>OZ023269.1:55817078-56417078 GCA_964006375.1 Tillus elongatus
GATGGCCCCAGTATACTTTGTGGCCTCTGCCCATTCTTGCTTGTCCCTGCTTCTGACCTCCATACTCCACCCAAGTGTGTGTAAATCTCTGGGTGGTTGTACTTCTTACTGCTCCTACTCTATAAAATTCTTTCTTTCCTATCTTCGTTTCTATTGGGACTTTTTCTATTCGTAATACTGCTTGTTTTACTTCTTGTGCTTCTTTCTTCCCTTTTAATAATTTGCTCTCTCTACTTACATTAGTTTTCTTCGCTGCTGATTTGGCTCCAGATCTGAAATTTTCTGGATAACTTTTTAAATTCACTCTTCCCTGCTCGTCTTTGGCTTCTTCTCTCTCTGGTATTTCTTTAATTAAATTTAAGTTGAATATTTCTTGCTCGTTTGTGGCTTCTTCTACCTCTGGCTCTTCTTTACATAAATTTAAATTAAATATTTCTTGCTTGTTTCTTGCTTCTTCAACTTCTTGTATTTCTTCAATGAAACTTTCATGATTATTCCTTGACGCTATTTTTGCGTAGAATTCCTCAATTGTTGAATTTATTGCTTTTTGGACTTTCTCTGGGAATGCTGTCCGTTCCTTATACTTGCATGTGAAGATTGGTAATGTGCCTGCTGGAAAATGTGCAGTGGTCTGTTTGTTTGTTAATTTCTCTTTTCAGCTTGACTATGGCGTTATATACCATTGGTTTAGCGTCAAATAAGCTTCATCCAGACTTTCTGATTCTGTGATTATTCTTATATCCATTATGTTGTCTTCAATTCTATCCCACTGCTTATCTAAATTTCTTATCATGATTTTATACTTGATAAGTATATCGTCATCGTCAATTTTTTCTGCTTCTTCTAATTTCTGGATAAATTGGTTTACCCGTAATTTTAGTTCTCTCGAACGCATTTTTAATTCCTCCATTGCTTCCTTAATTTTAATTTGATTTAATAATTGACTTTCTTACCTTGTGGCTTAGTTATTCTTTTAATCTCATTCCTAGTTGCCTGTGACCTATATATTGTCTTTAACCCTGTATTTTTGTCTTTGACCCTGTATCTGCTTTGCTGGAACTGACCTTCTTTCGGTACTGCCCCGGACTCTTCTGTCCTGTTTATTTACTTTATTGGAACTGACCTTCTTCTGGTACTGCCCCGGACTCTTCTGTCCTGTTTATTTACTTTATTGGAACTGACCTTCTTCTGGTACTGCCCTGATTATTTTCACTAAAATAAAGGGTATTTGGAGACTTGGGTTAAAGGATATTTGATAAGGTTTAAGTGAGCACTGTATTTTCACTGGCACTGGTTCTTTTTTGTCGAAGGGCCCTGCTCTTCAACTACTCTTGTCTTCGAAGGACCATGTTTTCTATTACTTCATGGACCATGTTGAAGGGAAGCGGAGGTTTAATTATAGGGAAAAAATTTAGTTACGAAGCACATATGTTAAAGCACAAACTTACGATATCATAATAATTAAATAAGAGAAACTTACTTTTCAGCTTGACTTTTAAATAGTAACAGTGTTTACATAATTAAATAATCGCGGCGTTATTTTACCCGACTACATTTCAGCAGCTTATTTAAAATGAACGATATATTTTCCGCCTACATTGTAGAATGGTGTTTAATTAACTATATTTTTACTACAAATGAATCTGCTTTATATTTACCAACAATGACATATTTTGATTCTTAACCTTGCTGACTAAACATTCCTGTCTGTCTTACAAATTCGTTTGTTATGGTTTATATGCTGAACGTGACAATTTCAACGTTGCTCCATATAATGTCGACCTCGAATTTATTGAAATGTTTACATAACTGCATTACAGAATTTAACTGACCTACTTGTAATAATTATTTTGGTGTTTTCTCTTCTCTATTATTAAATGTCCATAGGACTTTATTCCACTATCGGCTTCTATGATCGCTTCCTATATACCAACACTTACTGTTAACTCGCTTTATACTCTATGATCACTTTTACACTACACCGACTTAATCTGAATTAACCTATTCTGCGCACCGCTCGTCTATTTATACTTGTCTATAGAGATTCTAGACGTTCTACACTATTCTACACCTGTCACTTCTGGTCTATTCTAAAAATGTCATTCCAGAGTGTTCGCTGTGACACTGCCCCCCTCTTATATTCGATCGTCGCGGTCAAATTCTGACATTTCTTGGTATGGCGTAAGTCTGTGCATATGGACCACCTTCATCTTGCTCTTTGGGCTCCTCTGAATGTTATAGACGTCATTGATCCTTTTGACCACCTTATAAGGACCTTCCCATAATTTATGTAGTTTCGGTAACCGTCCCTTGCGTCGTACTGTTTTGTAGAACTATACACGATCTCTTTCTTTAAAACCAGCTGAATTAGCTCGCACGTCATAACGGGTCTTCATGCGGTCGCTTTCTACTCGTATATGCATTCTGACAGCAGAGTGTATGGTTTCCATTCTTCTTTCTAAATCTTTTATGTATTCATCAGTTGACCGTAGAGCATCTGTGGGTTTTCCAAATACGAGATCAGAAGGAAGTCTTAACTCTCGCCCAAAAACCACGCTGGCTGGTGTATGTCCGGTAGTCTCATGTACAGTCGAGCGGTATGCCAGTAGAAACAGTGGAATGTGCCGGTCCCAATCCGTTTGGTGTTCATTGACAAATATTCTTAAGTGGGACTCCAAAATAGCATTGAATCTTTCCACCATTCCGTCAGATTGAGGGTGCGTGGGTGTAGTTCTCGTTTTCCTGATTCCCATAAGCTCACAAACCTTCTGGAATACAACCGACTCGAAGTTGCGTCCTTGGTCAGAATGGAGCTGTAGTGGTGCGCCAAATCTACAGAAGAACTCATTCACTAATACTTCTGCGACGGTGGTGACCTCTTGATTCGGGACCGCAAACACCTCTGGCCACTTGCTAAAATAATCCATGGCTACAAGCATATAGCGATTCCCTGCGTCTGTTCTAGGGAAAGAACCAACTATGTCGATTGCAATTCTTTCGAAAGGAGCTCCCACGTTGTACTGCTGCATTCGCCCCCTGGTTTTTGATTTAGGCCCTTTACTGGATGCACAAGCTTGGCAGGTTTTGCACCATTCTTCCACATCAACTCTACATCGTAAACAATAAAAACGTTCTGACCTTTTCCAAAGTTTTCTTTACGCCTAAATGGCCTCTACCTGCCCCGCCATGGATCTCCTCGATTACCTTCCTAACTCTTGGCCGCGGAAGAATTATTTGCTTCAATATGCGGGTACCATCTTCTGACTCCCAATTCCTGACCAGAAGATTACCTTCGACTGCAATGGAGTCCCACTGGGCCCGGTAACTTTTGATGACAACGCTTTTATCACTAACTTCTGACCAAGTGGGTCTTCCCTGGTAAGCCTCCTTCCATCTGTAGATTGGTTGGATATCAGGGTCTTCATTTTGGTCCTCCATTAACCTCCGTGGGTCCCATCTGTTAACGGGTTGCACCGTTGTCCTCCTACACACTTCCAGATTCAATCCTTTGTTTTCGGCAGTCATGCAATGCTTGCATTTTGGTGGGCAAGGTCTCCGAGATAGGGCATCGGCATTACCGTGCTGTCGTCCAGGGCGGTGTTCGATGGTAAAATTGTACTCTTGAAGTCGTTCAAGCCACCTCGCCATCTGCCCCTCTGGATTTTTTAATTGAAGAACCCAGCGAAGGGAAGCGTGGTCGGTTCTCAGGAGAAATTCTTGACCATATAGATATTTGTGAAAATGCTCCAACGTCTTGATAATGGCTAGAAGTTCTTTCCTCGTCACGCAGTAGTTCTTTTCTGCTTTGGACAGGGCTTTGCTGAAATACCCTACAACCTTCTCTTGGCCTCCCTGTTCCTGCGAAAGAACACCTCCAATAACAACATTGCTCGCGTCCGTGTCCACAATAAACCTGTGACCAGGCTGTGGGTATGTCAGAATCAGAGATGAACATAGGATGCCTTCGATTGCAATGAAGTCCCACTGGGCCCAGTAACTTTTGGTGGCAACGCTTTTATCACTAACTTCTGACCAAGTGGGTCTTTCCTGGCAAGTCTCCTTCCATCTGTAGATTGGTTGGATATCAGGGTCTTCTTTTTGGTCCTCCATTAACCTCCGTGGGTCCCATCGGTTAACGGGTTGCACAGTTGTCCTCCTACACACTTCCAGATTCAATCCTTCTTTGTTTTCGGCAGTCATGCAATGCTTGCATTTTGGTGGGCAAGGTCTCCTAGATAGGGCGTCGGCATTACCGTGCTGTCGTCCAGGGCGGGGTTCGATGGTAAAATTGTAATCTTGAAGTCGTTCAAGCCACCTCGCTATCTGCCCCTCTGGATTTTTAATTAAAGAAGCCAGCGTAGGGAAGCGTGATCGGTTCTCAGGAGAAATTCTTGACCATATAGATATTTGTGAAAATGCTCCAACGTCTTGATAATGTCTAGAAGTTCACGTCATGCAGTAGTTCTTTTCTGCTTTGGACAAGGCTTTGCTGAAATAGCCTACAACCTTCTCTTGGCCTCCCTGTTCCTGCGAAAAAACACCTCCAATACCAACATTGCTGGCGTCCGTGTCCACAATAAACCTGTGACCAGGCTGGGGGTATGTCAGAATCGGAGATGAACATAGAGCCCGTTTTAGTGTCTTGAATGCTTTTTCACAATCATTGGTCCAAATGAAAGGTGTCTTTTCTTCCGTCAGTCTATGCAAAGGTTTTGTCAGCAAACCCCTTTACAAAACGGCGGTAATACGTGCAGAGGCCCAGAAAGCTTCGCAGCTGATGTACATTGGTTGGAATTTCCCAGTTCATAATACAGTCTGTCTTCTCTGGGTCGGTTTTGACTCCATCTGGGGTGATAATATGGCCTAAGTACGGATTTAATTTCAAATTGGCTCCCTTTAGTTTCTGAAACACTTGTTCGACATTCTTCATGTGATCTTCGAACGACCTTCCCAAGATAATAACGTCATCCAGGTACATGAGGCATGTTTTCCAGTGTAGACCTCTCAAAACTGTCTCCATTAGACGCTCAAAAGTGGCTGGAGCATTACGCAACCCAAATGGCATGACGTTGAACTGTCACAGTCCACTACCAGTGGTAAACACAGTCTTTTCTTTCTCTTTGGGCTCAATCTCGACTTGCCAGTAACCACTTTTCAAGTCCAATGTTGAAAACCATCTTGCAGCTGCCAGTGTATCAAGTGTATCATCAATTCTGGGAAGTGGATAGCTGTCTTTCTTAGTGACATCATTTAACCGGCGGTAATCTACACAAAACCTTGTGGAGCCATCTTTCTTTTTAACTAACACTACTGGAGAGGCCCAAGGGCTTTGCGATGGTTCTATAACTCGTCTCTGCTGCATTTCCCTTAGCATGGTGTCAACTTCATGCTGTTGCCAATGGTACCCTTCGCGGTGGTTGCTTGATTGGTACAGATGTCCCAGTCTCAATGCGATGGCGTACTAAGTCTGTTCTTCCAAAATCGTTCTTGTCGGTTACGAAAACGTTGCGATATTTGGACAGCAATTTAGCCACTGCTTGCTTCTGTTGTGGAGAAACATTTCCACTAGCTTCTGCTAATACATCGCCTAGATGTTCTGGAAGTGGTTCATCCGGGATGCACGAGGCTGGGTCTTCTTGGTCGTGGCAACGCCGCATGATGGTTACTGGCGAGAATGTTCCGATTTCGGAGCCTTTGGAAATCTTCTGATCAAAGCTCTTAAGGTTGGCTATTCTGACAGCTGCCAGCTCTTTTGCTTGAATAAGAGTTTTACCGACTAGTAGAGCCTTCTTAAAAAGATCGTTGTCTTCTGGTTCTATAATACCCACCACTTGTCCCGAAATGTCTCCAACTATCCTCACTGGGGCAATACTCTCACTCTGGGCTCTCACAAAGACATCTTGTTTGGCCGTGACTTTTTGAATCGCAAGGTTATTGACAGTCGACATGACTACTTCCTCATCACCGATATTTAAGACATTGTTCTCGAGATCTAACTTGACACCGTGACCTTGTAGAACATCTAGACCAAGTATATTAGGGCCTGATATGGAGGCAACAATAACTCTCTGTTTGGTCGTCCAAACTCCAATTTGTAGCTTGACGTCAGTCTCACCAAATACACGAATCTGTTCGCCATCAGCTGCAGTCACTTTGTAGACTCTCTCTCTGGCTCTCTTACCCGCCATCTTGGTACCACATCACCACGGATAATCGTCCTGAATGCGCCGGTGTCAACAATCATTTGAGTCTTCCTGTCGCTGATGTATCCGTCTACGACGAGCGTGTTGCCAAAATTGTTGACCAGTGAAACAGCTGTCGACTTCGGGGCATTGTGGTGGGCAGCAAGCTCTCGCCCCATAAAGCTAGCTGCATTTAGTTTTCCTGTACGTTAGTTGATGTTGATCTTGGATCCCGGCATTCATTTCTTATGTGCCCAACCCTGCCACAGTTCCAACAGCGTATGGCACTTGCACGACGGGCTTGCGTTGGTTCTTTATGACGCGTGGACTTCGTCTGTTCTACTATCTTTTGTAGTAACTGCATGCCCGTTGATGACCCGTTGTATTTTCTTCACCCGGGACTTGGAGACTGCGAACTCTCACGTGGCTTTTAGAAGCTTGCTTGGCAGCTTCAAATTATAGCGAATGTGCCAAAGCATCGTTCAAGTTTTTATGTCTCGCCATCCTCAGTGCCTGTTGAGTGTCGGGATCCCTGATGCCGTCAATGAATGTTTGCAGCGACAGCTGGTTCAAAAACTCCACCGGAGCTGTGGGGTAAGCTGATCGCGTTAGTCTGGCAACGTCAGCTTCGAATTGCTGCAGACTTTCGCCTGATTTCTGACAGCGACTTTTTAGCTGAGTTTGATACAGCTGTTGTAGATGCTGATCTCCAAATCTTATTTCTAGGTCATACCGAATGCTGTCGAAACTGTTCTGTTCCTCCCTGGGAATTCCTTGAAGCACGTCGAGGGCATCTCCTCTGAGAGCTAATTAACGAGGTCGCTTTCTCTCTCTCGCTCCAACCATTTGCTGCAGCAGCGGCTTCGAACTGGCGTAGATAAATACCCCATGGGACTCAGCCATCAAATGTGGGGACCTTAATTCTTACGACCGGACTATCTTCGAGCCTGATGTTTCCTTTGGCTAGCGTTTCGCTTTTATTTTCTAGTGATTGTATCTTCTGATGCACTTCCTTTTGTATATTTGTCAGCTTGTCATATACATCGTCGCTGATACCTCTTACTCTGCTTTCTACTTGCTGGAAGATGTCGTCTTTTACCTGCTTCATACGTTCGTCGACACAAAGTAATATTCTCAATTCTGCTGGCCTGTTCTTGTAGAATTATCTTTGTTTCTTCGTCTCTTCTTCCCATTTCTTTCTTTGCTTCTTTGTCCATTTTTCTGAGTACCTCTCTTATTTCTCCGTCTCTTTTTCTCATTTCTTCTTTGACTTCTTCGTCTCTTTTTGTAGCTTCTTCATCTCTTTTTCTGGCTACTTTTTTAGCTTCTTCGTATCTTTTTCTGGCTTCTTCATCTCTTGTTGTGACATCTTCATCTCTTTTTCTCATTTCTTCTTTGGCTTCTTCTGGCCTCTTCTTTCATTTCTTTAATCAATTCCAATAGCTGGGCGTCCATATTGGCTGTTCCTCTACATGTCTTAGGCATAGACGTACTTAAAGCTGGTACATATTTTATTATGTTTCAAAAAATACACCCAGTTATGACTTCCTGCCGACACTGATCTTCCAGAGATTCTAGAAATTTTCACGTTGTTCAACGAATATTCTGGCAAATATTTCTGCTAGCAGCTTGAAAATCCCACTTCTGACACCAGTTGTTACGTTCTATGGGGTTCTGGATTTGTTTACTAACAAAACACAGCTGTCCAAACTACTAATTTATTATTACCAACTATTTTCCAACAGCAGTGTCAACTAAAATATTTCTCTCCTCTATTATTAAATGTCCATAGGACTTTATTCCACTATCGCCTTCTATGATCGCTTCCTATATACCAACACTTACTGTTAACTCGCTCTATGATCACTTTTACACCACACCGACTTAATCTGAACTAACCTATTCTGGGCACCGCTCGTCTATTTATACTTGTCTATAGAGATTCTAGACGTTCTACACTATTCTACACCTGTCACTTCTGGTCTATTCTAGAAATGTCATTCCAGAGTGTTCGCTGTGACAATATATATATATATATATATATATATATATATATATATATATATATATATATGTATATATATATATATATATATATATATATATATATATATATATATATATATATATATATATATATATATATATATATATATATATATATATATATATATATATATATATATATATATATATATATATATATATATATATATATATATATATATATATATATATATATATATATATATATATATATATATATATATATAACTAAAAAAATAATGGGCCGATTTTTATTAAATTTGGTGAATACCTTCCTTTTGTAAGTGGCTTGGGTAAGTTCGTTATCCAGGAAAATCGGCCCAGATTTCCCCGGAAAATTTTGTGTTTTCTTACCAAAAAAATAATAAAATCTCCGAAAATAACAAAGTAGGGGCATCCAAATTTGCTACGCGGGTTTAAATCGTTGTAGGTAAATTACGTACCAATTTAGCTCTGTGGGTTGAAAGACAAAAAAGTTATAGGCATTTAAAGAAAAGTAAATTGGGGTTTTCCTCAAAACGTCAAAGTCGCGATTTAAAACGTCAAACTTGGCAACATTTAGGCAAAAAAACTAAAACTAATACGGGCTATAGAAAGAAAATATCTCAAGAAGAATGTTTTACAAACTCTGAAGTCTTAGCTTCAACCGTCATTCTCCTTCATTTTACTAAAATATTTCCAGAAAATTCATTTCAAACAGACCGTTTCTCTGATGCTTTGGCAGTAGTCTTAGCTATAGAGTTTATCGTTTAATGGTATATAATTTTTGTCGAATTTTCGTAAAGAATCAATAAAGCTCAATATATCCGTTATTATACAAGATATGAAAAAAATGTATACATTAATTATAGGGTGTCTTAAGCTACATCTTAAAAAAATATTTCTACAATCACAGGCTGGCCCATAAGTCGTCGGTTATACAATTATTTTTTTTTATTTTTTTTAGTCGAACACGCCTTATGTTATTGCATTTTCCTTCTAAATATAATGCATGTTTGTGAGAAAAGCAATTAGGGACGCATCAAGTGCGTTATGGTAGCGAATTTTGATTAAATGCTTCAAATTTGAATAGCTCAAATAGCTATTGACCTATAAGGTTAACCAAGAAACCAGTTTTTTCGGGAACACTTTAAGTTTACTTTCGGAAATTTTTGTACATTTTCAAACAAAGTTATTTTGACTATATAGGTTATACTGGTAACCAAATTTGATGCCTGCTTTCTTTAAAAAAAACACATATTTGCAATTAAAAACACTTTTATGAAAATGCACTACCATATCGTACTTGCTGCGTCCAGACTTTTTTTGGTTCTTCTTCCTACTACCAGCGCTGTCATCGGCGTAATGTAATGCAATGTAACCGTTGTCCATTTATTTTAATTTATGTTGTCTTTTCCTTCAATTTATCTTCTATAAATTAGTTAAACAAAGACGGTGATGATGGGCAGCCTTGCAGAACAGCTGTTATAAGGCTTTTATTAGTTCACTTTCTTTGCCCGGGACAAATCTTGCAATCGAAACCTCGACGAGTTCTAATTAATCTAGAGTTTTGAAATTTGGCAGCTGTCTATAGGTCCGGTGACAATGCAATACAGTATATCTAACATTGTCCTAAATCCAAGATGGCAGATAACCTTTTTCTTCATAACCCTCTTGAAATCTGTATCAGATAAAAGGGCTGGCAAGTAAAATTTGTTAAACTATATGATGCCATTCTAAATACAATATGGCGGACAGCTCAAGATGGCGGATAATTGTTTTTACAACCCCTGGGCATGGGTATCAAATAAAAGGTATTGGCGAGTAAAATACGATAACCTATACGATGTAATTCTAACCCCAATATCGCAAACGCCCCAAGACAGCGAATTGCCTTCTCTTCACTACCCCCTTGATACTGGTATCACATAAAAGAGTTCGATAAGTAGAATGCGATTAGATATGTGACGTCATGCAATGCAAAACTCCTAGAAGAAATGAATAGCATGAGAAATTACAGAGCTCCTCCATAATAATTGGTATCTATATGTAACATATTATTTTTTTGTGATTTGTACTCATATGTAGAAGATATATATATATATATATATATATATATATATATATATATATATATATATATATATATATATATATATATATATATATATATATATATATATATATTATTTTTGATAAATGTATTTTATGTTATTTAGTGTTATTATGTTTAATTTTATAGGTGTTATATAGCAAATAAGGTAATTTATATTTGTGTGTATATATATATATATATATATATATATATATATATATATATATATATATATATATATATATATATATATATATATATATATATATATATATGTATAAATATATTCGTAATTTTATTTTTATTATTGAATAAATGTGTTTGAAAATATTTTGTTTGTTTTATTGTGTATTTATGTTGGGCGCCTTTTGTTTTTTACTTATATTGAATTAAATATTAATTTAAACACGAATGTCTGTTTATTTTAGGACACTCGCTACTTATACCTTTATAGTTAAACTTATATTGTTTTTGAATGTCAAAGTATAAATTTTTCGTTATGTCTATTGTTAAAAGATTTTCTATTAAAATAAATATTTACCTGGTCCTTTTATGGATCTATTTACTTTACCACAGCTAGCTATAATAGTTGAGTTTCTCTTTTTTCAACAGGGACTGTTTTATATTTGGGTTCACCAAAGCCGAAAATCCTTACACTTGCAGCCTTTATATTTTATTTGCTGAACCTGTCTATTCACTTGAGGATTGATTAGTCAATGGACAAACGTATTTTGACAGGGGTAGAAAAATGAAACAATGTGCAATATACTATTTAAATTTAAAAAATATATATTCTGGTTATCAAAATTTCTTATGGACTTATCTTTAATTAATTTGTACTTTATTTATCTGTTAAAGTTTAAAAATCCTAATTGGGATCCCTTATATTTCTTAATTTTAAATACAAATATGCCAGCTTTTGTTAAGGATATTACTAATTTTGATTATTATTATTATTTCCAATACGATGCTTAAAATTTGACTCTACTTTCTATAACGAATCCTATTACTTTCATTTGCAATATATAATACCATAGCAACCTTGCTTTTGCTTATGCTGGTTACCTAGAAAACTGAATCTTAAAATTGTTGAAAGGGTTTGGTACTTCTTACGTGATCTCCAGCGTAGCGCCCTCCTTTGCTTCTTTCTAGTACTTCTTATATAGATTTGATTTATATTCTTAAACTTGGCAAAATTGCTTCTTTAAATGGCATTTACTTCTTAAGTTGACGTATTATGTTAATGGATGTTTACAATCTTGTTTGGAATTATACTGCAGTTTTTATTAATCTTGGAATGGAATTACCTGGATTTTAATCTATGGCGTGGGTTGATATTAACCATTATTCACTGTTATTTACGCTATACGTGTTGGGATTCTTGCTAGAAGTTGTTCTGCTGTTGTTTACTGGTAGGTATAACCTTTTTGTTTCCCTTTCACTATTGTTTACGCGTTTTTTTAATATTTTTTTGAACATTTTATTCTTCTGCAAGTTACTAGTTTGTTGTCTTGATCGGCTTCTTTCTAACAATCCTCTTCATCCTCGCGGAAATTAAGATTCGTCTCGTTTTTGTTTTATATGACGAATCAAATTTGTTAATTACTATTTAAATTTGTTTATTAACCAATTACTGTTTCTGCTTCAGATAAGGCCAATAGCATTATAGATTTCACCAAATGAGTCAAGAGAGAGTCATTTCCTTTCAATAATTCAATTATTGCATTTTAGAGCCAGGTTAATCAAAAATTATTTTAATTGAAAATTTCTAATCTATTAATTTCATCAACAAAAAAATCGATCTTTAATCATCCTTATTATTGTAATTATTAACAAATCCTTTCCTTATCCACTAATTTGACACATTTACCTGTCCTTACATAATATATCTTAATCATATTCACAAATTTTCATGAAATTTATTACTAAGTACATTGCTTTTAAATTCACTAGTCTTTTACTTTGTCGAAGACAGTTTATGAAAATTGTCCATTCACTGGCTTGTTTTATATCTGTCTACAAAGTTTTGTCTCTGGGATTTATATCACTTTTATAACTTTGTACATTGTTAAGCAGTTCATTCATTTACTTGAATTGTTCAATTTATGTACAATACAAAAATTCTTTATGTCTTATCTGGTAACTTTAAATGATGTCTTGATCCATTCATTGACGAATACATATAGTTAATTTTTTTTATATTTCAGGTTCAGTTAGATAATAATCTGCAATTTACCCCCTGTATCTGAATGTAGCTGAGATAACAAAATGGATTCTTACTTCCAGGTATTTATTATTATTATTATTATTATTATTATTATTATTATTATTATTATTATTATTATTATTATTATTATTATTATTATTATTATTATTATTATTATTATTATTATTATTATTATTATTATTATTATTATTATTATTATTATTATTATTATTATTATTATTATTTATTCATTGATAGAAATTATACAGTATGCCTATACAATAAGTCTGAGACTTGTGGTGTACATTTGCATAATTTTAAAAGTTATATCTAAGGCACTGTGACAATTATATATCAAATTCAGCAAACTTCAAAATTTGACAAATCAGGTAAAAAAAATTCTTCAATCTGATGCTTCACCCATTGCCTTCATTTATGATAGATCTTAACCACTTCAATATACCAGCTTAACTATAACTCTATCTCCACATACCATATTTTTGCCAAAATTATTAATTTTATATAAGATCAAAACTGACATTAAACGTCAATCATTATTATTTATCCCAAACTATAAATTATTCCTATATGAAAGGCTTTATCATTCTATAGAAGTTGGTTTCCTGGAAGAAGTGGATCTATTTTATTATTTTGATAATAAATAAATAGAGGGAAACAAAAACTCATATTGAAAATTGAATTGATAAAATCGTTGAAGCTCTTTTTTCAAATAGAAACCCGCTGCTTTTATCATTTTATCTTATTTTGCATTAAAAAGAAGGTAACTTTGTACAAGGCTGTCTATGCCAAAAATTTGTGGTTTTCTAAATATTGGCAATTTAACATTTTATTATTATAAAAATGTTATACGGCTTTCAGGTTTTGTTGTTATTTGGCCATGATGGCTCAAAATAAAACTTGAGAGCACTACAGAAACGTCACTATTTGTTGTCATTTGACAAATACTTATTGCTAATAATCATGGTGGTGCGATTAAATTATACACACGAGGTTTATTTTTAATGTGTTAATATTTATGCGGGATGCAACAAAGTTTTATCAAGAACAGAAACCGCCATGGAAGAGTGTTATACGAATAATAGAAAATGACAACTTTTGACACCGCCAAGGCAAACATTTATAGAAGAAAAACCATTTATTTTACTAGAAGAAAACCATACCTACACAGGCTAACAACTTATTTTAATAAATGTTCATAATTTCCACCCTGAACTTTTTTTTTCACCTCAGAGTTAGTTTGTCATGGGTGGCTGCTCTACCTGAATTTGGAAATAAGCTTTCGAACGCGCCTTTCACCCTTGCCATACAGTCCTCCATCGTTGTCACTGGATTGAAAAAAAAACGATGTTTCTTATCGTTCCCAGATAAAGTAAACTAACACAGTCAAATCAGGAGAACGAGAAGGCCAGACAAAAGGCCCGTAGTTGGCAATCTACTTGTCATCAAATGTAGTTAGTAAATGGAACGGTTCTTTGGGGTGGGGCGCCATCATGTTGTTAAAAAATTTGCTTATGTTCCACCAGAGGTAAATTGCTCAAATATTGTTTATTCAAATCTTTCAGAATATTTAAATAAATTTACAAAAGTTAAATTACAAAAGTTAATACATAATTTAGAATGGGGAAATAATTTGCATTGTATTGTTAATGACTCACCATTCAAGTTTTCTTAATAAAAATGGAGCTTCCTATTCTATCATTTCTCACAGCACAAAAGACGTTAAATTGCCAGGTATTTTGGAAATTCCGCGTTCTTACTGCATGACGATTTGAATTACTCCAAAAATAAGAATGTTGTCTATTTAAAAGGCAATTTTTCATAGATTTCGCTTCATCAGTCATATTTATGTGGTCCAAAAAATCGAAAGTCGTCTTGTATCATCGTTAAAATAAATTCGCGAAACTCTTTTCTGCATATCCATTTCCTCAGGTGTTGAACCAAAGATATTGCATAAGGGTGGAAGTTATGCCTTAACAGAATTCTGCGTATGAAGCTCTTCCAAGAGTCCTGTCTGTAGGGCTACTTGTCTCAAGGATGTCATTTCTTTTATGCACTTTTGCCTTAACGGTGCCAAAACTGTTGTAATTTTCTATTATTCACCGAACACTCCTCCGCGACGGTTTCTGTTTATCTGGATATCAGCAAATATTTGGCATGTTCTTAAATAAACTTGGTTACATTCACCATAGATAATAAAGAAATTTAAATAATCTTCGTGGGTATAATTTAGTCACCCCGGCAAGACTTTTATAAATAATTGTCAAATGACAACAAATACTGACGTCTGTAATTGTCGATAGTTTTTTTTGTCGCCGTCATGGCTAACAAAAAAAACTTGAAAGCTGTATAACATTGTCAATATAAAAATGTTAAATTGCCAACATTTTGAAAACTACAAATTTTTGGCAGAGGCAACCTTATCCAAAGTTACCCTCTTTTTAATGCTAAATAAGATACAATTATAAAAATAGGGGTTTCTATTTGCAAAAAAGACAACGATTTTTTAGACCCAATTTTCAATGTGATTTTTTGATCAGCCTGTATATATGATCAAAATAACATCACAGGCCACTATAGTAAATCCCCTTCTACAAGAAAACTAACCCCCATTAAATGATGAAGGCTTTTATATAGGAGAAATTGGTAGTTATGTTTAGGCCTGAAAACGTCATTTTGGCATAAAATTTGAGATGTCAAGAACGGTTGGACTTAGGTATGGAACCTTATACATAAAACGTGTCAAAAATTTTACGTTAAATATAAAAATGGAGTAATATATATGTAAGCAAGTTAACATCAACACCCTGTATATCCAGCAGTGTCCCTATCTTGAAAATATTTTAACCAAGTTGCCTCCATTGATTTCAATAAGCTGCCAAAATTTTCAAAATTTTGCAAGGTCTGGTTTCCGAGAAATCGATTGCGGGCTTTCGCCGTCGGACACCTCTATATATATATATATATATATATATATATATATATATATATATATATATATATATATATATATATATATATATATATATATATATATGTTTTGGATCTATTTAGACGCTACATATCAAAGCCCCCGTACATGCTAGAAGAAAAAGTTTTAGACCAAAATTTCTTAGGTAAAAGGCTGCTTCAATAAGCTTTACTTAGACATCCAAAGTGTAATTTTTGACATAAATTTCATTTTTTTCAATAGAACACTGTATTTTAGTCAAGTTTAGATTTCTTATTTCATTCTTAATCAATAATATGCCAAACATTTTTCTCATTTCAAAAGTTTTCGAGCACACCCAACAAAAAATGGTTTTCATGTTCCTTTCAATAATGATTATATTTGTCAGCAATGACAGCATCACAACTACTATGTATTATGTCAGTATCATAACATTAACCAGGTGAATAGGGAACCGACAGGTGGCCCACGAGGTTGTCTCACCTGATGCCATTCTATTTTTATGGGGTTATGTAAAATATGTGGTCTATTTTGTTCAATCAAGAAATTTGAAGGATTTTATGAACAAAATTACTGGTGCCAGCAGAGAAATGTTGCCTCAGGTTATTAGAAATGCATGCACTGTAGAGTTTATTAGAAGATATGACGTTTGCCAAACAGAAAATGGTCGCCAGTTTGAGCATCCTTTTTTTACTTTGTCATCGTTAGCGATGTTAATTAACTGTTAATTATATTTTTTGGAATTACTTTTGAACAACCGAGTTAAGGAAATCACAAGCATTTGTAATTTGTTTGTTGCTGGAAAGCAGTTTTAGACACAAAAGGAGTTAGGAAACCTTTTCTAAATATAAATATAGCACTATTCTAAGAATAATTTTTACTTTTGAAAAAGGCAGCAGCGTATTGTATTTTTAATTAAAATAGTACGCCAAAGTCATGTTTATGGGGATGCGGCTGGTTAAATGTGAAAACTTTTTTCCTCCTCAAATATGTGTCTCTAGCCCTAATTAAGACACACCAAATTTCATAAAAATAGATAATCTACTTTTCAGTTTAGGTACCTACCAAAACACACAAATTTTTTAACACTCTGTATTTCAAAAATAAAGCAAAAATAGACCCATGTGTACAGAGATTTTTCTTCTCTAAATTATAGACAGATTAACTCCTTTCATTACTGACATCACGTTATGTAATACCCTGAATATTGGAACTATGTATGAATTAGTAAAAGGTAAGTTTGGGCATTAGGGTTCAAAAGATTTAAGAAAGGTACAACATATACGTCACACACACGCTATATTTATGTATTAACATATAGTGTTTGTAAAAAGTATGGAAAGACACTCATATTTCCTAAGATATTCGTTTTAAAACAAAATGTTTAAACAAAGCTTTTTCGACATATTTTTTTTGCTACAAACTGGCGATATTCAAGTTTTCTGGGACAACTAGATCTTCTTTTAAATGGCAAGATATGATTTTTCTTTGAACTTACGGAAATAACATCTCCTTGGAAACGGCACTATGAAAATTTAATCGGGTTCCATAAAAAAAAACAAGTTTGGGGCGCAGCAAGTGCGTTATGGTAGTGAATTTTCATTAAAATGTTTTTAATAGCAAATATGTGTGTTTTTTCTTTAAGAAAGCAGGTATTTTGGTTACCAGTATAACCTATATAGTAAAAACAATGTGCCATGTTTTATCAAAATAACTTTATTGTTTGAAAACGCACAAAAATTTCCAAAACACTTAAAGTGTTCCCGAAAAAACCGTTTCTTGGTCAACCTTATAGGTTAATAGCAAATTGAGCTTTTCAAATCTGAAGCATTTAAGCAAAATTCTCTACCATAACGCACTTGCTGCGTCCCGTATTTCTTTTCTTACTAACATGCATTATATTTCAATGGAAAATGCAATAACATAAGGCGTGTTCGTCTAAAAAAAAAGATAATTTGTTTCACCAACAACTTATGGGCCACCCTGTGATTGTAGAAATAATTTTTTAAGATGTAGCTTAAGACACCTTATAATTAATGTATACAATTTTTTTCCATATCTTGTATAATAACGGATATATTGGACTTTATTGATTTTTTACGAAAATTCTACAAAAATTGTATACCATTAAATGATAAACTCTATAGCTAAGACTACTGCCAAGCATAAGCGAAAGACTCTAATTGAAATGAATGTTCTGGAAACATATTAGTAAAATGAAGGACAATGACGGTTGAAACTAAGACTTCAGGGTTTGTAAAACATTCTTCTTGAGACATTTTCTTTTCATAGCCCGTATTATATTTAAGTTCTTTGCCTAAATGTTGCCAATTTTGACGTTTTAAATCGCGACTTTGACGTTTCTTTAAATGCCTATAACTTTTTTGTCTTTTGACCTACAGAGCTAAATTTTGGCAGGTAATTTACCTATAGCGATATAAACCAGTCTACTAAATTTGTTAAATAGTTTTCGAAAGAAAACACAAAATTTTCTGGGAAAACCTCGGCCAACTTTCCTGACTAACAAACTTATCCAAGCCACTTGCAAAAGGAAGGTATTCACCAAATTTAGTCAAAATCGGCCCATTATTTTTGAGTTATCGGTGTGATACATTATATATATATATATATATATATATATATATATATATATATATATATATATATATATATATATATATATATATATATATATATATATATATATATATATATATGTATATAAACATATAAAAATCGAAGCTGACCCCGGATATGTGTTCTAGGGGGGCAAATTAGAGCTCATTTGAAGAAATTTTTTTCAAAATTCAAAAGTCGGGACCTCCTAATTTGTGAATTTTTTTAAAGAAAATTCACTAAAAATGAAAAAAAAAGTTTCTTAAAAATTACCTTCGGTTGGACTTCATTAACCAATTTCTTATCAAGTTACCAATTGAAAAAATGTGATAGTATTTGTAGCTGCCAATTTTAGACATTGTTTTCTGTCAGTTATCTGTCGTTTGTACTACTTTAGAGAGCTTCACATTAGAAAATAGAGAACAAGTGAATAATAATAATTATTATTGCAGAATTGAGCGAAAAGCTAAGAATTGAAATATTAATGATAAGGGGTTACGCTGACAGGTAGCTTTGTAAAGAAATGTGTATGTTTTTTCATGAATCTGGCCACAAATTAATGAAGGGTATGTTTCCAAAATATTGAAAAAAATTAACTAACGGCTGTAGCTGGTAATAACACATTAGATATATTTTTGTATTTTCATGAAACCCCTCATCTGTCTACGAATGAAGTTGCTACATTACACAGTGTTTCACAAAAATCTGTTGTAACTTTGCTAAAAAGAAAAAGACAAAAATTCACCCATACAAAGTACAGCTTGTATAGGATTTGTAGATGGTGATTTCAAGAGGCGTGTTGAATTTTGTTATAAATTTAATGAGAATCCGGACTTTGGTAGAAACATTATTTCACAGATGGAGCTACGTTAACACCCAATTGATTTGTTAATAAACAAAATTATCGTTACTAGTCTCAGCAGAATCCACATTGGATGCTGGAGGCTCAAACCCAATGATCACAAAAAAATTATGTATGGAGGCGGGGTATACTAGACAGTAGTAATATTGGGCGGTTATCTATTGAGGGAAATTTAACATCTGAATTTTTTAAGAGAAGAAATTATACCACAGTGATTGCAGTGGGCCTAGCTGGTGAAGTTTGGGTTGAGCAATATGGAACTCAGAGTCATTTTGGGAGACGCGTGCAGCAATATTTGGATGATTTTTTTAGAGAAAATTGAATCGGGCGCTGTGATGCCCTTAAATGAACTGATCGCTCTCTTGATTTGACGCCATGTGATTGTTTGTCTTTGGGGTCACTTGAAGAACGTTGTCTACAGAGACAGACCATTAAATCTGGAAAACCTGAAAGCTATAATTATTGGCCAAAGACGGATTGTGCATTCCAGTTTAATGTAATAAATTTCTTTGAAACTCGAGTTCAATTATGTATTGATAATAATGGCATTTGAACATTGAGTTAGTTGAAAATTATTATTGCTGTTTTGTTTTATTTGTGTTTTGTCAGTCTCTTTTAGAATTAAAGTTCATAATTAAAACTAGTTTGCCTCTCATCTGCAGTATCACAAACGTGATATCGACTGCTGATAGATAATGTTTACTACCTTATATGCAATTTTATACTATTAGTGAATTTTCTTAAAAAAAATTCACTAATGAGGAGATCTCGACTTTCGAATTTTGAAAAAATTTCTTCAAATGAGCGCTATTTAGGACCCCCGGAACCCAAATCCGAGGTCAGTTTCAGACTTTATATGTTTATATATATATATATATATATATATATATATATATATATATATATATATATATATATATATATATATATATATATATATATATATATATATATATTTATGTGTCACACCTATAACTTAAAAAATAATGGACCGATTTTGATAAAATTTGGCACATACCTTCCTTTCGCAAGTCGCTTGGATAAGTTCGTTAGCCAGGAAAATCCGCCGAGGTTTTCCCGGAAAATTTTGTGTTTTCTTTCAAAAAAAAATCGAAAAGAATTTATATCTCCAAAATTAACAAAGTAAGGGCAACCAAATTTCATACGAGGGTTTATATCATTAGAGGCAAGTCACCTACCAAAATTTAGCTCCGTAGGTTAAATGACAAAAAAGTTACAGGCATTCAAAGAAAAATAAATTTGGGTTCTCCTCAAAACGTCAAAATCGCGATTTTAAACGTCAAAATTGGTGAGTACCTTCCTTTTGCAAGTGGCTTGGATATGTTCGTTATCCAGGAAAATCCGACGAGGTTTTCCCGGAAAATTTTGTGTTTTCTTTCGAAAAAAATTTATATCTGCAAAATTAACAAAGTAAGGGCAACCACATTTTATACGCGGGTTTATATCATTATAAGCAAGTTGCCTACCAAAATTTAGCTCTGTAGGTCAAAAGACAAAAAAGTGATAGGCATTTAAATAAAAATAAATTGGGGTTTTTCACAAAACGTCAAAGTTGCGATTTAAACGTCAAAATTGGCAACATTTAGGAAAAGAACTTGAATCTAATACGGGCTATGGAAATAAAATGTCTCAAGAAGAATGTTTTACAAACCCTGAAGTCTTAGTTTCAACCGTCATTGTCCTTCATTTTAATAAAATGTTTCCAGAAAATTTATTTCAAATAGACCCTTTCTCTGACGCTTGGCAGTAGTCTTAGCTATAGAGTTTATCGTTAATAGTATATAATTTTTGTAGAATTTTCGTAAAAAAAATCAATAAAGCTCAATATATCTGTTATTATACCAGATATGAAAAAAAATTGTATATATTAATTATAGGGTGTCTTAAGCTACATCTTAAAAAATTATTTCTACAATCACAGGATGGCCCATAAGTCGTTGGTGATACAAATTTTCTTTTTTTTTTTAATCAAACACGCCTTATGTTATTGCATTTTTGCATTTTCCATCGAAATATAATGCATGTTTGTAAGAACAAAAATTCTGGACGCAGTAAGTGCGTTATGGTAGCGAATTTTGATCAAATGCTTAATATTTGAATAGCTCAATTTGCTATTAACCAATAAGGGTGACCAAAAAACGAGTTTTTTGGGAACACTAAGTTTACTTTTGGAAATTTTTCTACATTTTCAAACAATAAAGTTATTTTGATGAAACATCGCACATTGTTTTTACTATATAGATTATACTGGTAACCAAATTTGATGCCTGCTTTCTTAAAAAAAACACACATTATTGCTATTAAAAAATAGTTTTATGAAAATTCACTACCATAACGCACTTGCTGCGTCCCGAGATTTTTTTATGTTGGGGAAATTCCATTTAACGTTATGGGAATTTGTTGTTGTCAAGTTATTGACATTATTAGTTTATCGCTGGTCACATGCACACCAAAGTAACATTTTTTTTGTTTGTGTAAATGCATGTTTTTTGGATATTCTTGGGTTTTCTCATACGCTTTTAGTCAGGTCACGTCAGGTCAGGTCAGGTCAGGGTCACATCAGAGTCGGTTTAGGTCAAGTCAGGTCAGGTCAGGTCATGCCAGGTCAGGTCAGGTCAGGTCAGGTCAGGTCAGGTCAGGTCAGGTCAGGTCAGGTCAGGTCTTGTGTCTTATGCATATGTCCCTTCAACTTGCAAAGAAGCTGAGGGACTTGGAGCAAAAGTTGTGTTGGTGGGGTGGGGGAAGATTATTAAGAAATGTTGGAGCAAAATGTAAAAAAGGCTGCTTATAGAAGTTCAACCGAGGTGTTTTGCTGATTTGATTTCTATATTTCCTTCTCCGCCCAGCACCCCTAAGTCACGCCAGGTCCCGTTACTTTTGGGGGGCGATTGATTTTACAGCATTTGACTTGTTGCTAATGCGTACAGGGTTGGTTTTAAGCGTGTTTCTGTAAACAGTGTTAAAAAATCACTTTTGCAATCATCTGCATAATTACCTTACTTTTTCTCAATTTTTTTCTAATTGAACCTAATTAAATTTTTATAGTGGCATATCAAGAACTAGACGTTATTTCCGAAAATGCGAAAAAATCATATCTTGCCATTTAAAAAGAAAGATTTAGTTGCCATAGCAATGAAGTTGTTTACGCTAGGATAAATTGAATATCGCCAGTTTGTAGCAAAAAATTTGTTGAGAAGCTTTTGTAAAGATTTTTTTTAATAAGAAATATTTCAGGAAATTCAAATCAATTCCATACTAACCCTATAAGTACATATATATATATATATATATATATATATATATATATATATATATATATATATATATATATATATATATATATATATATATATATATATATATATATATATATATATATATACCCACTGAGCAAGGTAATATTGCATTAACATTGCAGAATCTTTTCCAAAGCAAGTGTAAGTTTGATAGATTACTTGCAGAAAGCCTCCTGCAAGTTTGTTGCAAATGGCAAATCTTCTCCCCAGTGACTTTACATATCGACGGCTAAGAAGCAATAGAACGTAACTACAAAAATACGATTTTACAGGAGGGGGAAAAAACATTATTTTACAGAAACATTCATTTTTTTTGACATAAGGATTTTATCACACGTTTTTTAGACATAATTACATCATCTGAAAGTAACCAGAATACAAAGTAACGTTTTGTTTGTTTTTTTGTCGCACATAGGTTTTATTGCTTTTGATTTAAGTGAGGTAATTTACGATGCGTTTTATTCTCACAAAACTTATTGATTGTTGGAAATTATAAGAATTATTGAATTTCCAACAATAACATTATTATAGCTGAGATTTTAGAAGCGGAAAGCAACATAAAACAATGTGCATGCTTTTAGCAATAACGGCACTACCTATATTTTACGAAAAAATGTGTCACAAAGAAATGAGACATAGATAAGAACAGTCGTGCTTATTGACAAATAGAAGCGTGCATATTTTATTTTAGTTTCATTTCATTGTCGCTCTCTGCATTTTTTATATCTCAACAACAAAAAAAAAATTAAACATAAAGAAAACATAGATTTATTTTCTCATAATAAAGAAATATCAACTGGCTCTAAACGCAGTTAAATAACACATGTAAACTCAAAGTTCAAGTTAAGAAAAAAATAAACTTAAACTAGGTATCTACTAGTTTATAAAAAAATAATGAGTAAAATATGTTGGCCTATTAGACTAGACAAATAAATCAAAGAAGGCTATTCGTGTGGCAAGTGATCATAAAAGTAATGTGTATCAATGGGTAGCTCTTTTTTCAAAATTTGAAGGTTTTTCCACTTTTTCTCAGGAATTTTCAATTTGTCTGCATGTAGTTTTTTAAGCACAAATGGTTGATTAGTAGACAATTTTTTTTTCTTCCTACTAGGCAATTCTGTAAACTCATCATCAAAAGACAATTTATAACTTATACTTCCGTTTTCGTACTTCAAAACATGGATATCGGTTACTGTAGGGTCGTGGGCTTTTCTTCCTGGGCGAATTGATTCATACACCTTACACGAGTCATCGGCATAGTTTGAAAAAAAATCATGTGTTACGTATACAGCATCAAGAGGACATGGTTTTCTTCTTGCTTCTTCTGTTATGCGAATATAATCGCTAGGAAGATTAATCTTTCGGTTCTTCAGCTTCCTTTCAATTATACTATGGGTACTGTCGCATTCCATTTCTGTGTGACCTTTTTCCAGATACTTTTGAGTAATAACAACATTATTGGTCGTTGAATAGTGCAACAAAGCGTTTGCTAACACTAGGTTTCTATTTTGATAGCAGCAGCCATCTGAATACAATATAATTGGTAGACTCTTATTTAGGCAATGTTGGTTTAAGTGATTGATAATTAGCAATGCGAAACTTGAAGCTGATAGATCACCTTCTCCTTCATGCCACCAGTAGTTGGAACACTGATGAGTGGCCAAATTATAAATAGTGAAGTTGTGGACGGTTAATTTGGTTTTAAAATATAGTGCACTAGCAGGTAACACCGGGCATTGCTTCACAGCCTGCAGATCCATTGTGAAAATATAACAATTTTCATGAGTTATTGCACTTTGTTTGTCCGTTTCTTTTTCTGCTCGGGCTCTATCTTTTCTTGCAACATGTAGCTGATATTCAGCATCCGTTACTTGACCAACTTCATATGAGCAGCACAAATCGCATTGATCTTTTCTGGGTCGGTATAAAGCAAGATTTAGTTCGTGAAATGTTTCGTAAAATGTCCAATTGCTAAGTGGGGTATCACCAGATTCTTCGCGATTTTTGCAATATGCCCTATACACTTCAGCCTTTGATTGAAATTGCTGCTCGACATACTTTTTTGAGGTCTCCTTGCGGCAATAATGGGATTCCATAGTTGGAATGCTTCCTAGCCAGTCTTTTAAAATTTGTTTCCGGTTTGTTTCAGTTTTTTGATATCGCTTTTTGACCCATTTATCACTGCTGGCAATCATTTTACCGTTGTCTGTTTTATTCATCCATTTCCGAACCATTGTTTCTTTGATGCCCAGGGTATGAAGAAACATTTTTTTGCACACTACCTTTTTGTCATTTTTATGATACAAGTAATACTCGCAAGAAAAATTTCTTCTCGAAGGTTCGTTAGAATTTGTAGAACTCCTCTTTTTTTCGCTTTGTTTTATCAAAGACATGGCGTAAATCCTTTTCTGGTCCCAGTTCATGGATTCCCAAAACGGCTTAAACAAACTATTTCTATCCTCCTCAGAGAATTCTTGGCAGTGACTTTTTTTGGATTTGTAACACATCTTTGACTCACAAGTCGGTCCAATTTTCCTCGCCTGCCGTGGGATTCCTGATTTTATAACGCCTAGTCGGCTACGTGTGTAACCGGTATAGTTTTTCCCTTCCATTCTGTTCTTCTTCGTTTCATTTCTTTTCCACTGGCCAGGCTTCGCTTTTCTGTTCCTTCGCTTGTTTTCTTTAATTTCTTCTCTATCTTCATTATTGATTATTATCCCTTCATCTTCTGCACTATCACTCTCTTCACTGGAAGATTCTGGCAAATAATTATCATCATCTTCCTCACTATTATAAGGCTTACTAATACTGTCAGACTTTTCGTTATTACTTTTCTCAGGTACATTAATTACACTAGTAGATTTTTCTTGTGGTGCTGACGTTTCGAGGGTATCCTCATTTTCATTACTGCAAGGAACATTTTTTGCTTCGTTTTCAACTATGACGTTGAGTCGTTTTAGAACTGTATCACACTGAATCAAGATATTATTATCATCGAGAATAAGGTCTCTTGATTCCGGATCGGTGCACATTAGGGGTACTTCTAAATGACTTTCTAGATCAGAATAATCAATATTCAGTAGACTTTCTTCGTTGATTTCAGTCAATGGTAGAGGAAAACGAGAACTATTGTAGGAAGTACAACTTGATGGAAAGTTGTTCTCGATATCTGGCTCTGCCAAGGCCAAGGGTCTAGAATTATGCACTTCGTTTTCCTGCTGTCTAGAAGCTTTATGGTTAGCAGACACTGCCAAATCTAGTATCCTCTGTGTTCTACTCAACCGACTTATTGGATTCATCCTGAAATAAAAATCAACTTATCAGATAATATTGCTACGCAATAGAACCTATGTGCAAATTCACTACAGAATTCTTCAGTGCGAATACGACGTATCGTTAAAATAATGAACTCAGCGGGTCTAATTGTTAATTATTCACTAAAATACAAAATCGACAAATACTAAAACAAATTAATAACAACTTAGACAGCTTGTACTTACGTGAAGTAATGATTTAATGCTGTTATATAAATAAAAACAGTCAAACATGCATTACTACTGTTGTTCACACCACCTTGTTATGGCGGCATACTGAAGATACGTTCTATTACCTCTCAAAATATTCCATTCTTGATGTGTTCTATTGCGCACTCTGCAGATAAGCTTTATTACCTCATAAAGCATCTATTTTTAGATACGCTGTATTGCGCCTACTCGATTTAAACAGTTTTTATTGGCTAAAACGATACGTTCTATATGCTCAAACTGTGTGCCTATTGATAAAGAAGGCAATACAACGTAAAACGCAAAATCACAAAAATTGTAGTTACGTTCTATTGCTTCTTGGCCGTCGATATGCAAGTGTTTCTGTTGTAACGTTACAGCAAGTTTACTGTAGTGAGCTGTTACAAACTTTCTTTATACTTACAAATGTTACCTTACAGCAAGCTTCAATTTTAAAAGGGCCTATCAAAGTTGTAAAATTTAAACTTACATTGGCAACTTATCTGCAATTGTATATATTATATATACAGTGCAAGTTTGTAACTTGGAATAATTCCAATTAATCTACTTTAGTTTTTTTTCAAAAATGCTCAGAGTCAGATAATATTCTCAGTTACAATCTTTTCAAAAATGTATTATACAATTTGTGTCAAATGTCATTGATAATTTAAGTAAATGACAACCTTAGCTTTTGGTTGACTATTTTTAAAGTACATATCAAGAGATACAAAACCACAAAATTATAAATTTTTATTATAAATCTTTTTTTTAATCAATGAATACAAATTTTAAATCTGCTGGTTTTCTACAACTACACATGTAAGAACTTTAAAAATAGTCAACAAAAACCTACGGTTAATTTAAAGAAATTATTGATGAAGTCATTTTTCAAATATGGTACATACCGTATAGATTTTTTAAGACTGCAACTAATCAATCTGTCCAAGCATTTTTGAAAAAAAGAAACTGTATTTGATTTAAGTGAATTTATTTCAAGTTACAAACCAATACAGAATATAGGTATAGGTGTATTTATACATAATATATATTTCTTGTAAAACTGTAAAAAAATGACTTAAGACAATGTTAATTAGAATAAAATCTTTATTACATACAAAAATTAAAGACTTATAACATATTATTCATTTCTGCTGATAGATATATACATTTTATGACCATCAAATGTACATGGTAAGTCACTGCCTTTATAAGTACCGACTATAGTCACTAGATAGAGATAGTTAAGTCATATAGCAAGAGTCAAGAGTGCCCATGTTTAGGCTAAAATGCAGTTCTAGGCAAAACTCGACGACAAAATAGATAACTTGAACTTGTGATATCGTTATTAATTGACAGATTTCAAAAATTCTTTACTCTAAATGAATACCAATTAATTGTTTCTGATATTGTTTTACTAAATAACTCTTAGTCGTCTAGGAAAACGTGTGAAACACCAATAACAAAAACGAAGTCTTCTGCAGCATTACTTATTTTGAGCGGCAAAAATTTTTTTAGCTTCTAAAGTATATGGTAACATATGTGACATAAAATCAAGTCAATATATCAAATACTATTGTGAAAAAAGAAATATCTAAAATGGTGCATTCATTTCGATTTTAGATAAAGTTTCATTAAGCAAACGTAAGAATATGCAATGGAGAAATCAAGCGCAGGGAAACGAATACAACTTCAATGCGAAAATAGCCTAAATATGGCGACAGTCTCTGAAAGCGTTCACGCATGTCTTAACTATCCCTATTGAGTAAGTATAGTACCGTCAATGTCTGTGTACCTTCAGAAACATTGAGTTAAAATAAAGCAAAATTATGACTACAATGAATTAC
The DNA here is from genome assembly GCA_964006375.1 of Tillus elongatus. Lineage (NCBI taxonomy): Eukaryota > Metazoa > Arthropoda > Insecta > Coleoptera > Cleridae > Tillus > Tillus elongatus. The sequence goes on from OZ023269.1 coordinate 55,844,697, forward strand.
GTATATAGAAAAAAAGTCTGTGGCTAGTGGAACTTGCATTCCAAAGTTTTTCCCTAACGCACACACACAGCCACTTACACACTACAAAGAATGAATACAAATAATATGTAATACTATACACATTAGTTTAGAGCACCAATAAATTCCTTCACCTTGGTTTTTTGTTTTATAACATCCACTAGTGCCTACTTTAATCTTGTTAGTGGGAGCATCTTAACATTAGGTAGAAAATTGAGGAATTTGATTCCCAAGTAATCAAACATCTGCTTTGTTTTCTCCTTTTTGTGCAACCATATTTTTAAACCATGCCTTCAGCTGGTATTGATCTTGCAAGCTTCACCATTCACTGGATATTTTGAATACATATACTGAAGAAGAATAAGGGTACGTAAGTATCCCATTGGCCTCGAATACATCAGGGCAGCTTTTTCTTGGACCTACGCACACAATGTCCTTATTGCTCTTATTTGCATGATAAACACATGTTCCGCTGCTGACGAGTTAACCCATATGAATGTTCCATACGATAGGATACTGCGACAATGAGCAAAATAACCAATCGTGGCAGCTTGATGGGTATTGTACTGTTCCACTGTTCTTATGATGTCAATTGCTCTAGATAAGCCTCGTGCTTCCATAGGTCAATCATGTTTAACGTTTTAAAATGAATTGGTTTGACCAGGTAAGACATCTCCAGGCTGCTTCTAAGGACATAACAAAATTCGTATTTAGTAATTAGGTTTCCTTTTTCCTTGAGTAGATTTCATAAAAAGAAACAAAAATATAAATAGGAACAGCCATTTTAGAATAATTGATCAATAGCGACATACCAAAATTGAATTATGCTACAGAAAAGTGACAAAATTTAGTATGTATTTAGTATATAGATGTTTTAGGGATTCTTACCTGACATGTTTGTCGATATACTCCATGATTCATTATCCACACTCCAGACAACGAATTACCTAATTACACCAAAAATCTAACAATTCAGGCTACAATAAGATTGTCCAATCTTTAAAACTTCCACAAAAATAAATAGACATAGATCAAATAACTGCATATCATAAATGTAAACAACAATCCGCCATTAATCATTATTGCCGGGCGCTTTGTCACGAATCAGTTCGCTGTTGGAGTTGGTGTTGCTATGTTGCTATTGGACAACGATGACATACAATCGAATATACACAACACGAAATCGGAGGGAAATCAAATAAATTTTAATTAAAATAAACTTTCAGAAACATTACAATTGTAACTTTACGTGAGCTTACAAATGGAGAGAAACAACAAGTCTGCAAATATTACATTTGAAAGTTATGTTAAAATTTCATTTGTAAGTTTGCATTGGTTTTTTGACTGCAAACATTTAGAAATGTTGCAAACTTAACTTGCTTAAGATAAATGATCTAACATTGCGGTAAGCATTTGTAAGTTACCATGCTTAGTGGGTATATATATATATATATATATATATATATATATATATATATATATATATATATATATATATATATTTATATATATATATTTGTGTGTGTGTGTGTGCGTGTAAAAAATATATAAAGTAATGTTTCCATCCCAAATATGAGTTCTGTTTCGTTCGAAAAAAAGCGAATATTTTCTATGAAATTTCGCTAATAAATAACTTTAACAATATCTCAATATTCTTTGAAATATAACAGACTACATAAAACCTAGCGCTGTCTGCTTTAGTGCACAAGTAAAAATAATGTACCGTTATTCCCCGTCAATAACCCTTGCAGACGAAGCAGTAAAAAATAACAACAGAGACGCTATTTATAAAACCAGGGACAAGTCACTTGAAAACAGGTCATTTACAACCCGTACGAGATAAAAAAATGTTATATTTATCGGGACTAACACAAACTTTACCAAACAGTTGTCGGGTTTTGCACACAATTATGTCTGTTTCAAAAATTGACCACAGAGGTTGCTTTTATCAGTCACTTTTAAGGACCCGACAATTTTAGTAACACGAACTCAAAAATACACACATACATATAGTATGTATATCAGGACATCGTCAGAAAATTAGTTATTTATACTATTTTAGAGGTGGATAATCCGAAAAACCACGTCTCTAAATTGTTGTGTATGGCCCGACAAGTTGGGAAGACCCGACAAATCACGTCCATGCATGTGGTTTGTCCCCATAATTATACAGACACAGACACAGACACAAACACACACACACACACACACACACACACAAACACACGCACGCGCCCACACACACACACACACACACACACACACACACACACACACACACACACACACACACACACACACACACACACACACACACACACACACACACACACACACACACACACACACACACACACACACACACACACACACACACACACACACACACACACACACACACACACACGCACGCACGCACGCACGCACCATTACATGTGCTCGTATGTTTGCAGGGACACTCGAAAACACACCAACTTGTGGGATCTTAATGTTTGAGATGAGTCGTGATTGTAGATTTATCTCCAGATGTTGATAATTCGCGCCAAAATACTATACACACGCTCGTTTAGAAAATATTTGCAAATAAAGTGAGGTCCGGCAATTATGTTTAATGCACACGTTGTGTGAAGACCCCTTAAATATGGATTATGCTTAAAGTATGTATAAGACCCCATAAACAATACCGTTTTTTGTACAAACATAACTGTGTTTGTGAATTACACATGACAATAAAAAAAAACAATTTAAAAAAAAACTGTCTGGCTTCAGTGCGTGTAAGGACCCACAAATATAAGGGGCAGGGTTTGTTTATTAAATACTGTGTGGAGGTATTATATACTTGATCACATTGACCTTCTGAAATATATTATTGTAGCAGGATTCGGGCGAATAAGGCGTAACACTTTACTAAAAATTAATATATTTACTGAATGAAATAATGTATAAAATAAATGAATAATCGTGCTGTAAACTGAAGTCGTTAATGTTCTTGTTCATTCTGTCTTTTACCCTGACTCTAGTGACACTTGGCGTTTCTCACCAGAACTACACATATCAACACAACATTATGAGTGTAAACATTAGGCAACCAACTATACATTGATGCTGCTTATAAAATTACCTCATTATTACATATATTTTTTAGTGAATTTTCCTAGACTTTTAAATTCAAAAAAAAATTCGCGAACTAGGATCTCTAGACACCATGTCCGTGGTCAGTTTCAATTTTGATATGTTTATATATATATATATATATATATATATATATATATATATATATATATATATATATATATATATATATATATATATATATATATATATATATATATATATATATATATATATATATATATATATATATATAGTAATATCCCGTAAAGCTAATCAAATTTTTACACAAACAAAAGACAACGATACAACTAAAATGGCAACATAGCATGACATTGGGTAATGCATAATTTAAACACCCTGTCTTTTAAAGAACAGCATTTCTTCTGTCTTACATTGTTGACTAAGACGCAACTAAATCCCTGACTAGATTAAATCACTACAGGTACCTGAAATGTACTCACTTACCTTCATAATAAAGACTCTGAAATCTCATTGTAGAAGGCAAGTCACCTCTGGGTCACTGTGACATGGCACGTAATGTTTAAGTGGAGGATTACATTGTTGTTTTTTTAGGTTCTTTGTGGTATCTGGGTCAATGCGAGAAATAAAATGCGACATTTTCATAACATACGAGATTTATTGAACACTGCCCTTTACGTTGAAAGTTACAAATGATTGGAATTTTACACCCCAGACCTATAGGCTCCGCTTAACGTTACAGCTGACTGTCAGATAAGGGAAGATTGAATGAAGGAGAGCGATGTGCACTGTACCAAACTCTGCAGTTTCGTAGGTGATTGACCCCGGCGCCTGCACCGATGCTCTCGGTTCTGCCTCAGTCTCCAGTGTCGTGCGCATTAAAGTTAAGATACGTATCATTTGTTTTGATAATCACAATTAATTTTGTTTTATTTCGTTATTCTGGTTTCACTTTTCATTTTACTCAACAGGTTTATGCGGGACTGAATGTGCAGCACCGTAGAGCATGACGACAGTCGTCGGGACCCTTCTCACCACTCACTGACCTTCCCCCTGCGCCCCTCCAGCAGTTAAAATTGCTAAGTTTTGATGCGCTAAGTATTTGAGTTGCCACTTCCACTACCATTATGCAGGATAATTAGTTTTCGCGAAATCCTTCCTGGATTATTGCCTGTTCTCTCCAGGTCTTTATGTGATCGGGTATCAGCACTTCAAGCAGCAGAAACTTCACTCAAGTACCATTTGCTTTGCAAAGTTTAATTTCTGAAACTACAATCTGAACTGGGAGAAGGGGGAAGATTTTCCTAGCTGAATAAACGGACACGATTCCAAAATATCCCTCACTTTCCTCTGCGTCAGGACAAGCACTACAGGTGCTCAATTGACTATTGACCTCCGGATTGCCAATTTGGTTCATTCATGTGAAACTGTATATATCGCGGAATCCTTCTTGGATTATTGCCTTGTACCAGGTCTTACGTGTTCGGAACTTGGCACTTCGTGAACCAAATCTTCACCCGAATGTCATTCTAGCTGTGGGGACAGATAAATGTCGATTCGCAGGGAAAAGTGATTTCTTTCTTTAAATTTCTCCTCTTTCGGTTCCCGTTTCCGTTTCAGTGCACACCACAGGGTTTTAATTTCCAGTTGAGTGACATTGAGGGGGAAGGGGGACCGGTAGGCTCGCTCACAAGTGCAAAAATTACTCTCATTAAGAAATGTACAGGTCAATAGAATTTCAAGTCTCAAGCATATCAGGTGGAGCCAAGCTGTCAGCTTTAAAATGCAACAATGTATGATTTCATTAAGCTGGCTAATAAACCTTCCGACTTTAAATTTCAAATATATTAAGCGGAGCCAATCTGTCCGATTTTCAGGTGCAGGTAGTTTCGACAAGCACTACAGAAACTGGAAAAATCCCTGACTTAAGTTTTATAACTATTAATTAGCGCTAGGCTCTTTACATTTCAAAGCAGCAATAATTTCAGTATATGCAGACGCTTCCTAACTTCTAATTTAAGGTTATACAATGGAGCCCAGTTGTCTGGTTTCCAAACAGAACATAATTCCTTATCTAAAAATATACAAGAAAATTCCTAACTTCTAATTTAAGTGCATCAGATAGAGCCTAGCTGTCTGAATTTCAAAAACAAACACGATTTTTATCAAATAATACATGAAGAAAATACCTAATCACAATTAAATAGAGCCTAGCTGTGTGGGCTTAAAAAAACATGATTTTATTTCAGTAATACATAAAGAAAGCACCTTGTCTCAGGTTCAATGATATTAAATGGGGGCCTAGCTGTCTGGCTTTTAAGTGCAAAACTAGTTCACAAAACATGAGCTGGTAAAATTCCTGATTTAAACATTTTTGGAGATATGATAATTTAGGCTCTGCTGTTTGGGTTATTGAATGACAAATATAATTTCATTAAACAATACATCAGCTGGTAAAATTCCTAATTTAAATGTGCTAAATAACGCCAAGCCGTTTACTTGCAAATGTGAAAAGAAAGTAGTTTTATAATACAATACATGAGCTGATAAAATGCCTGATCTAAAGTCTCAAAATTATCACAATTAGAGCTATGCTGTCGGGTTTTAAGTGCCAAATATAATTTCATTAAACAATACATCAGCTGGTAAAATTCCTAATTTAAAAAATATTAAATAGAGCCAAGCTGCCTGTTTTCAAATGTGAAGATTAATTCATAAGACAGTACAGGTACGTGTTTGGAGGAAACTGATTTTGATCTTGGGCAGGAATGACTGCCAGTTAAGTTAATAATTATTACTGCATTATTATCGATAGGGGCAGCGAAACAAGTTAAGCTATCAAAATTACTACAGTGATTTTAAGTTTAGGAGCAAAAATGGCACAAAGCATTGGAGTCTAGGGACACCCAGTGGGGTGAAGGCGGGCACGCAAGCGATCGTGTTCAAATATGACAAAATCCTGCCTATACTGGTCAGAAATAGTCTGAAAATGACCTAAATTACTCAAATGGATACACTCACCGTTGGCTGCGTACTCGGACATTCTGCCCGTGGCTTCTCCGCTTACACTATGAAAAACTGAAACCCCAGATGAGTCTTTAGGAAGCCTACAGCTTTCAGTAACAGTATAAACCGACACAAATTGAGCTTGGCGATTGTATACTGCACCTACTACCTATAGAAATTCCGCACTATGGCCAGCTGACTTCAGACGAGGTTCTAGGAACCCCACAGTGATCAACACAGCATAAATCTGCCAGAATCGATCATTGCGATAGTATGCTGTGCCTACTAACCACAGGGAACTTTTCAGCAGAAGGACATTCAAAAGGCAGACACAATTCCAAGGAAAACCACAGTTTTCAGCATTAGCACCAATCAGCCCGAATCGATCTAAATGGCGAGTGTGCTGTTGCTTACTAGCTCAGGATTTCCCAGCGGGACAGTGTCCACAAATCTGCTTAAAGAACCTTAAGTTCGAAGACAGCTTTGCAGGTCAGACAACTCTGAGGTACAAATGAAGTCTGATCTCCGTCCCAATCGTACTCGCTTTTATATGAATCCGCCACGCCTTCAGCGTGAGAACAAATAATTCCAGGCCTAGTCACTACGGTTTAAAAGATATCGCCTGTGTACATAATTATCGACCTAATTGTTGCGTACGTGCTGGCTCGCATCTCGTTGAAACAGATGGCCCACATAAAAAACTGTCTCACTACATTGCCTTCTTCTAATTAAAATATAATTTAATAATTCACTGCTCCATTTATTTCACTTATTTTGCGAACGTCCCTGTATATTACTATTTACGAGTTTCCCTGATTTGCCAAAGACATTTGCATGTATAAACACATATTAAGTTTTCCAACTAATTTTAAAATTGCGTAAAAGTAGTTGAATTGCCAGCTAAATAATTCATAAACATCATGGGATACTCGCTTGCATCAAAACATGTGACACTTGCGTCGTTATTTCGGACAGCGTTTCCCATTAAGATTGTATGCGTTAATCGCATGGCTCTTATTTAGAACGCATCCCTTATTTTTGCAATGGCAACACTGTAGTAATTGCTAAATATCCACGAGATTACTTTCGCTGATTTGTGTATTGCATGGTATATCAGGCTTACGTGAAGCTTTACGAGAGATTTTTATGTAAACAACGTGTACTGGTTATTTTGATTGCTCTAAAATGATAGAAATTAAACACAAATGCGGTTTTTCCTTAGAGGCGAAACTGGGGAAATAAATGTCATTATTGATTATTATTATTTCTAGTTGAATTGCTTGGCAATTTGCCGTAAGTGAGACTCAAATGCTAATTGGCTTCTCGACTAATCAGGCCTCGATAAAATCATCGTCACAATTGATTGTTTGCTTGGCAGAGCCTGGACATTAGCACAAACATTCCCTTTTGTTTTAAATTACTAAACATTCATGTGCAGCTCAGTGAAAACAGATTATGTCTCATTATTACAAATATACACCTATGGCTGCGACACAAGGGAACTTCACAGTACTTAAGCTAACTTATGGCCTAACATATTTGCTGAAAATTGCAGATTTACACACAAACAGCAAGCATTGTCTTAAAAATATAATGTTTCTCCGTAAGAATGTCCGTGCCAGACATAGTTTTAATATTCCCATGGTACTCTAATCTTTATCTATGAAAGTTATTACGAAATGCTTTTTTAAAACTCGAGACTGACAATTAGTTACCCTTAGTTATGTCTCACACTCAGACTATTAAGTGGTGTTGATGACAGAGAACCACATTATGTCTAGAGCTCTGACCTTACACCCCCTGCAAGCGTGTGAACAGGCTGTTCCTGCGGTTCCCTGCTGATAATGTCAATTGATTATTTACAGCCACCTTAAATAGGGACGTATGATTCCCTTTTTCTTTAATGAAATGACCATACACTACGACATTAGAACAAATCGCCATTATGTGCCAGCTAGAATAGCGTCTTGCAAAAAATACGAGCAACCTGCAAACTACTCTTCGAGGTATTTAATGACAAACAGTACCCGGTGGTAAGATGGAGGCACCTTATATTATAATTGTCGGAAGGTAAAAAGGGAGCTTCAGCAATGATAACAATCTGATTTCCATTTAACAATGGTCAATTGATAACATTCAGATACCAGTAGGTTCTGTATGAAGAATGTCAATATAAAAATAAAAAAAATCGAACAATGTTAACGATTGCAATCGCAATATACCGGGATATCTATATATATATATATATATATATATATATATATATATATATATATATATATATATATATATATATATATATATATATATATATTTGTGTGTGTATGTGTGTGTGTGTGTGTGTGTGTGCGTATCACCCCGATAACTCAGAAATAATGGGCTACCTACTAAATTGGGTACGTGGCTGTAGGTTATAAAAAGTTGGACGTAGCGAGTGCGTTATGGACGTGAATTTCCATAAAATGTTTTTAATGCAAGCAGGCATCAATTTAGTTACCGGTATAACCTATATAGTAAAAACAATGTACCATATTTTATCAAAATAACGCATTTTTTTGAAAATATACAAAAAATTTCCGAAAATAAACTTTAAATGTTTCTGAGAAAACTGGATTCGAAGCATTTAATGAAAATTCGCTTCCCAAACGCACTTACTGCGTCTCGAATTTGTTTTACAAACATGCATCATATTTCGATTAAAAATGCAACAGTATAAGGAATGTTCGAAAAAAAATTACAGTTATCACCAACGAACTATGGGCCTCGCTGTGATTTTCAAAATAATTTTATAAGATGAGCTCAAGACACCTTATAATTAACGTATACAATTTTTCTCGTATCTTGCATAATAACAATTATATTGAGCTTTACCGTAGAAATGCGTCACCCTGTATATATGTAAACAGATAAAGACTTAAAGTAAACCCGGATATGGATTGTAGGGGGCCTAGTTTGTACTCATTTGAAGACATCTTTTTCAAATTCAAACGTCGCGTTCTCCTCATTAACGATTTTTTTCTAGGAAACAAATTATAAACCGTTAAACCATAAACTAAAGCTACTGCCAAAGCACCAGAGAAAGGGTCTATTTGCAATGAATTTTCTGGAAATATGTTAGTAAAATAAAGGTCAATGACGGTTGAAGCTGAAACTTAAAGGTTTGTAGAACACTCTTCTAGCAACATTTCCTTTACGTAACCCGTATTTATTTCATGTTATTTGCCTAATGTTGCTAATTTTAACGTTTTATATCGCGACGTTTTGAGGAAAATCCAAAATTTTTTCTTCAAATGCCTATAACTTTTTTGTCTTTTAACTTACAGATCAAAATTTTGGTACGCGGTTCACTTTTATAATACAGACATACATACCAGATTTGGTTGCCCTTTTTTTTTTTTTTTTTTTTTGTTCCCTCAGGGCTCGTCCGCGGCCTTGCCGCCCCGATAGCACCGCAACCCTTGGTTGATTGTGCATTTTGGTTGCCCTTACTTTGTTATTCCCGAAAGAAAACACAAAATTTTCCGGAAAAACCTGGGCCGCATTTCCTGGCTAACGAACTTATCCATGCCACTTTCAAAAGGAAAATATTTACAAAAATGGATCAAAATCGTCCCATTATTTTTTTAGTTGATATATATATATATATATATATATATATATATATATATATATATATATATATATATATATATATATATATATATAATAACGTATTCCAATTTTATTGGAATCTTTTAAAAAAGGTTTTATTTAAGATATAAACAGACAGGCAAACTACATTCAATAACTAATTACTTATAATAATATAAATGCTCTGAATTTTACAAGTGTTGTATAAATTACAGGAGCGAGTGAATATTAGAGTGAACACGTCTAATGTTTCCCTAATAATGATTATAACGTCTCTTGCAAGATCACACACTCCGTGCTGTGTAGAAACACTATCACATGCGAAGTAACTTGATATGCTGATGTTGCACTTTCCGTCTAACGGCTGCTTGGGGTCGACTAGGCCAAAGGGTTTCGTTCTAACTTAACTCCTCCATCCTCAGATACAAGAACGCCCTCGTTCTTCCGATTATGCTTGATTTTTGGTAAACTGCTTCTCTTTCTGTAACCTATTATTGCTATTATCACAAGAAACAAAATAATAAAGATGGTTATTCCTATATGGGTGCTGTGTATCAGTGTGTGTATACGGGTAGAGTGAATCTTCTGAAAATGTTGTTTTAGCTTGACGTTGTCCTTGAGATGTATTGGTCCATATTGGATCGTCGCTATTGATTTATCGAGGGGAATCAATGTTTCTTGTTCCCAGGTTATATTTTGATGGGTGTCTTCATAGGTATTTCCATTAATTATTATTCTGCATTCGGCTACGGCAGTTAGCACGCTGGTTTCTTCTAAACGATGTCTTTTCAAACTTTGTGGGCACTGTTCTGTGAACTCTTGAGGTTGATGGGTATTGCCAGGACGATGCCATTGTAGAGCTGCACTGAGTATGAAAATTGGTTGATTACTTTGGCAAGGGTGCAGTTCTTGAGCTGGTTCAGGAAACAGTCTTCTTCGAAGAATTCATCTTTGCATATTATAGCTTCTTCAATTCTAGGGCAGTGTTCTTTGGTCCACAAGTTCTTATCGGGAGTCTCTAAGTAATAAGAGCTCGGAGGTACAAGAAGGGTATTTTGGTAAGGGACAGGTATAATGTGGTAATAGGAGCCAGAGGTCGGATGTAAAATCGGGATTTTTAATTGACATACAATAGTGTCCCTAAATGCAATTAAATTAAGTTGAGTAAATTCTAAAATCTTAAATATGTGATTGCGGTCAAAGCTTATCAGTTCAGCATTGCTATAGATTAGTTTTAAATGGTCACTTATGTGGGTTAAATCGCGAGAAGTGAAAATCTCTATATTAGTAAGACCATTAAAAGCAAGACTAATTGTTCTCTGAAGGATTTTTATGTGCTCTAAAAGATTATCATTTAGAGATTTTTGGAAGTTGTATAAACCTATCTGATGTTGAAGCTCCTTAAGCTCTTTAAAAGATTGTTTAATGAGATCAAGGTTTTTATTGATCACGTCTTGTTCATGTTCAAATCTATCAGTTATTAGAGAAGCAAAAGATACCAAGTCGGAAACTTGTGACATAAGTCCATGTTGATTTGAAAACAACAAATCTAAATTTTTGTTAATTTCTTTGAGATCGTCCTGATCGAGATTACCTGTTATTGTTTTGATCACAGATCCTAGACCGTTAATTAGACCTCTTTTGTTACGAGAGTGAGTTAGTTTAGAAAGTTCATTTTCGATATCGTTTATTTGCTTATTGATTATTTGTTGATAGGGGTAAGAATGTTTACTAAGCAATTCTCTATTTCTGATACAATTTTGATAATTTTCTTCCAATAAAGTAAGGTTGAAATAAAAATAGATTCGATGAAAATGATTGATTATTTTAGCGACACCTATCGGGTCTTTAAAATATCCATTAGTTTTAGCGGGATGAATTTGAAGGGCCGGGATCGGACGTACCAGGAGCGCTAGTATCGTTCTGAAACACAAATTTTTTCATTACTCGTTTTACATTACTAACGTGTGCTTGTTTCTTTCTGCTAAGGGGTAGACTAATTTTTATACCCTTTTGTTTTACATTTTTGTGAATTTTGTAAGGGGAATCTAGTTTTTTCACTCGAGGAGTTTTTATAGCTAGTTTTTCTTCATTTATAATGGGTACATTTTCTCGTGCTTCATTTAATTTTTCTAAATTTTTGCTTAATTTTTCTTTAGTTTTCTTATATATCTCATCATAAAAGGGGATGATTTCTTTAAGACGTTTGGAATTATATTCCTCATAAACTGTAGCTGTGGGATCTATAGGATCTAATTTATCAAAGGGTCCATATAGGAGGTGAAAAGGTGTATAGCCTGTTGTGAAGTGTATTGATTGATTATAAATTATAAGTGCGGTAGTTACTAGTTCTAAAATATCTTCTTTAGGATTATCTATTAATATCTATTGTATATAAAATAGTAAAAGTCTGTGGCTGATGGAATTCTGTTCCAAGGTCATAAATACCTCCACCACCACCTCCACCACCAGAACATTATTATCAAATTCTCTACCAGGGTCGCAAACTACCCTTAAAGCGTAATTATGGTGCGTAAAATAGTGTCTTAACTTTTTAACTATAGTAAGACCGGCCAGGTCTTTTATAAAATATGCTTGGGCATATTTGCTAAAAAGATCAATAATCGTAAGGAACTTATAATTATTAAAAGAAAAGGTATCAATATGTATGACCTCAAAGGGTCTTTTCGCAACCAAAGGGCCTTGGAAAGGAATCTTATATGGATTTCGTTCGTATTTACCTTTTAAACAAGTTTCACATTTATTAATAATATCGTTTATGTGGTCTTTCATCTTGGGCCAATAATATTCGTTTCTGAAATGATTAAACGTTTCATTAACGCCATTATGATTCGACTTATGATAATCTATGATAAGCGCTTGTTGATCTAAATGGTTTTCTATGTCTTTAAGCATTTTATCACACCTTACTAATTTAATCGACGAATTTAGATTGTTTCTTACGTAATTTATAGTTTCTAACATTAATTCTTAATTCAAAAAATAAAATGCAGTAAGAGCGTTAGGGTTAAGATATTCTTTCATAAAGCGTTCTATTTCACGATGTTTTTGGTTCTGTAAAATATGAACAATCATTCTTTCCTTACTTTTAAATATCTTTTGTTTTTGTATAGAGTGTTTTTGACCATATTTAAAAATAACTTGGTGCGAGTAAACGTTAAGTGGTTTTTCTGTCAATGGTATAACACCTACAGGGTGTTCCTGAGAAGAGTGCACGGTAGCATCTGTTTCGGGATCTCTCGAAATGGGTAATTCTATGCCAAGACTTTGTAAATCTTCGTCGGTAAGTTCTTGCAAATCTTCGGCGTTATTTAGTAGTGACATAAGGTCTAAGGAGTCATCTTCAATAGCGTTAATTTTTTGAGTCGGAATTCGCGAAAGGGCATCGGCAACAACGTTGTCGTTTCCTTTTTTGTATTTAATATCATATTCGAATTCCTCTAGTTTAAGACGCCATTTTACTAGTCTAGAGTTCGGTTCTTTGATAGAGAAAAGCCAAACTAGGAGTTTGTGATCGGTTTCGATGCTGAATTTTCTGCCAAATAAATAAGGGCGAAAATGTTTGCAGGCTGTTACAATAGCAAGTAACTCTTTTTCGATGGTGGAATAATTTTTCTCTGCACTATTGAGAGCTCTGGAATAAAAAGCGATAGGCTTTTGTTCTTGGGACAAAACTGCTCCGATTGCTGTGTTGCTAGCATCGGTCGTTAAATAGAATTCTTTTTCAAAGTCAGGGTAAGCAAGAATAGGAGAGTTAGAAATTAGTTCTTTTGCATGCTCGAAAGCTTGGATGTATATGGGATCATCTATGTTCATAGGGGTGTCTTTCTTGAGGCGTTTAGTTAATGGATGAACGATTTTTGCGAAATTTTTTATAAATCTTCGGTAATATCCAATCAAACCTAAGAAGGATTTTATCTGCTTTTGATTTTTCGGAAGAGGGTAGTTTCGAATAGCCACAATTTTATTGGGATTCGGTCTTATCCCGTCCCGTGATATCACATGTCCGAGAAAAGCTACCTCTTTACGCAAAAATTCACACTTATCAAGTTGTACCTTTAAATTTACTTCTCTTAGTTTTTGGAAAACTTGTTTTATGTGTATAAGATGTTCTTGGATGGACTTAGAGAAAATTATGATATCGTCCATGTAGACGAAACAAAATTTATGCAAGTATTCCCGGAAAATATTATCGATCATGCGTTCAAAACTACTCGGCGCGTTCTTCAACCCGAACGGGATCCGACGGTACTCATAATGCCCATTGTTAACGGTAAAGGCAGTTTTTTCAATACTCTCGGGTGTGAGTTCTATCTGATGGAACCCTTGAGCAAGATCAATAGTGCTAAAATATGTGCATTTTCCGAGATTGTCCAATATTTCCTCTATGCGTGGTAAAGGGTACTTGTCATCTATAGTATTGGCATTTAGTTTTCTATAGTCTATAACAAGTCTCCATTTGCGTTTAGCGCTAGAATCGATTTTCTTGGGGATGATCCACACCGGAGCTGAATAGGGCGAGATGGAAGGGCGTATTATTTTATTATCTAAAAGTTTTTGAATTTGGGACTGAATCTCGTTTTTTAAATGAAAAGGATATCTATATGACTTTACATGAATGGGCGTTTCATCTCGTGTTCTTATATGATGTTTAACAGTGTTAGTAAAGGTTAAATCAGAATTTTCGTTATAAAAAATGTCTGTATTTTTTGCATAAGTGTAGTATTTTTCTTTTTTCTTCATCATTAAGATGAGATGTTCTTATAAGGCTAGACAAATCGATATAAGTATCATCTTTGTTTTCTTTAGGTAACTGGGATTGTACGTCATAAGCTACAATTGGTTCGACTTCCATTGGCTCGTAAAAATTTATTGGAATTAAATTTGGAGTTTTTCTTTCTATAGGAACCGTACAAATACCATTACACGCTAAAGCAATTGAATTTTGGGTGCTAAAGGTTGACTCATTCATTTCGGGTAGCAGAACGGAGCCATTCTCTATATTTACCGGAATTTTAATAGTATCTCGACAAATTTGTTTAAATGGTTTAAAATACGCGGGATTCAAGTCGAAAAAAAATGGTATTTCGATGTTATTGATTTTTAGAATTTGGTTTTCATAATCTAATTTTGCTTTTAATTCTCTAAATAATGAGGAACCTATTAAAGCATCAAATCTATTATGCCATTCGGCAACGCAGAATGTAATTTTGTTATTAATGCCAAATTCTTTTAAAATAGGGGTAATTAATCTATAATTACCTTGTACTATACCAGCGATAGATTTTAATATAAATGGGTCATTAGTAAAATAATTTTTGCTAAAACATTCGGCAACATTAGGGTTAATAACACTGTTCGATGCCCCCGTATCCAGGAGAATTTTCATATTTAAAGATGGACACACTATAAATGGGAGTTTTGGGACACCTGATATATAATTTATATCTATAAATTCTGTTCTTCCGAGGCTTCTTTGAGAAAATCCTCATCTTCTAAATTATTGTCAAAATATTCTTGATCTGAAAATTGATTTTCGAAATCTGTATCGTCGGCATAATTTTCGTACGATTAATTTATAAACTGCTCAGGAGGGTCTTCATGAAAATGAAGTTCTTCATGACCTAAAGCTCTAGGAAATTTTTGTTGAAAATAATTATTTATTCTAGAGGGCCTTGAGGGAGGTTTAGTGTTTCTAGTAGATATCGACATAGGGGTTGGACCTTGTTGTGAAATATTTTGAGGCCTGCTATAGGTTATTGGTCTCTGATTACTTCCACTAGCTCTAGGATTTGGGTTACTTTGATTAACACGGGGTATTATGTTTTGTGGTTGTGCAAAATTGTAAGGGTTTCTCTGAAAAGGGTTATTATTAAAGTTTTGATTTTTATATGGGGTTCTAGTAGGGTTTGGAACATATTTATTCGATGATTGTGCTTTTTCTCTTAAAGAATTTAAAAAATTCGCTTGCATTTGCTCATTATCATGTTTATGGCATTCTAGTAAAGCTGCTTGTAAAGAAGTTATATGTGCAAATCTTAAGTAACTATGGTATGGCTCTATGATACCTGCTTTGAAAGTATTTAGTGCCAGATTCTCAAAATATTGCTTTTTATACAAAATAATTGCTGTAGGTAAATTCTGTAAATTGATATGCTCTACTAAAGACTGTAATTTAGTTTTAATTAAATTATGATAATCTATAAACGAATGTGCTTTTTGCATGAAGCAAGTAGTCAAGTCGTTTAACAAAAGGTCTTCGGATCTAGCATCCGCAAACTGTGCCTTGAGACTTTCTTTAAGAGAGCTCCAGGACTGTTCAGGTAAACTAATTAGGACATCTCTAGCATCACCTGTAATTTTTGATTTTATAAATTCTAAAATCATTGAATTAATGTGTGAAGCATTAGGAGAACTGTCGTCCTGTCTATAGGTTTCTATAAATAGTTCGCATTGGTTTAAAAAATAATTTAAATGTTTCCTACCACCTGTATAGGGTGGAACCATAACTGACGCTTGCACTATCTGCGTAAGTTCATTTTGTGAGTGAAGTAAATTGGTTTGGTTTGGTTGAGTCATTTTAAATTTAATAGGAGATCTATCTCTTTCAACCATAAAATAAAATAAAACATAGAAAAAATTTCTAATATGAGATTAGTTATTAAAATATTTTCAGCTATAATTTTTGAATTGATCACTTTAAATAATGATTATTCAATTAGCCAAGCTAAGAAATAAATTAAGTGTGTTTGACTGACTGTTAAAAATTTCTTAAACAGTAATATTACAAAAGGACACAAGTAAATCAATCAAAAATTAAGGAAGGAGTACTTACAGGGATTTCAGCATACTGTCTGTACCAGTCTTCTTACTTCTGGACCACTTGTGATGCGAATGAGTGAGGTTCTTTGTATACCAGCAAATTGTTGAAACAATCCGACGCTTAGATTGAACTTTTATGTGTTAATTAAGGCCGTCTGGTATCCTGTTCGCAGCGCCAATAACGTATTCCAATTTTATTGGAATCTTTTAAAAAAGGTTTTATTTAAGATATAAACAGACAGGCAAACTAGATTCAATAACTAATTACTTATAATAATATAAATGCTCTGAATTTTACAAGTGTTGTATAAATTACAGGAGCGAGTGAATATTACAGTGAACACGTCTAATGTTTCCGTAATAATGATTATAACGTCTCTTGCAAGATCACACACTCCGTGCTGTGTAGAAACACTATCACATGCGAAGTAACTTGATATGCTGATGTTGCACTTTCCGTCTAACGGCTGCTTGGGGTCGACTAGGCCAAAGGGTTTCGTTCTAACTTAACTATATATATAAATCGAAACTGACCCAAGATGTGTTCTAGGCGCCTAGTTCCCGCTCATTTAAAGAAATTATTTCAAAATTCTAAAGTCGCGATCTCCTCCTTAGTTAATTTTTTAAAGAAAATTTACTAAAAGTAAACCATATGCCAAAATTCAGATCTCTACGTTACCAGAAAAAAAGTTGTGGGCAATTAATTATAATAATGTTTGGTGCCAGATTATTTCTAACGTGCCCGACATCAGATGGTACATCGGACCGACGGCTTTACGCCGCTTCGAAAAGGAGGAATGTGCAGGCATTAAATTTCAAACACAATGCCACAACCTCGGTTAATGTTAATTTACAGTACGTACGGAAAAATATAAATGTTTACCTACTGGACCACCACGGATGCTTATATTATATTATGTAGTTGAAGAAACTGGTAAACTAGTAAAAACTTTTTTGCTTTTTAGTAAATTTTATAATTTGGGAAAGGAAAAATGTAACATTTTTTAAGTAAATAGTTTTCTTAATGACCGCAAAGGGAAATTTTAAAATCCGAATAAATATACAGGTGATTCAAATTCGAGCCTCATCAGGGGGATGTCGCGTATTACTAAAGATAGACGATAGGTTTAGATGCTGCAAAGTTGCAAGCTTTCGTGCCCTTTAATATCTCGCAGAGAAGGCCAATTTCTTGCAACTGTCGTTAAAAAAATTGTCAAAAAACTGAAAAAATGCAATTTTCGATTTTCGCCTCTCATTTATTTAAACTCGTATAAAGAAACGAAAAACCCATTCTGAAGTCATTTCCAGTTTTCTATCTGATAGCGGATATGTATATAATGTATATATATATATATATATATATATATATATATATATATATATATATATATATATATATATACAATGTATTCCCTGTACGTTTAGCTGATTTACTATCGTGATTTTTGAAGACTAACAACTACACGTATTTCTACTCTATATACACCCTGTATATATATATATATATATATATATATATATATATATATATATATATACAGGGTGTATATAGAGTAGAAATACGTGTAGTTGTTAAATCAGCTAAACGTACAGGGAATACATTGCCCGAGTTCACTAGGCGCCAACAGTTGAATAGGTGTGTAAACGTATGCGTTCACCAGTCCCGCTGAGCTTTTGTTGAAACTTAACTGTTGTCAATTTGTCAAAACTGAATGACAGACAAAAACTACATAATAGTGCTTGTAGTCAACTGTGCGTTCCTCAGTCTCCAACCGCTGAAATGTATCAATAGTCAGCAGATGAGTGTTTAAACTCAGATGCTGGCGCCTGGTAGGCCGTATGTTTCGAAAATTTATATAAGTTCAAACCTGCAAGATTAAAGAAAGTAGAAACACTCACTATACAAATAAGCCCAAATACTTTGTTACGGTGATGTCACATATTTAGATGCCACATGAAGTTTTAAAATCAACATAGGTACTAGAAGAAATAAAACGTCACTAAACAAAAACTTAACAAAAATGTAGGTTATGTTCATCATGAGCACAATTTAGATAAAATATGTTCTAACAAGCCTTTTGATTTATGTAATTTTGATCACAAAAGTCCATTCTTTGCAATACAAAGATTAAAGCACGCCACTAAATATGTTTTGATTTAAATACAACCAAAGCGAATAATAAATAAACTTAACTCTCTACAAAATAATTAAATAATTCTGTAGGCAGGTGGACAGTGTTAAATAAATTTTAAGATAACTAACCTGTTGCATATCGGCCCTTTTTGTAAGACTACGATGTAAGACTAGATGCATTCTCGCAACAATTAGAACCGTAGACCGGTTTCGCTCTCATTAGAGCTCTTCAGTACGGCATACTAATTGCAGCAAAAATGCACCAAAAATAACACGGCTATCGTATAGCCAGTCTTAAAACACTAAGTGAGTAGCGAACGTGTCGCCACCTAGTTCGGAACCAAGTACTTGTCACGCCCGCTCCAAAAATCTAGTCTTACATACTTTGTCCCTATATTGGGGTAGAAATGGGCCAGGGCTAACAATTTTTTAAATTGTTAGTTAGTTGTATACCGTCTCTATTTTTAATACTCTGTATTATTTGGAGCAAGCGTGACAACAAGTACTTGGTTCCGAACTAGGTGGCGACACGTTCGCTACTCACTTAGTGTTTTAAGACTGGCTATACGATAGCCGTGTTATTTTTGGTGCATTTTTGCTGCAATTAGTATGCCGTACTGAAGAGCTCTAATGAGAGCGAAACCGGTCTACGGTTCTAATTGTTGCGAGAATGCATCTAGTCTTACATACTTTGTCCCTATATTGGGGTAGAAATGGGCCAGGGCTAACAATTTTTTAAATTGTTAGTTAGTTGTATACCGTCTCTATTTTTAATACTCTGTATTATTTGGAGCGGGCGTGACAACAAGTACTTGGTTCCGAACTAGGTGGCGACACGTTCGCTACTCACTTAGTGTTTTAAGACTGGCTATACGATAGCCGTGTTATTTTTGGTGCATTTTTGCTGCAATTAGTATGCCGTACTGAAGAGCTCTAATGAGAGCGAAACCGGTCTACGGTTCTAATTGTTGCGAGAATGCATCTAGTCTTACATACTTTGTCCCTATATTGGGGTAGAAATGGGCCAGGGCTAACAATTTTTTAAATTGTTAGTTAGTTGTATACCGTCTCTATTTTTAATACTCTGTATTATTTGGAGCGGGCGTGACAACAAGTACTTGGTTCCGAACTAGGTGGCGACACGTTCGCTACTCACTTAGTGTTTTAAGACTGACTATACGATAGCCGTGTTATTTTTGGTGCATTTTTGCTGCAATTAGTATGCCGTACTGAAGAGCTCTAATGAGAGCGAAACCGGTCTACGGTTCTAATTGTTGCGAGAATGCATTTAGTCTTACATACTTTGTCCCTATATTGGGGTAGAAATGGGCCAGGGCTAACAATTTTTTAAATTGTTAGTTAGTTGTATACCGTCTCTATTTTTAATACTCTGTATTATTTGGAGCGGGCGTGACAACAAGTACTTGGTTCCGAACTAGGTGGCGACACGTTCGCTACTCACTTAGTGTTTTAAGACTACGATCCTTTTTAGCTGTTGGCAAAACATCACAAGCCCTGTTTAGTCACCCACTAACACTAATAAAGTCGTAAAGAATAATTTGCACTTGTATATTAAAATTCCCAAACAACACACTACTCTATACTTAGAAGATATAATATATATATATATATATATATATATATATATATATATATATATATATATATATATATATATATATATATATATATATATATATATATATATATATATATATATATATATATATATATATATATATATATATATATATATATATATATATATATATATATATATTGCTATAGATAGCAAATGATAGGAAATATTACGAAATTTTAATAGGAAAACGGGAAATGTATGCATACTAGTATATATAAAATAAGTGTATACACCCTAATGTAGCAATGAAAGAGTTTTGGCAGGAGATGTCAACGCCCGACATGAATGTCAGTGACCCATGTAGCAACCCTCGATGTTAAGTTACATTCGAGTAATAAAAAACTATATTATATACTAGAAATCCGTAAAGAAACCAAGAACAATGCTTCAGTTTGGTAGGGAGAATGAGATTGTAGATAATATAATTGTAGTTCTGTTGATTTTATTGTATAAGAAAAAATAGATATGACCAAGCTAGCTAAAGACTCACCATATTAAAAGAGCGGAGGTTATTTGTAAAAAACAGAAGTTTGTGTAGTATTAAGTTAAGGTGCGTGTGAGAAAAAAACGTAAAAAGACGTTAAAGGTTTGAAGGAAAACTTAAACACAGGTGGTGTGACGAACAATAGCGTTTTTTCACCTGTAGGAGAGTTAATAAAAGCAACGGTCCGAGAGGGTCCGGGGTTGTCTTGTCTTTTCCATCCAGTGAAATCATCAGTATCACTTTACCAGACCAGGTGATCATCGTGATAACTAAGATTCCAGAGTGCATCGAAGAGAGGGTATAAAACACCTCCAGAGTGCTACGACTATGGAATAAATATATCAATATGTTAACGAAGTAAATCCGTTAATAACCGATAAATGGACAGTAACCTATGGCATGGACAAATTCGAAAGATAATTATAATTAATCAAGGTCCGTATTAATGGAAGAACAATAAATAATCCAATGGAAAATATGTCAGTAAGTGTTACCTTTTCTTAAATTGACCAGTGCGGGTTGAATTTCACCATTTTTACAACAATAAAATATTTTTTGTGCTAATAAATTTCAAAAACAAAAATTTTGTTTGAAATAAACGGAAAGAGACCGTGATCTCTGTAGAATTATCGATGTATATTGATTATGTAGTATCCATGTTTAATTAATTGTGTAATTAGTTATAATGTTACCAGAATGTTTTTTAATAGGATTTTTCAAGTTATATTTATGTAAAGAGTGTTTTAAAATATCTCTTTGTATTTAACAAGTGTCATATCGGCACAGTTAAATGTTTTAATAGGATTTTTCAATTTATGTTTATGTATTGAATGCTTTAAACGTTTCTGTTTGTATTTAATGTGTGTCAAATAGACACCGTAAAATTTGTGTAATAAATTAAATGGAATGTATAACAGATTGTAATTAACGGAAGTATTGTTTTTGGTTGATATTTAATCAGCAAAATTGTTATATAGCCATCTGTGCAAAGCGATATTAATTTTGATCAAGTGAAAATCAATAAATGAATTTAAATAACACATATTAGTGAATTTTAATTAGTAGAAGCTAGCTGTAATTATAAGGAACCCAACCTGATGATTAAGACATATGTTCTCAGCTCTATAATAAATTTTTGCAGGTATATACTACCCATAAACTAAAGTAGAATACCATAGCAAAATGGCGCCCAAGTCGTGGGACTTCTAGAAAAATTTGACCTAAAAAGAACATGATTAAAAATTTTTCTTTGTGTGCAAAAATAAATTTAATTTCAAATAAAATAAACGTTGCAGGTCGCCACATAGCAAAATGGCGCCGCAACTAAAGGGCTTTAAAAAAATACATAATCATATAATTATCAAAATTTTTTTTTGGACTAAGTTAATGTATTTTCATAGAGAAAAAAAAAATTAGTTTCAAACCGTCATAACTTAAAATCAAGTTGGTCCGCCAAGAAAATAGCAAAATGGCGGCCCAACAGTGGTGCTTTAAAATTTTTTTTTGGTGCCAAAAATAAATTTAATTTCATATAAAAATTTTAATAAAATAAACATTTGTTCGCAATATAGCACAGGATTGGCACAAATACAGGGTTTCTGTTAAATTATAATAAAATTTTGATTACGTTAGAATAAAGCAAATTTTCATAAAAACGTAATAGTATTGTAACACAAGGGATTTAGAAGTAAACCAATTTTAAATAAATTAGCACGACTCATTTAAATACAGTAAACTTTAAAAAATCAATTCAACCAATTTAATGAAAACTAGAAAAAATTTTAATACCGTATGATATTTTAATATGAAACAGTAAGTTGCACATATTACCAATTGTTTTATGAAAAATAAATATAGGTGGTGTATTTGAAAGGGTCAAAGCTTAGAAAGGGGGACAATTAAATTTTAAATTCACAAGGAAATTAAATAAATCAAGCTTGAACATGTCCGGGGAAAAACAGTTAGAAAGTGATAAACCAATTGGGCCAGAATCTGAAGAACCTATAATCAGCGTACCTGAAGATCCGGAGAAAATGGCAGAGCCAGAACCACAAAAACCTAAACAGTTCACGGAATGGAGGGGACGTAAAGCGAGTTCGGAAGAAGGGACCATATCGCAGGAAGAAGAAGAAACCGAATATCGGGGCGATGAAACCTTTATAATAGAAAAAGAAAAGGGACAGAATAGCGCCGTCAAAGAAAGTCCTCAGGAGCAAACAGAAAAAGGACAGGAGGAAGAATCAAAAATGGATAAGTTATTCGCCGTCTTGTTCAAGAAAATGGAAGAAGATAAAAAAGAACACAACAACAAATTGGAGGAAAACCAGAAAAACATAAATAACAACATAAATAATAAATTCGAGGAAAACAAACAAGATATTGGCAAGTTGGAAAAACAACAAAAGGAATATATTAAACATACGGATGAAAATTTTAGAAGATTGTATGAAAATATACAACAAAACAAAACGGAGATTTTAACAGAAGTGAATAAAATTTATCAACTGGATACTGAGGTAACAGTAACGCTAGAAAAATGCCAAGAAGCCCATGAAATAATCAAGACGGAACTGGACACGGTAATACAGTCGTGCCGTGACGAAATACAGGAAGAAACGGAAATGATGAGGTACGACATTAAAAAGGTCGAAACGCGTATGGAGCCAATTGACGGAAATGAAGCCCGAGTCGAGCAGGAAACTGATGAACAACTAATTAAAATCGAAGAAAATATACCAGAAACAAGCCCAGAAAAATACATAGAAGAGGAATTACTACCGGACGAAAATATACTAGAAATGAGCCCGGAAAAATTCGTATATACTGCCAAAGAAAAATTAATAACGGCAACACATTATTTTTACTGTATCAAAATTGAAAGTGATCAGAAACAAGAAACTATGCTTCAATGTAATAAAAATTATGTAGAGAATAATAACAATAGCCGCAATTATAAATTTAGAAACCTTTTCGTTAAAAACAATAATTTTCACGATGAATACAGATCCAGTCATAGTCAGAAATTTTATAAAAACAAAGATTCTGGAAATTATAATAAATTTAAAAGGTATGAGCCGGAACTTAAGAACAGACATATTTGGCATAATAATGTAAATAATAAGACACGTCATTGCAACTATAGCAATTTTAATTTCGAAAGTAAAAAGCAAAAATTTAAGATAAAGAAAAATTTATCTGCATGAATTTGATCGAATCCGATATGACCTAAGCAATGAAAAGGATAATCGCATGCTGAATAGACGAATTTTAATGTACAAAATAAATAGTAAAATTACCAGACAAAGAAATTTCTCCTAAAATAAATAAAATTGATTAGTTAGAACTATATGACGAAAAGTTGGTCAATTTAAAATATAAATAATTACGCAAAATATATATACCCTGAGTACAGAAAATACAACAAGTAGGCATTCAGATAACCCGAAGAATTTATACCCTGAGTACAGAAAATATAACAAGTAGGCATTTAAATAACCCGAAGAATTTATACCCTGAGTATAGAAAATAAAACAAGTAGGCATTTAAATAATGACCCAAAGAAATACGAATCAGAAAAGCGAAATTTCATAAAAAAATTTAAGTGATAATAAATAAGGAGCAATGCTCGAATTAGATGCAGTTATTGGATAAGTCAATTAATATAATCATAATTCAACGGTAGAAAGGGGGAAATAAGTTAAAATAAAATAGAAAATTATTATTATTATTATTGAGTAATAGGAAACATGGAATCAGTAGACGAGAAAAATATGTAAAAGGTCTAAAAGACAGAAACCGGTTAAGTACCGAGAAATAATTATAATTAGCAAAAAGATAGAATATATAAGGGTCGGATTGATAGGAAAGAATTTGTATAGATGGTGTAGCGATAAGATTGAAATATGAAAAAGGTGAAGTAAAATGATTAACGATGCAAAGATATCGGTCATTTAAAATGAAGTATAGTATATGGGCGATCCCAAAGAGGTCGGTCCCGAATTATTGAAGTATATATGTGAATAGAATGTTGAAAAGAATATTGAAAGTATATAGAATGAATAATAAAAATATAATATGATGCAAGTAATAGTGAAATATGTATAGGGGGTATGTGAAAAGTCAGAAGTAGGGAGACCGTATATGTTATGTAGAAAAGATAAATTATTAGAAGTTGATAAATAAAAGAAGTATTACATAGTCCTATTCCATGGTAGTATAAAGATATAATAATTTAGCATAATGAAATAAGATTGAAAGGAAAGAAACCCCATAAAAATATGACAAATAAAAATACCAATAACTGTCATTTATTGAAATGAATTCTGAGGGAACGTTAAGTAAGTCGAAATAACCAGGGGATGGCATAAATTTAGACCAAATAGAACAATCAATTGATTTGCCAAAAGAAAGAAATATATAAAACCAATTGGTGAGCCATAAAAAGCGGTGTTGAATAAAATAAAATGTTTTAATTATTAAAGTGTCATACAAGTCGATTATGAATTAAATTTAAGAGTTTTAATATTAGAATGTCATGAAAGGCAATTTTAAATAAAATAAAGGGTTGTAATGATTGAAATGTCATAAAAGTCGATTTAGAATAAAATAAAATTTTGGAATGTCAAAAAAGGCGATTTTGAACAAAATATTTTAGTCAATGAATAAAGATGATCTGACTAGCCAACAGTATCCAGACTCACTTTTAGAAAGGGGGAATTGCTATAGATAGCAAATGATAGGAAATATTACGAAATTTTAATAGGAAAACGGGAAATTTATGCATACTAGTATATATAAAATAAGTGTATACACCCTAATGTAGCAATGAAAGAGTTTTGGCAGGAGATGTCAACGCCCGACATGAATGTCAGTGACCCATGTAGCAACCCTCGATGTTAAGTTACATTCGAGTAAAAAAAAACTATATTATATACTAGAAATCCGTAAAGAAACCAAGAACAATGCTTCAGTTTGGTAGGGAGAATGAGATTGTAGATAATATAATTGTAGTTCTGTTGATTTTATTGTATAAGAAAAAATAGATATGACCAAGCTAGCTAAAGACTCACCATATTAAAAGAGCGGAGGTTATTTGTAAAAAACAGAAGTTTGTGTAGTATTAAGTTAAGGTGCGTGTGAGAAAAAAACGTAAAAAGACGTTAAAGGTTTGAAGGAAAACTTAAACACAGGTGGTGTGACGAACAATAGCGTTTTTTCACCTGTAGGAGAGTTAATAAAAGCAACGGTCCGAGAGGGTCCGGGGTTGTCTTGTCTTTTCCATCCAGTGAAATCATCAGTATCACTTTACCAGACCAGGTGATCATCGTGATAACTAAGATTCCAGAGTGCATCGAAGAGAGGGTATAAAACACCTCCAGAGTGCTACGACTATGGAATAAATATATCAATATGTTAACGAAGTAAATCCGTTAATAACCGATAAATGGACAGTAACCTATGGCATGGACAAATTCGAAAGATAATTATAATTAATCAAGGTCCGTATTAATGGAAGAACAATAAATAATCCAATGGAAAATATGTCAGTAAGTGTTACCTTTTCTTAAATTGACCAGTGCGGGTTGAATTTCACCATTTTTACAACAACAATAAAATATTTTTTGTGCTAATAAATTTCAAAAACAAAAATTTTGTTTGAAATAAACGGAAAGAGACCGTGATCTCTGTAGAATTATCGATGTATATTGATTATGTAGTATCCATGTTTAATTAAATGTGTAATTAGTTATAATGTTACCAGAATGTTTTTTAATAGGATTTTTCAAGTTATATTTATGTAAAGAGTGTTTTAAAATATCTCTTTGTATTTAACAAGTGTCATATCGGCACAGTTAAATGTTTTAATAGGATTTTTCAATTTATGTTTATGTATTGAATGCTTTAAACGTTTCTGTTTGTATTTAATGTGTGTCAAATAGACACCGTAAAATTTGTGTAATAAATTAAATGGAATGTATAACAGATTGTAATTAACGGAAGTATTGTTTTTGGTTGATATTTAATCAGCAAAATTGTTATATAGCCATCTGTGCAAAGCGATATTAATTTTGATCAAGTGAAAATCAATAAATGAATTTAAATAACACATATTAGTGAATTTTAATTAGTAGAAGCTAGCTGTAATTATAAGGAACCCAACCTGATGATTAAGACATATGTTCTCAGCTCTATAATAAATTTTTGCAGGTATATACTACCCATAAACTAAAGTAGAATACCATAGCAATATATATATATATATATATATATATATATATATATATATATATATATATATATATATATATATATATATATATAAGGAACCCAACCTGATGATTAAGACATATGTTCTCAGCTCTATAATAAATTTTTGCAGGTATATACTACCCATAAACTAAAGTAGAATACCATAGCAATATATATATATATATATATATATATATATATATATATATATATATATATATATATATATATATATATATATATATATATATATATATATATAGGTTGTCCCACGACGAACGCCCGCGATCCATTTCTCGGAAAATAGCCTTTGGAAAATTTTGAAAATTGGGCAGTCTACTGAAGTCGATGGGGACAATTCGGCTAAAGTATTCTTAAGATCGTGGCACTTCCAGTTATGCACGGTGTTGATGTTAACTTGCTTATTTTAAATGGGATAATCTATATATTGTTACATTTTTAAATCCTACGCGAAATTTTAGATACATTCTATGTGAAATGTCCTTTATATTTCAATAACACACCACAAGCGCTTACAGCCTAAATACTATCGTACCGTAGGTATCGACAAGGAGGAAATAGG
Organism: Tillus elongatus; assembly: GCA_964006375.1. NCBI lineage: Eukaryota > Metazoa > Arthropoda > Insecta > Coleoptera > Cleridae > Tillus > Tillus elongatus. The sequence continues at coordinate 55,872,379 of OZ023269.1, forward strand.
TAACTTGTTAATTCTAGACTTGAAGGTTTGGAGGTTCGGAGGAGAAGGAAAAACATGTGCCGGCAAGGAATTCCACAACTTGGAAGTCCTCGGGACAAAAGAGCGGGCATATTAAGATGTTCTATGCCTGGTGGCCTGGACAGTAAAATGGGACATTCGCTCTGTTCCCCTGGTAGATCTGTTGGGGGCAGCAGATGGAGGAACTATGGAAGAAAGCTCGTCTGAGCAGTGCCCCTGCAAATATCTATAAAATAGAGAGGGGTCACCAACGGCCCGTCAGTGGGCAAGAGATGGCTGCCTTTGGGTGAAGGTAGGGTCACCAATGCGACGTGTAGCTCTCTTCTGAATGAAGTCCAATGTAGCAAGTGTAGAAGCGGCAGCGGCACCCCAGATGTGGGAGCAGTATTCGAGGTTTGGCCTTATTTGTGAAGTATATAAGGTATAGAGATTAGGTGGTGAAAAGTATTTGCGAGCCCGGAAGAGGAAACCTAATTTCTTAGCAGCCGCTTCTGCAATTGATGTGACATGTTGGTGAGAATTGAGATTTCGATCCACAGAAATGCCAACAAGTAAAAAAGGCTCATTACTTTGAATAACTTGGTTGTTCATTGTGATGGGTCTAGGGCTGGTGTATCTCTTATGAGATAGAAAGCAAGACTGGGATTTGGTGGAGTTGAATTCTACAAGATTTGTACTTCCCAGTCTAAAATTTTTTGGAGATCCACAAAGACAGAACCCTCCATGAGTCTACCATCCTCATCTAATTGGGCTAAAGAAACAGGCTTAGAATATTGTATATTTGAATGAAGGGTGCTGTCGTCCGCGTAACTGTGAACTGGGTTGGATGTGCTAGAGAGGAGGTCCTTTATGTGGAGAAGAAACAAAGTAGGGGCTAAAGCTGAACCTTGAGGGACTCCTGCACTAATTGGATACAGTTTAGAGGAATGGCCATCCACGACAACAGAAATGCTACGGTTGGAGAGGATATTTGCTGTCCAGGTACAGAGTTTTGGTGGTAGGCCATAGGCCGCAAGTTTATTAGGCAGCGCTGCATGCCAGACCTGGTCGAATGCTTTGAATATGTCTAGAGCGACAATCTGGGATTCACCGTGTAGTTCCATAGACTTGTCCCAATAATGGGTGACAAAGGAAAGGAGGTCGGCGGTTGATCTGCGTTGACGGAATCCATACTGTCTGTCGTGGATTAGACTGTGTTTTTCAATAAATTTTAGTAATTCGGTGTTTATATACTTTTCCATCACTTTAGAGACGACGACGACTGAAAGGAGAGAAATAGGCCTGTAGTTGCTAGGAAGCGCTTTGGATGCTTTCTTGGGGACGCGTTGTACTCGAGTAGTTTTCCAGTTACTAGGGAATATGCCTCTATTGTAAGATGTCTGAAACAGACAAGTCAGGACAGGAGCAAGTTCTGGTGTGCATTTTTTGAGAACAATTGCTGGGATTTCGTCAAGGCCATAGGCTGTGCTGCTATTAAGAGAAGAGAGCATCTTTCGTACCCTTTTAGTTTAAAAAAATGGTGTCCGCCACTTTACGCGCGACATTAGGGACTGTTGGTTGTTGAACATTTGAAGGTGGTTTGAGAGCATAATTGCCAGCGAACAACGAGGCAAAAAGGTCAGCCTTGCCCAGGGCGGTAGAAACAATTCAATCCCCTGAAACAAGAGGTGGGAACATGCTCTTGCAGAAATTATTCCCAATAAATTTAGCAAGTGTCCAGAAGGGTTTGCTGTCGTTGGAGCTTGAGTGGACTTTGTTTTTGATGTGGTTATTAAACGAGATTTTAGCCTCAGAAAGAATGCAAAATGTAAAAAAGGTTGCTTATAGAAGTCCAACAAATGTGTTTTTGCTGATTTGATTTCTATATTTCCTTCCCCGCCCAGCATGCCCTATTCACGCCAGGTCCCGTAACTTTTGTGGGGGTTGATTTTACAGCATTTGTCTTGTTGCTTATGCGTACAGGGTTGGTTTTAAGCGTGCTTCTGTTTAAAAAAAATCACTTTTGCGGTCATCTGCATAATTACATTATTTTTTCTGAATGTTTTTCTAATTGAACCTAATTACATATTTATAGGGGCGTATCAAGAACTAGACGCCATTTCCGAAAATGCCAAAAAGTCATATCTTGCCATTTAAAAAAGATTTAGTTGCCATAGCAACGAAGTTGTTTACGCTAGGATAAATTGAATGTCGCGAGTTTGTAGTAAAAAATATGTCGAAAAGCTTTTGTTAAGATATTTTTTTGAATAAGGAATATTTCGGGAAATACAAGTCCATCCCATACTAACCCTATATATATATATATATATATATATATATATATATATATATATATATATATATATATATATATATATATATATATATATATATGGGACAACTTCGTTGCTATGGCAACTAAATCTTTTTTAAATGGCAAGATATGACTTTTTGGCATTTTCGGAAATGGCGTCTAGTTCTTGATACGCCCCTATAAATATGTAATTAGGTTCAATTAGAAAAACATTCAGAAAAAATAATGTAATTATGCAGATGACCGCAAAAGTGATTTCATACAAAAAATATGTCGAAAAGCTTTTGTTAAGATATTTTTTTGAATAAGGAATATTTCGGGAAATACAAGTCCATCCCATACTAACCCTATAAGTATATATATATATATATATATATATATATATATATATATATATATATATATATATATATATATATATATATATATATATATATATATATATATATATATATATATGGTTAGTATGGGATGAACTTGTATTTCCCGAAATATTCCTTATTCAAAAAAATATCTTAACAAAAGCTTTTCGACATTTTTTTACTACAAACTCGCGACATTCAATTTATCCTAGCGTAAACAACTTCGTTGCTTTGGCATATATATATATATATATATATATATATATATATATATATATATATATATATATATATATATATATATATATATATATGTATATATATATATATATATATAAATTGATGTATGTAAAAAATATATAAACTAATGTTTCCATCCCAAATATGAGTTCTGTTTCGTTTGAAAAAAAAAGAGCCAATGTTTTCTATAAAATTTCCCTAATAAATAACTTTAAGAATATCTAAATATTCTTTGAAATATAACAGTAGAGTAAATAGGTTCCTTCTGGCTCAATTGCGACTGCGACTCCACCCGGTTAGAGCACTTGACAATTGATCTGTCATGTCAGCTGTCATTGGACCACAGTGTAGTCAATGGTTGTGTATACGTCACAACGTGATTGTGTACGTCATAAGCTATGCTGTATGATTAAGTTGGCAAGTTGTGTGTGTGTGTGTGTGTATGTGAATAGAAGTGATGTTGGATGAGAAAAAAAAATTTAGCTGTGTGCTAGAGAGAGAGCGAGAGATAGAGATGTTGGAGCTGTATATCGTAAAAGAAAAAAACCATAGATGTAATTTTGTTGTTTATGATGATGTGTGCTAATGCTAATGCTGCTGAACAACAACAAGTTGTTGTTGTTGTGTGTATGATGATGGATTCTGATGTGATTTTTGATCAGATGTGTGTCTGGAGGGGGACGGGTGCCGAGCGGGATCCCGGAGCTAGGGTATTAGTTTGGATTTAATTTAAACCATAAGAAGATTTTTTCATTTGATCTATTTTTTAATATTTTGTCTATGTTATGTTATATTAATAAAAATAAAAAAATTACAAGAAGATGGAGCTTCAAGTGTTTTTAGAGATAAAGATATTCTGATATAATTTTTGAAATAGCATAAGATTAAAACTGTACAAACTTCGAAATATCATAGAAAAATATGAGAATAGAGCAATGAAAAAAAATCTCTTTATGGTTTACATTTTGTGAATTGAACATAATAAAATTGTACAAAAAATATTTTAAATTTTTTATTTAACAGTATGATTAGTTTTTAAACAAATTTTCTTTGAAATAAGAGTACATTTTTCTGTAATATATAAAAAAAAGTTATGAGAATTATATATATATATATATATATATATATATATATATATATATATATATATATATATATATATATATATATATATATATATATATATATATATAGTAAAATGTTAATTACTTTATTTATAAAAACATTATAAAGAACTTCATTTAGTGAATTCCATCTTGTTAGTTCATCTTCTTTTTGAAAGGAACAATTTTGCGATGACTGATTGGAGATTTCCTTTTTGTAGCTATCGGTAAAGGTATCATTTAACACTTGCTTCCATTGACTATCTTTAAAACTTGGATCTGAATAAATTAATTTTAATTTATATTTGAGAATACTTGCATTCTTATTTGGTAATCAAATGTTTGGAGTGTAGGTATATTACTATCTTGAATTCTAGGAAATAGTTTTATCCAGTTATACGGCCAGCTATCATTTTTTGTATTGAAACAAACGTATGCAGATATTACGTCTGATTGATGATAGACAATAAAATTATCTTTAACTAATACTACAAAAATTAAAAGAGTTGTTTGTAACAACGCCATTCTGATTGAACTGATATTTTTGTTTACATTTTTATTATTAAGTTATCTTAAAAAAGGAGGAGGAGAGAATAAAAAGTCAATATCTAATAATATATATATATATTTTAAAAATTTAATTTAACAGTTAATGAAAAACAGAATGAAGCAAATAGGAAAATATTATAAGATACATATTTTTTACAAAATTACCATTGTGTAGGTTTGAGTTACATTTCTGGAATTGATATATTCAGGGAGCGACGATAAGGCTGATGCTTTTTCGACTTCTCCATTGCTGAAAATTCTTTGATCGTCAACTTCTCTATACTCGTAGCATGAAATTGAAAGTTGTCGTTGAGCGTAATTGGCATCATACGTACACCTTATAGGTAAAACCACTCCATCACCATACTCGAGTCTGAAATGACGATAGAATGGGTTAACACTTTCAATAATACCAGCAATTTCCAACTCTTTTGCAATCAAATCTTGTCTGAACATTTCGTAGGCCTCCTCTACTGTCAGAAGAGACTGTTCTAAATCTTGTACAGGCGTACCTTCTTCTTCTTCATTTATCTGAGGTATATCAGTTGGTAAATTTGTTTCAGCTTCCATCGAGTCTTCAGATGACTTTAATATTTCATATTGCGAAGTATTGTTGAGAAAATGATTTTGATCATATACAGGTAAATCAGGACTCTGTTAATAATTTAAAAGCTAATTTGATTTGCACAGTTTCATTAGTAGGCAGTAAAACGTTAAATTTCATTCGAGCTACTTGATCAGCTTTTGTTAACTCTATAGCCACTGGAGCACTAGATGTTACGTTAATCGTTAAACAACAATAGCAGAAATACAGAATAATACCGAAAAAATATATACGCATTTTTAGATACTGTGGCGACCGATTACGGAGCATGATGATTCACCAACAGGGAACGTGGACGGAGGACGAAGCACGAACGTTGGGGGAAATGGATTCATTGTTGAATGTAACGCGGTCTAGTTAAGATATAAAATAATTCACTGTGTAATCGAGATATATTTATACATTAATAAAACTATTTGTGACTATAGAACATTGTGTATGTTATTGTGAATGCTAAGACACCACAAGTGGCGACGAGGATTCTTTGAACCTGTTATATACGTCTAATTATAAAGGTAAGAATTCTTAACTGTACAGACTGCAAAAAGATAATAATTTAATTATGAGATGTTTTTTGCCACACTAAACATGTGGCTACATCTCTGAATATTAACTTTGATTCCGATGCCTACAAGATGCATGTGTATATGTGTATATATATGTGTGTGTGTGTGTGTATATATGTGTATTATTGTGGGTATCGAGGTAGGGCTGTGAGCACCAAAAGGAGGGCTGTGAGCGCCAAAAGTAGGGCTGTGAGCACCAAAAAAAAAAAAGAAAAAAGTAGGGCTGTGAGCACCAAAGAGTAGGGCTGAGAGCACCAAAAGGAGGGCTGTGAGCACCAAAGAAAGAGAAAAAAAATAAACAGAGCATGGCTGTGAGCCAAATATGTGTTTATGTGTGTGTGTGTACATATATGTGTATATATGTTTATATAAAAGACTCCCAGTTATGAGAACCAACGAGTATGAAACATGAGTTTGCTTTTGTTTACAATAAGAATGCACACGCGAATAAAAATATATATATTTAGAAATGTTCTTATATTTTAGTGAAATATTTACTACATATTCCTACGATAAATCGAGATAAGATCAATGCGACTTGATAAACATGTTTTATTAAAATGAGTCAATTTGTGAATTTATTGGAGATTATATTGTAAACAAAATCAGGTGAATGAAATCACTTAAAATACATTTAATTGTATTTATGTATGTATATAGTAACAATATCGGCAAGTTTGAACTAAATATCAACCATTACACAACACTATTTTATTTTGTTTATATTTTGCTTTATTGTGTGGCGATACCTATTTAACCGAATGTTTTTGCCAACTGTTGACGTATGTTAAACGGAGAAAATTCCTTTTTTTGAGTAATGTTTATCTTAACTTTATGTTAGGTCTTACGTAACCCGTAAGGTGTTCGATTTAGGCATCTTAATATTACATAATATGTCATAAAAAATTGGTACAGTAAAAAACCGTACTTTGGATTGATAACATTATAATTTTTCTCGCGTACGCATGGAGATTGATATAACACACTTTTGATTATTTATCCTTTGTTTATCTTCTTCTTTTATAATCAGTTATGACAGAGACAGGAATCAGACCATTTTTAGGCGATACCATCGACAAGGCTTTACTTAGAGCGGAGTGGGAGAAATGACTCAGAGCGCTGGATCTATACTTAGCCTCAGAAGATATCGCCGATGTCGTAAAGAGAAACAAACTTTTGCACCTGGGCGGTCCACAGTTACAAGAGGTAGCTTACAGTTTACCGGGAGCTATTGAATCAGTCAATACGGAAGGAAATAACGACGTTTTTAAAACACTACTGGATAATTTATCAGACTACTTTTCTCCCAAATAAATTTCTACATTTCAGCGCCATGTATTCCGAACTATCAAGAAACACGAAAATGGAAACTTTAACAAATTCTTGTTGAAGATAAGACAACAGGCGAAGCGTTGTTTTTCGGTAGTACTGTTATGGAAGCTAGTGAAATAAACATGAAAATTAAAATTATTGATAGTTGAGCTTCACCATATTTAAAAAGTAAACTTTTGAAAAAGGAACGCACTCTCAACGAAATTATTGAGCTTTGTCAGGTGCGCGAACAAATATCAAACCAATCAACGGCTATGGGTGCAGGTTCAAGTGGCCAAAGTACCTCATTTCTGACAGTAAACAAAATTGGAACAAAGCACAACAGACCGGTGTACCCATGTTTTAAGTGCGGGAAAATTAACTTTATAATAATATAAAAGTATGCCCGGCCCAAGACGTCAAATGTCGAAAGTGTGGCTTCCAAGGTCATTTTACTAGATGTTGTAGAACGCACGACACACCTAAAAGACCATTGCAGTCCAAGTTTCCCCGAAGTGATAAACGAGTTAGATCGACGGTAAATTTTGTGGATACTGAAGAAATGGAAGCGGACCCAACAGGGAATGACAGCAATAATTTTGACTGTTTTAGTGTCCATAAAGCAACGCAGTCCAACCAAGGTGATTCGTCTGACGACTTGGTCAAATCTTTAGTAGGTAGAGTTGAATTAATATTGCTTATAGATTCGGGGTCAAAAGCCAACATAATAAGAGGAACTGACTGGGAATCACTTACTTCACATAACGCAATTATTTGGGATCTTGCCACAAAAAATACGGATTTGCTAAAACCATATGGCACTAGTAGTTCACTTGAAATTAAATACAGATTCACAACAACAATCAACATCCAAGGTGAAAGTGAGCTTATTACAACTTTTTATGTGGTAACAAATAAAGACATTTCCATAGTGGGAAAAGATACAGTCAAGGAATTGGGAATATTAAAGTGAGGACTTAATGTAAATAAAATAGAGAAAACAACCGCGTTTCCCAAAGTAAAAGATGTTTTAGTAAAACTATGTAATAGACCCATACGTAAAACCCGTACAACAACCAGTAAGAAGAGTTCCAGTCGCAGTCGAATCATAGGTCGAAGACAAACTGAACGAGGCCTTACAAAATGACATAATTGGAAAAGTAATGGAACCTAGCGCCTGGATATCACCGGTAGTAGCGTAGAGCGAGCGAAGATATCTAAAGAGAGAACTACCCTTTGCCGGCATTTGACTCCTTAACTAAGCTCAGAATTGCAAACTATTTTTCACGCCTCGATTTGTTAAACGCCTATCACCAACTTGAGTTACACCCAGATAGCCGTCCTATTACAACATTCATTACTCACAAAGGAATGTTCCGATATAAACGGTTGATGTTTGGAGTCAATTGGGCACCCGAAATATTCCAGCGAATCTTTGAAGCGATGCTACCATCGTGTAAAAATTGCTTAAATTATTTTGATGACATAATTATATTTGGCTCTTCTAAGTTAGAACACTACAGATGTGTTAAGGAGGTTCTAAATGTCCTTGAGGAAAACAATGTTGCGCTAAACAAAACGAAGTGCCTAATAAAGGTGCAAGAATTGGAGTTTTTTGGTCACAAGATAGCTAACAGAGGTATAGACGCGGACGAGAGGAAAGTAAAAGCCATTTGATGTAGGAACCGAAAGACACATTTTCTCAGTGATAGAAAGAAGCACACATAAAGCGTTGAAGATATCACAAGTTTGGGGAAAGCAGAATAGATAAAGAAATAACAAAAGCAATAAACAAACTTAATAACAACTCTTGGCCCACTGCAGATAAAAACATATACTTCCCGTTCAAATCAGAGCTATCTTCTAGGGATTCAGTCTTGTTGAGAAGTAATCGTCTCGTGATGCCCAATCGTTAATAAACCAGGTCTTGGAACTAGCGCATGAAGGGCACCCTGGAGAAACAGTCATGAAAAGGCGTCTACGTGCAAAGGTTTGGTGGCTGTTGATAGATCGACATACGGAACAATTCGTAGAAAATGCCGAGACTCTCTCTTGGAATCACAGCCTAACACACCACCTCCGATGTCACGCCACAAGTTTCCAGAAGAGCCTTGGCAATGTCTGTCCATAGAGCGTATGGGGCCTCTGCCAAACAGAGATATGGTACTGGTTATAATCGATTATTATTCCAGATACCAAGAGATCAAATTTCTAAAATCCACAACATCATCCATAATCATCGACCATTTGACAGAGATGTTTTCAAGGCTGGGTTTCCCAAGGCGCATCAAAACAGATAACGGGAGACAATTTGTGCGTCAAAAATTTGTAGATTTTTATCACAACACTGAGTTAATAACAACTCAACCATGTTGGCCCGAAGCTAATGGCAACGTCGAAAATGCAAATAAGTCAATAATAAAGATACTTCAAATTGCGCATGCTAATAAACGAGACTATCGAACAGAAATAAGAAACTTCATTTTGATGTACAATGTCCCCGTCAGAGCTACTATTGGGTAGAAATATTCGTGACAAATTTCCTTCTATATCCGACCTTGTAAAGAGCGAGGGCGATCAAGAAGCCAAAGACAATGATATGAATATGAAGCAAAAAGAAAAGGAGAGAGAAGATAAGGTTACAAGGTCAAAAGAGTGCGATATACAGCCAGGGGATAAAGTAATAGTACAGAACATGGCGATGGCAAATAAACTAAAGGGTAGATTTCGCGACGAAAAGTATGAAGTGGTAGAAAGTAAAAGGAATGAAGTTACACTAAAGAAAGATAGGAAAACATTTAAACGCCACACGGCACATGTAAAAAAAGTACCTGGAGAATCACCAGAATATTTTAAACATTTAACTTTTGTCCCAACCAGCTCTTCAACCGATCACGCCGCCTCCAACCATTCCACACCAGCCGGTGGCTCCGTTATCGAGCACGAGGACGACATCACACCTACAAGGATACCACCACTGAAGCTGAAGAAAAAGGAGGGATTGTGGCGACCGATTACGGAGCATGATGATTCACCAACAGGGAACGTGGACGGAGGACGAAGCACGAACGTTGGGGGAAATGGATTCATTGTTGAATGTAACGCGGTCTAGTTAAGATATAAAATAATTCACTGTGTAATCGAGATATATTTATACATTAATAAAACTATTTGTGACTATAGAACATTGTGTATGTTATTGTGAATGCTAAGACACCACAGATACGTTTTTTCTAACTATATATACTTTAACTATAATACACTTATATTTCAACTATACTAAAGCAAAAACGAACGAGTTTTTATTTTATATAAAGTTGCTATCGCAAGGTTCATAACCTATTAATTTTAGCATAATTATTATCTCTCTCGTGTTTCGTATTATTATTTTATGATGAGCAACGTTTACAAATAAAATAATTGCTTAATGATCTAATTTTTGATAAACCTACCTGCGAGTGAAAAACAAGTCTGTATTTAGACCGATATGAACAATGATCTCTGATCTCAACTCAACCTTTAAGATAAACATGTTAATTATAAGTTTATATAATAGTCTCTTCAGATATAATTTTGATAACATTTTAATTACACAAAACAGGATCTCTTTAGAAAAATGAACTTCTCTGTAATAAAATATAATGTTACATCAGCCGTTAACAAAAACAAATTGTTTATATTACGTCATTAGCATTAATCCAAGTGTTATGCTCATTTGAAAATCCTAGCCACTTGACTAACATCTTCCCGGGTTTCCTTTTTAAAATATTCTCTACTAGATAGACATCAGGATTTCGTGTTTTTAACAATTCGGTTTCGTAAAAGCTTCCTTGAATTATTTTATTTTGATAATCTTTAATAATGTATGTTACAGGATTGGTATTTTTGATTTTTATAATCTTGCAAACTTCAGTAGTCCAGTTAGGAGTATACCCTTTCTCAAAATGATATTTGTATTTACTCAAACGTACACAATCACCCACAGCATATTTAGGAAGAGGTGTTGTTTTAAGTTTATTATTATAAACAGTTTTTAGCAAAATATTTTCATTATTAGCGTTAACATTACGAGGCTTCATTTTGATAGTTCTATGAACCTTGTTGTTATACTTGTCAACTAATTTCTGCACGTTATTTATCCATTTATAAGATCCGTTGAAACTAAATTGCTTCCACATCCAATTTTTTAGAGTTCTGTTAAATCTTTCCACAATAGATGCTTTAACTGTGCTGTATGTAGAGTAATGATTGATGTTATATTTTTTCATTAGACTCATAAAATGACGATTGAAATATTCGCGACCATCATCAGTCTGGATATGGGAAGGTGCTTGTTTTCTTAAGATTTGTTCCATCGCATTACTTACTTCGACACCTGTCTTAGTTTTCACTGGTACCACCCAAGCAAATTTTGAAAAACAATCAATAACTGTAAGCAAGTAACGATAACCTTTATTTTCAGCAGATTATTTACCCATTTCGACGAGATCGCCTTTCAAAGATCATTGATACCTTTTAATATAACTGCACGCCGTTTAAAGTTTCTACGAGCAGGTCTATGAGTTCATCTACTAAACTTTGTTTGCTCATGACGTTGAATCCTGATGATTATTTAGCTGGTATGAGATGTATAATTGCTTGTTTTTGCTGATTGTGCTGAAAGATTTTTTCGATGTAAAGATAATCCTACAGGATTTACGGGTTTTTCTTCTACGCTATTATTCTTATTCTTCAGTCGGGGTAAATAGATTCTTACAGGTTTCGTAGATGTTGCTTCTACGTTAGTATTATTCTTCAATTGCTCAATGTCTTTCTTAATTTTATTTAATGTATTACTTAGATTATGAATTTTTTGACGCAGATCAGTTTTAATTGAGTTTATTTGATCGGTTTTATCATCAACATACTGCTTGTTAGCTGCGTCTTTTGCTGATGAAGGACTTTGCAAATTACATAAACGTTTATCTTGAATATCAAGGTTCTCGTCTTTGGTAAGAGAAAGACCTACTGTCTGGAGAAATGAAGCAGCAGATCGCTTTGAATTTTGTTGTACAATGTCTGTTGAACGTCCGAATTTATCGATCGGCATTTTAGTTATGTGCGAAAATTACATTAATTTCTTTTTTATATAATAACTTCAGCCTCTTTTAATTCCTCTATAATAGAAATAATTTCGTTGACATGATTTGAATGACCCGCCTGTTTTGATGCCAGTAATAATTTCAATCTTTCCACTAATTCATTAGGATCGTCCCAGAAAATAAAGTCGGTCTTGTCGCTCAGAGATTTCATCAGCAATCCTGAACCCTGTCGTGTAGAAGTATGACTCTGTACAAGTTTCTTGATCAATTTATATTTTACACTTTTGTTTCCGGCATGCTGTAGCGATTTATCATAGTTCCGATACATTAAATTGGAATTTTTCACAATTTTAAAATAGTTTGATATATCGTCCGAATCGCACTTTGCTAACGAAGGTTTCTTTAAAAAAATCAGATTTATTAATTCCGGTGTACTCTTATAAGCTTCTTCGTTTATAAAAATGGTATCATATTTTACCTTGAAAGGAGAGCTGCCAATTTTCCATTTACTTCTTCAATGTTAAAATGAGGGCCATATTTGTGATCGAAATAATCAGGTTTTATATTCAATGAATTCACAAATAAGCTGGTTTCATCGGGCATTTGTAAATGTGAGTCGTCCATTTGAACGTCTTTATATACTGATGGTTCGTTATCGGTTTCAGTCATGAGACTTGATTCATTTAACTGAGAATTTTCATATTTTGAGGAATCGTTACCAGGCTCAGGCATGAAGCTATTCATCTCATTCAACTTAGAATCGCTAAAAATAGATGTATTCAAATCAAATTTGGGAATGTTTTCACTGTTGTCGATTATTTTTCTTTGCTTGACTAGAGGCATCTCAGTTTCATCGACATTTGCTATTTTCTTTAAAGATTCTGTAATTGGTTGAAAAATACGTTCCAGTTGCGTTGTATCTGAGATTTTGGAAGCTTTCAGAGCATTATATTATTTTCTTATTACATCTCGTGTTTTTATAATATCTCTTACTACTTGTTCGTTCATTATTACTTACTGAAGTTATATATATATATATATATATATATATATATATATATATATATATATATATATATATATATATATATATATATATATATATATATATATATATATATATATATATATATATATATATATATAATGAAGCTTAACAGTTCTCGGTCAACTCCTTTTTTAAATAGCTTAGAATAGCACTGCGAATAGCTTTAGACGAGACTAACGATCAACTGCAACAGATATTTGATCAGATCCACCAAGTATCTGATCAGCTTACGATCAGCTCCAACAAGTATTTGATCAGATCCAACAAGTATTTGATCAGATCCAACAGGTATTTTGATCAGATCCAACAGGTATTTGATCAGATCCAACAGGTATTTAATCAGGTCGAACAGATATTTGATCAGATCCAACAGATATCTAATTAACTTACGATCAGCTCCAACAGATATCTAATCTGTAGTGAAGATGATAACGATTAACGCAGATATTTATAAGTTGATATATGTATCGAATTCTTTTCTATATCGGCCATTCTCTAACGGTCATTCCTTGTTAATGACTAAAAATCCGTAAGAATTGTTCCAACATTCAGAACAGACTTGTTGGAATTGAGCGAAAAGCATATCAGTATTCACATGTTCCTCGTATATATGTTTTAGATTTAATCCATCTTGTTTAAAAATAACTAAAAGATTTGTATTGTCACGTATCAAGTGTTTCGGAATCCTCGTATATGTCTGACCTAAGTAAAAACTATCAATATTTTTATGTCGACCCATACAGAAATAGGATCTCACATGATTCTGTTTTTCGCAAACAATATCATCGAAAATAAATATCGAATTATGCCTTGCTTTATCAAGAGATAGTACAGCATTATTTTCTGTAAAAGTATAATATCCCATACCTTTTATGCCTGTGAGTAATTTTTTCAAATATTGATATTTTGGTTGATATAAAGACTTGGAGTAGATATAAACGTTTTCAAACTTCAATCCATTTGGATGTTCTAGTAATGATAACAGTAAATTAGTTTTTCCGCAATTTGATGGTCCTACAACTAGAGCTCGTATAGTGTCAGGTAATAATTTACCGTGTTTGTGACGATTTTTACAATTTTGTTTGAAATCAATATTTCTAATTGGCAGTTGATCATGTTGCTTAATCAACTTCATTTTAACAACTGTCTAGATCTATAAATAACATGGTTTTTTACTGAAACGTTCAGTTTCCGTAAAAACCCATTATTATAAATAGTACTGTCATATAATAATTGAGCACAGAAGGTCCTCAGCTAATAGCAGAATAACTTCAAGCGGATCAGGTTTAATCAATAGCGCAATAAACAAATTACCATTCGAGCTTCATTTGCCAGGAGGCTATCAATTTTGCGGACCCGGTACTAAGCTCAAAGAATGTTTAGCAAGAGATGATTCAGGTGTAAATCCTTTAGATCGAGCTTGCAGAGATCATGATATAGCTTATTCTGAAAAAAGAGACGTATCACAAAGAAATAAAGCAGATCTCGTGTTAGCCGATAAAGCGTGGCAAAGAGTGAAAGCTAAAGACTCGACATTTGGTGAAAAAATCAAAGCATGGTTTGTAACGAACGTTATGAAAGGAAAAGCTAAAATAGGTATGGGAGTGAAGAAATCGAATAAAAAATTAATTAAAAAACCAGCTAAAAATATTCTTCACCAACTTATATCGAAAGCTAGAAGCGATGTGAAATCGAAGAAGCCGTCAAGTGTTAAAACTGCCATTCGTATTGCATTAGCTGCCGCTAAAAGTGGTGTAAAAGGAAAACATGTTGATCCGCTCAAAACACGAATAATTCCAATTCCAAAAACTGGAGGTGTATTAACTTTCCTCATACCGCTGTTTGCAGGTATCTCTGCTCTTGGAACTTTATCTGGTGGAGCTGCGGCTATTGCTAAAGCCGTTAACGATGCAAAGCATGGTCGCAAACAGCTGCTTGAAAGTGAACGTCATTAACAAGAAAATGGAAACAATAGCCATGGGAAAGGGGCTATTTCTGAAACCGTATATGAAAGGTCTCGGTTTATACTTGAAACCAAAAAACTTTTAAGAATGCTACCCAAAAGAGCTCTGAGTGAAATTGATTTACATAAAATTGGTAAGGAACTTCCTAATTTTAGAGGGGTATTCATGCTGAACGAATTACCTACAACACCTAGGAAAATAGAGTGCGGAATTGTTAACTTAGATCAATCAAGTGGATCAGGTACACATTGGGTGGCATACTATAAAAACAACGATAGGATTATTTATTTTGATAGTTATGGTGATCTTCGACTGCCAACAGAAATAATAAACTATTTAGGCAAAAACATTATATATAACTATGTTAGATATCAAAACTTTAATTCTGTAAATTGCGGTCATTTATGTTTGAAATTTTTATGTGAAAAAAAATTATATATATATATATATATATATATATATATATATATATATATATATATATATATATATATAAAGATTTATCACTAGGAGATGCTTTAGTTTTATTAAAACCTTCAATATGTCCCGAGTATTAGAGTTCTCTGGAAATGATTCCGTTTTAAGTGCAGATTACTTCCCTCCCTTAGAATTGTATGCTGATTATGAGTGTTAGTTAGTTTATACGTATACAACTCTATACCAAATATAGATAATAGTAATAATTTATTTTACATTGGAAATGAAATTATTGCTCTACCAGAAGGTTCTTATGAAATCGATGACATTGCCAGCTACATAACAGCTAAATTAAAACAGAGAAAAACTACACCTATTGTTACAATTCATGCAAATACAAATACATTGAAAACAGAGATCAATCATCTAGCGAAACAATTTACTTCGATCGCGAGAAAAGTATTGGTAAATTATTAGGATTCAGCAGACGACAAATAGCTCCTAATCTACTATCAGAGTCTGATTTACCTGTTAATATTAACAAGGTTAACAGTATACGTGTACAGTGTAATATAGTAAGCGGTTCATATGCGAATAGCAAACTTATTCATACAATTCACAAATTTTCACCTGACGTACCACCAGGTTATAAAATAAACGAAATTCCTAAAAATATAATTTATCTACCAGTCAATACGCATACTATAAGATCAGTTGTTCTTCAATTGGTAGATCAAGATGGTCATTTAATTGATTTTCGTCAAGAGAAAATAAACATAAAATTGCTTTTACGTCCTCTTATTTAGAAGGTGTAAAGTTTAAATAATCCTGATTTGATTAAATCCTATTTAGTCGTAAATATATGTTGAACGATTAAGATCTACATGCTAGTATTATTATATAAGTTTTGCATAATGCTGATATATAATCATAACTATAATACTAATAAATACGTTCAACCCTCACTCAAGTCACTTAGTTCTCGCAGTGACTCGAGACAAACAACAATAAGCAAAAAAAGTGTGTTAAGTCTTTAAAGCAGGAGAATAAAGCTTTTTTAAAGTCTCTAGGACTGAGTCTAAAAAATGACTGACGTACTAAACATATCTGAAAGAGTTCAATATAATGACTCCATAGTAAATAAATCACATCATACATACACTCCATTTGTTGAGTCGTATGATACAAACGATATAATTAGAATTTGCGTGCAAAATCAAGATTTAATTCTACTTCCTTGCGAGAGCATTCTTAATGTGGAAGGTTCTCTTTTCAACGACAAAGATGCTGCTGACGATGCCGTAAAATTTGCTAACAATTGTGTAGCTTTTATGTTTGAGGAAATCCGTTACGAAAATAATGGAATTGAAGTTGATCGTTGTAGAAATGTAGGCATTACTACGACTCTAAAGAATTATGTATCATTAAATTCGGCAGAAAGCAAAAGACTTTCTAAGGCAGGATGGTTCATAAAAACTGAACAGAGACATGCGAGCGGTCAGTTTAATTTTTGTGTACCTTTAAGCATGTTATTAGGTTTTGCTGAAGATTATTGTAAAATCATTCCAAATTCTCGACATGAATTAATTCTCACAA
The DNA here is from genome assembly GCA_964006375.1 of Tillus elongatus. Taxonomy (NCBI): domain Eukaryota; kingdom Metazoa; phylum Arthropoda; class Insecta; order Coleoptera; family Cleridae; genus Tillus; species Tillus elongatus. Next base: position 55,889,531 of record OZ023269.1, read on the forward strand.
GAGCTAAGACAAATCATAATTGTGTAGATACAGCAGTGGTTAACTATAAACTGAATATTAAGAAACTTAGCTGGAAAATACCTCATGTTATTGTTAATGATCTTGAGCGACTTAAACTGTATAACTTCATCAAGACTCAAGTTCCAATGCAAATAAGTTTTCGCAGTTGGGATTTGCATGAATATCCTAATGTTCCTAAATCTACGCATAATATTTGGCATGTAAAAACTAAGAATCAGCTTGAGAAGTCTAGATTTGCGATATTTGCTCTACAGACAAATAAAGTCAACAAAAGTGAAGAAAACTCTAGCGAATTTAATCACTGTCAGCTTACAAACTTTAAATTACGTTTAAATTCAGAATCATATCCATATGAAAATTTAAATAATCTATATCAAGAAAATCGATATGCATGGTTATATCATTTATATTCAATATTTCAAGAAAGTTATTATGGATGCAACTCATCACCTCTACTAGACATTAAAAAATTTAAATCTGTGGCACCGTTGGTTATAGTAGACTGTTCACACCAGAACGAATCGATTAAAAGTGGTTCTGTTGATGTCCAAATAGAATTCGAGTGTAGTAATACTGGCATTGGTGATAATAGCACTGCGTACTGCTTATTACTACATGATAAACAACTTGAACTGACCCCACTAACTGGAGATATCAACAAACTAATATAAATAGAGCAAATGCTCGAGCAAATCTGGTATTCATTCAAATTAAGTTAAAGTTATACTATAGTATAGTATAGTATATATATTAGAATAAAGTTATGAAAAACGTAATCGTGATCGAAGTTCAGGGTTTTAAAGACTTTAGAAATATATTTATTTGTAAAGAATTCGTGATAGTGTTCAGTGCAGAAGATTATGTGCGATTTCTAATTAAACCACCTTACGATTTTAGCTTGCTTACTCAAAGCGAGCAGCAACAAGTTGGCTGGTTGCAAAAATATAAGCATGGGCTGAGATGGGAAATAGGGGCTGCTAGCTTAGAAAGCGTGAAAAAATTCGTCTCTGCCAATATCATTGATAAGAAAAAAACGGCTGTATTAACAAAAGGTTTGGAAAAGAAACGCTGGTTGGAATCAATGCTTGATTCAGACTTACAAATAATCAACGCTGAAGATGTAGGATGTAGCAGTCTAATGGAATTGAAAAAAGACTTTCCCTTAACCCAAAGGTGTGTAACACATAAAGGATCTTGTGCTGTGGAAAATGCCTTTTTACTTAAACATTTTATTAATTTGCATAATGTATATTGCAGCAGTGATGGTCATGTGTTATGTAAACTATCTTTCTGGTTAAGTCTTTTCAATTAATTTTATATGATGTATCTTGATTATCGTAAAACTTGTTTTAATAAAATTATTTTAAGAAAATTTTTTGCAGTTTATTTTATCATAAGACATTCTATATATAATGAGTAATTTACATTTTTCAACAGTTTGCTTTGAATATAGAATATAAATATTTTAAGTTTATTTCAGTTAGATTTTTATCTATTTTTGCAGGCAATTAATTATTTTTAACAAAAAAATATGATATATTGTTTATACTTAAATTGATATTTGCTTTGCAAGCTGTAATGATGATAAATTATAAGTGAAAGTACCTATATGCAGTCTATTCGAGGGTCCGTATATTATTTAATTTATATATAGCCCCAGGTAGAAATCAATGTTCAAGCCGATCTTTATGTTGCAGCGCCCAGCATTAGAAGAATACACACGCACACACACACAGTTATATTTCATTCTCTTTAATAGTAGCTTTAGCATTCGTGAATACATTGAACCTTCATTCATTCATTGTATTATTGGTTTTAAACTTTCGATCTTATAAAAACACGTGTGTGAACTTTGATTATAATATGTTTATTCCCCTCTATACTTTCACTAGATATAAGTTTCAACTTGATGCTTGATCTGAATAATTCGTTCATATATCTAGCCGCGTGTGCATCTAATTCTACAAGTATAGTTTGGATATTTTGTATTTAATAGAAAATCACCGCGATAAAAAAATGAATAACAAAACCGCTACTTCTGCATCATTAAAAAAGGCTTTAAAACTATCTAATTCAGTTAGTGGAGCTGCTGCTATTAACAAAAAAGTGATAAAGAATAAATGTCTGTTGGAAAAGTTTTATTCTATTGGAGCATATAAGTGGCTAAATTTAGATACAATGAAAAAACAATTCGCGTATCATCTTACAGGTCTCGAGAGAAGTTCATCAAAATTTGGTGTGAGAATTCTAGCTATATTAAATGGAAATTTAAAACTTTATCTCCCTCAGCGATATACATATTTTAGTGATCGTCAGTTAAGTGAATTAGGTAGTGGTATTTTTTATCTAATAAATCATGGTCGTGAAGGTAAGATATATAAACTACAATTAATTAATAAAAACGAAAGTGAGATATTTCATCAACAACAACAACAGCAGCAGCAGCATCAATACATGCCTGAACTATATTCTGCAACATCATTGTATGAACGAGAAGAAGAAGAAGATCAAGAAGAAGCTAATGAAAATGATCAGCTCATTGTCTCGCAAAATTTCACTAAGCCACCGCCTCAATCTCAAGTGCTAGGTTATTACAATCCGAATCAGAATTACTGAACACTGATGGAAAAAATGAGTATAAATATTTTCTGTGAAATTCTCATACAATAATAATTTAATAATATATATTTTGTACATGATATGTATCTTAGAAAAAATAAAAAAAACTTAAACTTTGTCTTTTTTTAATATATATATATATATATATATATATATATATATATATATATATATATATATATATATATATATATATATATATATATATATATACTTAACTTAGTATCACGTTAAGAATATTATTATTAACAAAAATTAAACAAAATGAAGCCAGATATTTTTTATTTCAATAATCATATTATACATACGTTTTATTAAAATAAAAATGAGGGACATCATCATTTACAAACAATTCTCTCATATAAATTCATTATTTTATCTATCTCTCGTTTCACAAATTTTAAATCTTTACTTCCACATGTATCAGGTCCACTTGTATTATTTGAAGACCAAGCACAATCCACATAATATAAACCATTAAGAGATTTTTTCATTGCTCTATTCTGATATTTTTCTATGATATTTTAAAGTTTACACAGTTTAATCTTATGCTCTTCCAAAATTATATCAGAATATTTCTCTAAAAACACTTGAAGCTCCATCTTCTTCTTGTAATTTTTTTTTAAACAATTTTTTTTAAATTAATATAACACACACACAATCTTCAATAGTCAATAGTCTATTAATTCAAATACGATTAAAAATAATCTAATATAAAAATAAATTAAATCCAAACTAATACCCTAGCTCCGGGACCCCGCTCGGCCCCCGTCCCCCTCCAGACACACATCTGATCAAAAATCACATCAGAATCCATCATCATACACACAACACGTTGTTGTTCAGCAGCATTAGCATTAGCACACATCATCATAAACAACAAAATTACATCTATGGTTTTTTTCTTTTACGATATACAGCTCCAACATCTCTATCTCTCGCTCTCTAGCACACAGCTAAATTTTTTCTCATCCAACATCACTTCTATTCACATACACACACACACACACAACTTGCCAACTTAATCATACAGCATACCTTATGACGTACACAATCACGCTGTGACGTATACACAACCATTGACTACACTGTGGTCCAATGACAGCTGACATGACAGATCAACTGTCAAGTGCTCTAACCGGGTGGTGTCGCAGTCGCAATTGAGCCAGAAGGAACCTATTTACCAACGACGTATACAGAGTAGACACATAACCCGCTGGATAAAAGTGTTACCACTTTTCGCGGTGGGCCCCAAGCGAGGTCACGCCATCGGCGTACCGTATGGGCTTGCTAAAGGGTATAGAAACGACCAGGATTAGTAATGGTAAATCCAAAAAATAATAATTAATTAACTTATATTTTATTAAGCGAATCACAAATATTAGAACTTTCTGCTCATATGTCAGTTGAAGAATTTTTTCCGATTTCTTCAAGGTCATAATATGAATCATATCCAAATGGAAAATGTTATATCTCTTCGAATCCCATTTCTCCTGATCTACTTCCTTGATGTAATAATCATTTATAGTGTACACTTAGATTAATAAATAGAAAATACATGTACCAGTAGACTTTTTGACAAATTTACTGTCTTTCTGATAAAAAAAAGTCCCACACGAAAGCATTTTTTATAGGCATAAAAAGTTAGGTCAGGACGCAGTATTTTTTTTTACTACTATAATACCAAAGATCCACATTTTCACGAGCAAATAAACACGCAATGGAGTGTTTTAATGAATTTTCGTAGAAAAAATTCCTCAAATGAGCCCCAACTAGGGTCCACAAAACAGATATCCGGGGTCAGTTTCAATTTTTATATGTTAAAACACACACACACCCATATATATATATATATATATATATATATATATATATATATATATATATATATATATATATATATATATATATATATATATATATATATATATATATATATATATATATATATATATATATATATATATATATATCACACCGATAACTCAAAAAATAATGGGCCGATTTTAATCAAATTTGGTGAGTGCGTTCCTTCTGCAAGTGGCTTGGATACATTGATTTTCCAGCAAAAATCGAACCACTTTTTCTGGGAAAATGTTGGATTTCCTTTCGGATTTTTTTATCTCCAGAAATAACAAAGCTATGGCAACCAAATTTGATACGCAGGTTTATGTTAAAAAGTATACTCCGTACTAAAATTTAGATCCCTAGGTTAAAAGAAAAAAGTTTGGGACGCAGCAAGTGCGTTATGATAGTGAATTTTTATTAAATGCTTCAAACTTGGATAACTCAATTTTCTATAAACTTAGAAAGTTGAATTTTGGTAGTAAGGCCTCTCCCAAGGAAACATATCCACCAAATGACATTAAAATAACTTTGTAATCTTTGGAGGAAAATTTTTTTTTTCGAAAGAAAACTCAAAATTTTCCCGAAAAACCTTGTCCGATTTTCCTGGCTAACGTCCAGGCCATTAGTAAAAGAAAGGCACTTGCCGAGTTTCATCGAAATCGGTTGATTATTTTTTGAGTTATCGCTTGGATACACAAATAGATATATATATATATATATATATATATATATATATATATATATATATATATATATATATATATATATATATATATATATATATATATATATATATATATATATATAAACATATAAAAATTGAAACTGAGCCCGGATATGGGTTCTAGGGGTCCTAGTTCGCGCTCATTTGAAACAATTTTTGCAAAGTCTCACCATCGATATCTCTCTATTAGTGATTTATAAAAATAAAAATATAAAAATTCACTAAAAGGAATAGGGATTTAAAAAAAGAAATTGGGTCCCACTGATGACCAGAGGAACACACAAAACCAAAAATATTTTGTATCGATAACAAAATCTAGTGTATATTACAGACAAAGGTAAAGTTTTCTGGTGCAAAAAGGTCAACTACTAGAAAACATATTTTGAAAATGTTATAGTTTTTCTTCTAAAAACCTCAAAGTTACGATTTGAAAGAATCTGAAACGAATATGGATCATGTAGATGAAATGTGGCAAGAAATGTTTTTACAAAACGTTAAGTTTCAGCTTCAACGGTCATTGTCCTTCATTTTACTAAAATATTTTCAAAAAATTCATTTTAAATAGACCCTTTCTCTGATGCTTTGGCAGTAGTTTTAGAGTTTATAATTTGATAGTGTGTAATTTGTGGCGAATTTTCGTAGAAAAAATTCGCTATTGAGACCGCCACTTTTGAATTTTTAAAAGATTTCTTCAAATGAGCGCAAACTAGGCTCCCTAGAACCCAAATCCGAGTTAGTTTCAGTTTTTATCTGTTTACATGTATACAGGGTGACACATTTCTACGGTAAAGCTCAACATATCCGTTCTTATACAAGATTACAAGAAAAAAATGTATATGTTAATTATAGGGTGTCTTGAGCTGCATCTTATGAAATTATTTTTACAATCACAGGGTGGGCAATAAATCGTTGGCGATATACATTTTCTTTTTTTCTTTTTGTTAATCGAACACGCCTTATATTATTGCATTTTCCATCGAAATATAAGGCATGCTTATAAGAAAAAAATCGGGACCCAGGAAGTGCGGTTTGGTAGCGATTTTTCTGTAAATGCTTCAAATTTCAATAATTCAATGAACCCAAGGTTCGTTGGCTAAGACACCGGTTTTTCGGGAACATTTAAAGTTTGCTTTCGAATTTTTTTTATACATGTTCCAACAATATAGTTACTTTTGTGAAATACGATACATTGTTTCTACTATATAAATTATACTGTTAACCAAATTTGATACTTGCTTTAATTAAAAAAGGACATATTATTTGCCATTAAACACATTTTTATTAAAATTCACCGTATCGCACTTGCTGTGCCCAGACTTTTTTATTACCGAAAAATGACTGCCATTAAGAATTCGCAATGACAACCTGAAATTAATACAATGAAAAGTCAGGAGAGATGTGGCCATAAACTTATTTATTTCTAAATGACCAATCAGAACTTCCTTTTGAACAGTTTAGGAAATGTGTGATCTGCACAAAAACCAATTGAAAAAATAAGTTTGTTTATTAGACTGATAAAGAAAAACTTCAGGTACTACAGGATAGGGCCATGAGAATTAAATTAGGTGTTAACAGATATGCTACAATTAAAGATATGTGGGACACATTGGAATTTATGAGTATTGATTAGAGGCTTGTGTTGTTAAATTTGATTTTTATTTACAAGATAGTAAATAAATTGCTACCGCAATATTTGTGCAATAAAATAAAAAAGCCTGGACGCAGCAAGTGCGTTATGGTAGTGAATTTTCATAGAAATGATCTGGCACAAAATATTTTATTATAACTTTTTTTTCTTGTAACATAGAAATCTAAATTTTGGTGTATAGTTTACTTTTTATATCGTAAACCTACCTACCAAATTTGGTTATCATAGATTTCTTATTTTTTAAGATAAAATTTTTTTTCAAATTAAAACTCAAAATTTTCCCGGAAAACCTTGTCCGATTTTTTTGATTAACGAACTTGTCAAAGTCATTTACAAAAGGAAGGTACATGCCAAATTTTATCAAAATCGGCCTATTATTCTTTGAGATAAAAAGTTTTTTCGAATGAAAACTCAAAATTTTCCCGGAAAACCCCGTCCGATTTTCTTGACTAACAAACTTGCCAAATCCATTTACAAAAGAAAGGTACATGCCAAATTTTATTAAAATCGGCTTATTACTTTTTGAGATAAGAATTTTTTTCGAATGAAAACTCAAATTTTTCCCGGAAAACCTCGTCCGATTTTCCTGGCTAACGAACTTATCCAAGCCATTTACAAAAGAAAGGTACATGCCAAATTTTATCAAAATCGGCCCATTATTTTTTGAGTTATCGGTGTGATACATATATATATATATATATATATATATATATATATATATATATATATATATATATATATATATATATATATATATATATATATATATATATATATATATATATATATATATATATATATACTTATGCCTATGCGGAAGTAGCTGGACCATTTCGTATACCAAGTGTATAATAGCTGGACCAACCGTGCAATAGCTGGACGTCCAGCTATTAACATGCTGGTATTAATATGTACATGCGTTATTGGCTGGACCTATTTCATGAGAACATTAAAAGTAAAAATTAATGCGCCTGTGCGGTGTTGCCAAATGCTCAAAATATTAATTCTATTTAAATATTTACATGTTTTGGGAATTTTATGTACACTAGGACCGCAAAAAGCTTAAGACTTTATTAAATAATAATATCGTCAGGATATTTCTTACGAATTTCTGGATTAAAAATGATTATTGCAATAGTTACTATTCATGTAATATAGCAAAAAATCTACAGGTGGTTTGTAAAAATAATGTTTTGGAAGAGACAAAATATGAATTATTTTTTGATATTTGCAGTAGATGTGCCAAAATCATAAAAACACAAAATGATTACCAAGGCCCTAGTGTATAATAAGATTGCAAATTATATTTTGTCACCTTTTGCAAAAGTGAGAAAAATGCATATGAAGATCGGGATAGCAATTAAGACCTTTCCGAAATATGAATTATTTTTTGATATTTGCAGTAGATGTGCCAAAGTCATAAAAAAAAGATTACCAAGGCCCTAGTGTATAATAAGATACGCAAATTATTTTTTGTCACCCTTTACAAAAGTGAGAAAAATGCATATGAAGATCGGGATAGCAATTAAGACGTTTTCCAAATATTTATTATTTTATCGCATTTGCAGTTAATGTGCCAAAATCATAAAAACAAAAAATTATTACTTAAGCCCTTATGTATGAAAAACCATGCAAATTATTTTTTGTCACCTTTTTCAAAAGCGAAAAAAATGCATATGAAGATCGGGATAGCAATTAAGACGTTTCCGAAATATGAATTATTTTTTGATATTTGCAATAGATGTGCCAAAATCATAAAAACAAAAAATGATTGCCAAGGTCTTAGTGTATAATAAGATATTCAAATTATTTTTTGTCACCTTTTGAAAAAGTGAAAAAAATTCATATGAAAATCGGGATAGCAATTAAGACGTTTTCCAAATATGTATTATTTTTTCGCATGTGTCAAAATCATAAACACCAAAAATGACTTCCAAGGCTCTAGTGTATAATAATATATGCAAATGATTTTTTGTCACTCTTTGCAAAAGTAAAAAAAATGCATAAACAGATCCGGATAGCAATTGAGACGTTTCCGCAATATGCATTATTTTTTGACATTTGCAATTTTTTAAACAGGAATATTTTTTTTATATTTACATTTAAAATCATAAAATCACAAAACTATTACCAAAGCCCTAGTGTATAATACTACAGCATACACAACTCTCAACTCGGACAGTTTCGAAAGAATTGAATATGATTCTATTCCTATTTTTCAAGTTGCAGATTTTTTAACGCGGTAAAATCTAATATACAGTCTCAGCATAATAATTGATTGATTATGCTGTGCTACAGTAACTTTTCAATTTTTTCTAAACATATGTTTGACAGGTCAGGTAAAAGCTTTGAAATGTAGAAAAGGAGGGTACAGAAACAGAGCTGTAAAACTTTCTGGGATCAACGTCGTAAAAGCGGTATATCAAAGCCCAAACGTTCTTTATCTATGCGACGCTTTTATATACAAATACATAATATTTGAGAAAAAATGCTAGGTTTAATATTTGAATATGACCAGCCACTATCTGCTATACTAGAGTGACTAACATTAATTAGATTCTCATAATTATTATGTTGCATTGTTCAAGTATGCAGTACAGCATAAGAAACGGTCTTCTTATGCTATATAACCAAGATTTATGCCACTAAAAATAAGTTGCACTTTCTACTGCAAATATCAAAAAATAATTCATATTTCGGAAACGTCTTAATTGCTATCCCGATTTTCATATGCATTTTTCTCACTTTTGCAAAGGTGACAAAAAATAGTTTACATCTCTTATTATACACTAGCGCCTTGGTAATCATTTTGTGTTTTTATGATTTTGGCACATTTACTGCAAATATAAAAAAATATGACATATTTCGGAAACGGTTTAATTGCTATCCCGAATTTCTTATGCGTTTTTTTCACTTTTGCAAAAGGTGACAAAAAATAATTTGCATGGTTTTTCATACATAAGGGCCTTATAATAATTTTTTGTTTTTATGATTTTGGCACATTAACTGCCAATGCGAAAAAATAATACATATTTGGAAAACGTCTTAATTGCTATCCCGATTTTCATATGCATTTTTCTCACTTTTGCAAAGGGTGACAAAAAATAATTTGCATATCTTATTATACACTAGGGCCTTGGTAATCATTTTTTGTTTTTATGATTTTGGCACATCTACTGCAAATATCAAAAATTAATTCAAATTTCGGAAACGTCTTAATTGCTATCCCGATCTCCATATGCATTTTTCTCACTTTTTCAAAAGGTGACAAAAAACAATTTGCATATCTTATTATACACTAGGGCCTTGGTAATCATTTTTGGTTTTTATGATTTTGGCTCATCTACTGCAAATATCAAAAAATAATTTATATTACCGAAACTTCTTAATAGTTATCCCGATCTTCATATGCATTTTTCTCACTTTTGCAAAGGGTGACAAAATATAATTTGCAATCTTATTATACACTAGGGCCTTGGTAGTCATTTTGTGTTTATATGATTTTGGCACATCTACTGCAAATATCAAAAATTAATTCATATTTCGGAAACGTCTTAATTGCTATCCCGATCTTCGTTTTTGTGATTTTGGCACATCTACTGCAAATGCGAAAAAATAAACATGGTAATAGCTATTTCGATCTTCATGTGTATTTTTTTCACTTTTGCAAAAAGTGACAAAAAATAATTTGCATTATACATTAGGGCCTTGGTAATAATTTTGCGGTTTTATGATTTTGCACATTAACTGTAAATATCAAAAAATAAGTCATATTTGAAAAAACTTAGTACTAAGTATCTCGATGTTCAAATGATTTTCTTTTATTTTCCAGAGTGTGACAAAAAATAATTTGCTTAGGTTGCTATACACTAAGTCTTTCGTAACTTGTTTTTGTGTCTACTTTTATGTTGGGGCCTTGGCTTTATTGTCCAATATTTGTCATTTGGGTACATGTAACCAAAATAACAAATAAAACATACTAAAATTTAGTTTTCCTCTATGACTATGTTAATATTAAACGATTGGTTTAGGGTTATTATGTTATTGCAAAACACCTAAGACAAATTCTTTTTTCTTCGGTAAGGTGTAGTAGCATATAGCAATATATGGCTGGCATCTATGGCTAGCCATAAATTTACTACGTTGAATCCGCTTCACTGATATTGTGATCGCGACGATCCATCCCGCTTTCTGCTGACCCTACGTGTAAATCTATGGCTCGGAATTTATGGATAACTTCACGCAAACTTTATCCCAGTTATATTCAGCAAACATGTCTTATCTCTGCTGCATCGAACATGATGCAAATGCAACTATGTGAATCTTAAAATGCAGCGGATTTCCAGGAAATAAAACTTTTAAGTTATTTACTTACCAATGCTACTATTTCTACCCCTACGACTTTTTATTTATAATAAAAAATATGTACATTGTCTGCCTAAACCTGAAAGTATAATTTTTTGACAGCTATATACATATAGCGCGAGTTTAAAACATGGAATAAATTCAGTTAATGAGATACAGCTATCTTTTTCCAATAATTCGCAGACATGTCAATAGACATTTTATGTTGCGGTCTTTTCAAAAAATAAAATAAATATCATACAGTGTGTGCCAAATTTAAGGTACGACCTCATCGATATTTTTTTCAAATCCTACCCTAGCTTGTTTTTGTTAAATAGGTTTAACCTACACATTAATTTGAAAAAAACAGCAGATTTTAATTTTTTTAATATTTATTATTATAAATCTAAAGGAATTAGTAGCACGAATAAGAAATGAATGTTGACTTATTTTCCCAAGATAACCAGAAATGTGTAAAACGAATTTCAATTCCGTTTATACTACTAACAAATAGTCAATCGACAACAACCTAAGCATTTATTAAAGAAAATTGATTTAGATTATCTATTTTTTATTTCTGTTTTTAAAATAATATAATGTATATTTTTGTGGGAAGGAATATAAACTTGGTGGTTTAGCATAACTTGACATGTACTTTAGAAATAGCCAACAAAACAGTAGGAGTGTCGGTTAAACAAATTATCGACGTCATATCTCAAATTTGGGATAACTTCATATTATTAAAGAAAGATCACAGCTTAAAAACCACTAATTGACGTGTTCGCGCATTTGAAAAAGGTGTATTTGATTAACTGAATGTATTCTAAGTTACCAACATACATTGTGTAATATGGCAGTAATAATGCTAATAATTGTTTATCTTTTTCTGTCTTTTCCTCAACATCGACGTATTTCTGCGACTATGGCCAATCACCGACGACAGGGAGCACTTTCAACTCAATTTCCTTTAAATTTGGCCGAACCCTGTTTTTTCTATAAGGAGGGTAGGGATATTCAGCGTGCCCAACCTCGCACGGTACACGTGACCAACGACTTCACGACTCCTCAGTGAATCGGAACCTGCAGAAATTCAACCTGCTCCAACTAAATGATAATTTTACAGTAGGGGCTGAAAAAATGAATGGGGAACCCTGGAAATCGAACCCAGTACCCTTGGATCCAGCGTCATACTTTCCTACCACTGGATCACTCAGGATTTTTGATAATAGTTGTAAAATATCTTTTGCAACAATTGGATACAATAATCTAAATTATATAACTCTATAACACTAAAAGTAGATCTCGTAAGTTTATAAAACAACAGTCACCTTGTACTATTTTTGAATTAAGTTTTTGTGTTATATTCTAAAAAAGCAGGAGTTGGATTAATTTTAATTCATAATACTATATTACAAAACAAAAAAAGGTAGAAAAAATGATCTCTTCTCTTAATACCAGGAAAGCCTCTGGCTTTAACGAGATCCCAGCAATTGTTCTCAAAAGATGCGCACCAGAACTTGCTCCTATCCTGACCTGTCTGTTTTAGACATCTTACAATAGAGGCATATTCCCTAGTAACTAAAAAACTGCTCGAGTACAACCCGTCCCGAAGAAAGGATCCAAAGCGCTTCCTAGCAACTACAGGCCTATTTCTCTCCTTTCAGTCGTCTCTAAAGTGATGAAAATGTATATAAACACTGAATTACTAAAATTTCTTGAAAAACACAGTCTAATCCACGACAGGCAGTACGGATTCCGTCAGCGCAGATCAACTGCCGACCTCCTTTCCTTTGTCACCCATTCTTGGAACAAGTCTATGAAACTATACGGTGAATGCCAGATTGTCGCTCTAGACATATCCAAAGCATTCGACCAGGTTTTGCACGCAGCGCTGCTTAATAAACCTCCGGTCTATGGCCTACCACCAAAACTCTGTACCTGGACAGCAAATTTCCTCTCCAACCGGAGCATTTCTGTTGTCGTGGATGGTCATTCCCCTAAACTGTATCCAATTAATGCAGAAGTCCCTCAAGGTTCAGCTTAAGCCCCTACTTTGTTTCTTCTCCACATCAATAACCTCCTCTCTAGCACATCCAACCCAGTTCACAGTTACGCGGACGACAGCACCCTCCTCTCAAATATACAATATTCTTAGCCTGTCTCTTTATCTCAATTAGATGAGGAACGCAGACTCATGGAGGGTTCTGCCTCGGTGGATCTTCAAAAAATATTATACCGGGGAAGTAGAAATCTTGTACAATTCAACTCCACCAAATCTCAGCCTTGCTTTCTATCTCATAAGAGATGCACCCGCCCTAGACCCATCACAATGAACAACCAAGTTATTCAAAGTAATGAGACCTTTACACTTCTTGGCACATCTGTGGATCGAAATCTCAATTGTCACCAACATGTCACATCAATTGCAGAAGTGGCTGCTAAGAAATTAGGTATCCTCGTCCGGGCTCGCAAATCGTTTCCACCAGATAATCTCTATACCTTATACACTTTACAAATAATGCCATCACCTAAAGGCTGCCATCCCTTGCCCACCGACGTGCCGTTGGTGACCTCGTTCTCTTTTATAGATATTTGGACGGGCACTGCTCAGATGAGCTTTCTTCCATAGTTCCTTCACCTCCTGCCCCCAACAGATCTACCAAGAACAGAGCGAATGTACCGTTTTACTGTCCAGGTCACCAGACATAGAACATCTTGTTATGCCCGCTCTTTTGTCCCGAGGCCTTCCAAGTTGTGGAATTCCTTGACGGCACATGTTTTTCCTTCTCCTCAGAACCTCCAAACCTTCAAGTCCAGAATTAACAAGTTGCCTCTTTCCTCCTTCTCTACACCCACGGCACGATAGTATTTAAGCCCTCGTGGTGTGTTGTTGAAAAATTAAAAAATAATAATAACCCTTTAAGTACGTTACGCCCCAACATCTACTATAATGACTGAAAATATTCCAGGATCAGTTTGACTGACTTATTAATTTAGACACCATGTCGATTTATAAATTTCGGTCGAAATATTTTTTGAGAATAAACTTTGGCAGAAAATTTTTAAAACAAGTTTCATTTCTTAGGCAGACTAAATAGTTGTAAGTTTTAAATTACCAGTGCTTTCTTTAGACAGAGCCTACAATATGTTTTGTTGGTGTACCCATTAATCAAATGACCTTGTGGTTAGAAAACATTTTATGTCCGAATTCTCTTAAAGGGTTTCTTAAGCAATTACGGAGCGAGGGGGTTGAATACTGCCCACTAGACGATGTGCGTTAACTAAACGTTTATTATGAGGCCACTATAACAGTTAAATAATGTAAGTACATATATTTATAATCTCGGAACCAAGACACCCTACAAAAAGGCATTATGGGTGCCGAGACTATAATGTAATGTGTGGGAAGTGTCATCGTTGCATTTTGTATTATAAAATACATATTATCGTGTCGGATGACTCCTCCCCTGTTAGATGGGATTTTATGGGGTGCATAAAATTTATTTTGCAAAAATTTATATTCTAAGGTAAAACATTTAAAATGATCAAAAATTGAAAACAATTACATCTATGGATCAATAATTCGATAAAATTTAGAAAATATAACATATACCATGGTTATTCTTTAGGCAAAGGAAAAGCCTTTTGTTTGTTGCATTTTCGTTAACCTGTACGGAAATTTAAATATCAAGTATTTAAAGTTAACAATAAACAATGATTATGAAACACCCGTTAAAAGTAGCTTCCGCGGTATACACTCTATCACTGTTGCACTTCTTACTATAAGCTTAGCATAAACAATATGCTACTGTTTTCCTCTAGGTAAAGGAATAATGTCTTCAATTTTTGCGTCTTCCTTAAAGTAATTTTTTAATTTTTAAAATTTGAATAAACTAAGTTTATTCATCCCCTTAATGACGCTAACTTTGTTAGCGAAACGATCGTCGGGTCAAAAAACTGTATTGATGAATTGGGTTCTCCAAATTGTACTTATCAGTGCTCATCACAGGTTCCAATCTTCACCCATTGTACAAAGCTAATTTCTATGATTATTGTTTCACAGCAGCACGACCAAGATGGAGTTCTCCTCAAAGAGAAGCAGTTAAGGAGACCATTAGAAGACATTTAAAGGACGGAAGCAACCCCTCGATAGCTGAATGTGAACTTCTGATTGAAAATTGTGTTAAACAAACGAACTCCCCAGTCTCTAAAACCTTACATTTCTAGTAGCACGAAAAAAGACAGACAATATGATAAATATTTCTTTTTAGCTATATTAAAATAAAATAACATAAAAATACATCAATGACTATTTATATTACATTTTACAAATTTGCCTACTTTGTACAAATTTTCTTCTACTAAATTCCTGAGTTCTCCACTTTTTATGCATTTTCTATGTATTTACGACAACTATTTTCACTGATTTCTCACGTTCAATTCAAACCATAACACAAGAATTGTGTTTCATATGTAACTTATGCAAAAGCTTTGGTCATCATAAGTTTGTTAAGAGTTTGAATTATGTTACTTCCATTATGAAAACAGATCACATGCAATGTATTCAGATCCAGATAACTAATTACAATAATTTTGTTTTCTAGGAACTCAATGTATTACATTTTGAGATAAAACACGTGTGTTTTTAGACAAGACTGTCATAAATACATTTTTATACACAATTTATTTAATTTAAAATAACTGGTAAAAAATTAGAACACAAAATTTTTCTTTTATCATTTTTCTGCTTTACCACACCGGTGTGATAATTTATGTAGGCAAATAATTTAAAAATAATTTGCAGTCACTTTTTATAATTTTAATATTATTCACGAAGTGCTTCACTGTAAAACTGTCAAGGTAAAGAGAATAAATAATGTATTAATTAAAACTATTATCTTTGTATACTAACACGCAGACCTTAAAACCGTAATGCTACCTGTTTAAGCGTACAACATAAAATTAACCAGAAAACTGTTATGTATCCTACTAAAAAGTGCGGCAACACTGTGAGGTTAGGTCCAGCTACTTCCTTTTGGACATATCATTTTTTATGGCTGAAATGTTCAGCTACTTCCGCATAGACACAAATATATATATATATATATATATATATATATATATATATATATATATATATATATATATATATATATATATATATATATATATATAAACATATAAAAATTGAGACTGACCCCGGATATGGGTTCTAGGGGTCCTAGATCGCGCTCATTTGAAGACATTTTTTCAAAATTCAAAAGTCGAGATATCCTCATTAGTGAATTTTTTCTAAGGAAATTCACTAAAAGTGTAAATGATGTACATAGTTATAATACAAGAAATGCTGAGAACATTTATGTAAATAAGGCTAGGAAGCAAAGAACAGAAAATTCATTGTTTTATAAGGGCTTAAATATTTATAAAGTTACCAATAAATGTAAAGAAAAGTAGAAATGTGCAGGTATTTAGAAGAGAAATAGTTTATATTAAAGAAAATTTTTATTAGGGAAAGAGTATGTAAAGTATATTTTAAAATTGAAAATAGTTTAAGGTTTGACGTAGTGATAAGAATATCTGTATAGCTTGGTTGCTAATAGATTATTATTATTATTATTAGCTGAAGGCATACAACAAGTATCTTTCAAATTGTCGATAAAAAGTGAGAGTTTCAACTCACGCAAAAGGCTTCCATATCATATCTAAATGTACAAGTCACATCACCAACAGATACTAAATTACACATCAATTAAAGAGAACGTTTATCCAACCAATAGTAATATATTTGACCAACATGATACAAAATATATACATAAAGAATGTATGGCATCTCAAAAACAATATGCAAAGTAAACACACATAAACTTTATTATAGAAAAGAACAGTTATACACACACACACATATTATTTTAATTTTTTTTGCTTCAAATCTCTCAAAATGTGTTTGAGGGATATAACTCTCTTTTTAGACCTTTTCAGTTTCTGTGTCAGCACCCGAATTTTCTTTGTTTTCCCCTCACTTATTTTCTTTTCTTGAAATAGTTGTTTCTTTATTTTTTTCTTTCTTGCTGTATCATCTGGGACCTGATGTGATGTCAAAGTTTCATGCACTGGAGTGGTTACCGAAGTAGATGTTGAAGTAGATGGTCCAGCAGTATCTTGTGGATTCTTCTTTCGCTGTAACAGATGATAGGTGATGAGAGGTTATTTTATCCTCTTTGGAGTTTCTACGATATCAACAAGGATGATGAGAACCCCAAAATGGCAATAATGTTTTCTTAATTTCAATACAGTTACATTACACATAAGCTTGCTATTTTCAAAAGGTGAATAGGAAATAGGAGCTCGTCATCAACATGTATATTCAAATTTTTGACTACAGAATATGACTAGTTTCGACTACAGCACGATACCAACAACAATGTCTACATATAAAGTTTTTACGTTTTTGTAATGTGTTTTCCATTATATATAAATAACGCAGTAATTCAGACCACTTCACATTGTCGAGGGAATAATGCAAATGAGTTGCCCTGTCGCCTATCAAGCTGGATATTTGGAAAATACAGGGTGTTTCGCGTAAGAGGCGACACAGAGCAAGGGTATGCAGACGAACCTAAAATATGGTGCTTTAATGCAACTTACCCCTATACTAAGTTGCACCCCTGAGAAGTTATAGGCCTTCAAAGGGGGGTTTCAAAGTTCGTAAAAAATTAATATCTCAGTAATACTTCCACTTAGAAAAGCCAAATTCTGTACACCTTCTTAGTGTATCAGGAGCATTTATACATGGTAAGTAGAGTTCAATTGAAGCATCTTAAAGGGTTGAATAGGGGCGATGCACCCTTAAAATGTGACAGACTTTTTGGCAGATTTAAAAAAACTATTATTCCATTTTATGCGGAATTTTATTTTTAAACTTTTCTACTCCTGCTATTTTTCAAAAAACGTCATTTTCAAGAAAAACCAAAAATTATCGAAAATTCAATAGTTGCCTATGAAATTATACATGAAACTTAACAAGCACGTGAAACTTGACAACCAGCAAAAAATGTGAATAAGAATAATTAATTCGGATAACAAAGAAGTTAAACAGAAGAGATAAAAGATTTGCTACTGATACATTATAGAAATTGTTAAAAATGATCACAGTTTTCTCTCAAGAAAAAATTTATTCTTCATTGAAAATTGATGTCTACTCTTTTCAATAACTGCTCATTATTTCATGTAAAGTTACATTTGTTCGTAATACGATTCCACAGTTCTTCTCAGAACGCAACTGGCGAAGATTAGACTATTCCTTTAGCGTTCCCCAAACAATGTAGACACATTTGTTGAGGTCTGGTGATCGTGTGGGGCAAACTTGTGGGCATTTATGGCCTCGTCCAATACATTTATTTTAATACTGGTAGTTTAAAAATCGGCTGACAATATTACTACAATGAGGCGGTGCTCCATCAGGCATAAACCAATATTCCAGTCTGAGTTGTAGCGGCAAGTAAATCTGTAAGAGTGTTTTGGAGAAATTCCAAATAACTTTCACCATTTAGTTGATTCGATAAAATAGCTGGACCAATTAGATACCGATCAATAATACCGATCCAGTCATTTATTCCAAACTCGTGTTGGAAATGTCGAGGAATTACAGAATGAAGGTTCACGTTAGAATACTCATGATAGTTAAGTAAATTTGTAATAGCTATGTGGGTAAAACAAGCCTCATCGGCAAAATTTTTTTTCTGCAAATTAATGTCTTGACATAAAACAAACTGACATTAAGTAACTCACTTAACCAAATATTCCAGTAAAAAGTCTTCCAATTTTTGGACATGGGTGTAGTAGATTACGCCTGAGAACTTGGTGTACAGAAGTTTGCGATATACCAGTTTGTCGAGATACATTTCTAATACAAATATGTCGTTCATCTGAAATTGTGTTCAAAATAAGTGCTTCGCCTTGTGCCCTGATTGCAATAGCACGTTTTTGAGTGCTACTGTTAAACTTGCCTGTTTCTCGAGCTCGTCTTTCAACATTGGAAAAGGT
The DNA here is from genome assembly GCA_964006375.1 of Tillus elongatus. Lineage (NCBI taxonomy): Eukaryota > Metazoa > Arthropoda > Insecta > Coleoptera > Cleridae > Tillus > Tillus elongatus. The sequence continues at coordinate 55,908,778 of OZ023269.1, forward strand.
TTCTCCATGGGACACACGATTAGGAAATCTTCTTTGATATTCTTCAAGACAATTTCTGCTGTTTTCTCCACAGAAGCACTAATAGCATGTCAAACTTGTTCACTAAATGAAAACTTTCCGGCCATTTTCAAAAAAATTAGCAAACAGTTGCTAAATTAAATACCTCTAATTGCCAAGTTGAATAATTTCATAGGCAACTATTGAATTTTGGACGATTTTAAGTAACATCGATAAAATATGTGTCTTTAGTTATTAGGGTTTTTCTTGAAAACGGCATTTTTTGAAAAATAGCAAGACTAAAACGTTTTAAAATTAAATTCTCCATAAAATGGAATCATTTTTTAAATCCACAGACACATTAACAAATTCTGTCACATTTTAAGGTTACATCACTCCTATTCAACCCTTTAAAATACTTCAACTGAACTCGTTTAATGCTCTTGATACACTCACAACGTGTACTAAATTTGGTTTTTCTTATTTGATGTATTACTGAGATATTCAATTTTTTAGAAATTTGAAACCCCACTTTGAAAGCCTATAACTTCTCTATAACTTAGTATATGGGTAAGTTTGTGTTAAATCCCCATATTTTAGATTCCCCTACATGCCCCTGTTCTGTGTCAGTTCTTATGCGAAACACGTTGTATAGTACGAAGCTAATGAGCAAGATATTTGTGACAAGCACTTCTTTCTATTATAATGAGATCACGAAACACTTTAAACAAACTTTAAAATATATGTTACCTTCTTCAGTCTAACTGGCTGTAAATATTGTGGCAGTTCTGGAAATATTGTAGGTACTGCTTCATCTAGTAAACGCATTTGTCCACTAATATGGTAAAACTGGTCCACTGTAAAATGTTTTGAACACAGTCTACTGTTTTCTTAAGGTTCCAATCTTCTGTAAGTTTCATGTTGCGAAGCCAAACATCAAGCCTTTGCGGATCCTTGAGAGGAAATCTAAAATCATGAAAATTGAATGGAATAACATATATGTCTTTGATAATGATTGAGAAACTAGAACTAGGTCAGAAGTTTTCATATCTGGGAAATTAGTTATGAGATAAAAGTTTTCTTCTATGGTGAACATGTACTTTGGAGCTCAGATAATGAAAATGTTGATAAATATCATAAAAGAATAAGTTCTTTGATGTGTACATACATTTTATTCCAATGAATATAGCTACATTCAACTTTCGGGAAATCAAGTAAAAATCCAGAAGTAATAAGTATTGCAGATTTCTTTGCTCATTTTTGTAATTCACGTCTCAATATGTCACTGCATGCCTGCATGGACATTTTCAGGATAATTGCACAGCCCCAGAGAAATGTGTGATGCACGCCATTGGTAAAACAATCACCTGTTCACCACATTCCGATGTAAAAAATGGTAATCATGAATGAAAATATCGAGGAAATTGGTGATAAATAGTAAAATTCCTTGATATATACTTATTGCAACTTTATACTGAGAACACACAGTCATTAGTTACCTCAATCGAGAAATATGCTGTAAATAATGCAAAGAGTCCCAAGTGGCAATTAATTAACTTACCTGTGAAGTGAAATTCCGGATCTTCCTTGTTACTTCGATTCTTACAACCATAAGCCGCACACACAACCATTTTAGTTTGATTTAAATATTGGAAGGTTTCATTCAGGTTTCACTCAAAAAACACAAATCATTGAAAACTGTTTATATCCCATAAAATGGCCGACGTTCAATTTTGCGTAACACTTTTATATCCACTACTTAAATGAACATTACGCGTCTACTCTCTAATACGTCTATGCTATTTACTCTACTTATAACTAGTGATGGGAAAAACTGTTATATTGCTGTAACAGGTCGCAACTGTTACTGTTATTTAGAAATAACAGTTAAATATAACAGGTGGAAAATAACAGTATGAACTATGAATTATTAAGAATTCCACGTAGACGTAGTAACAGTAGCTGAACCCGTCCGGTGGTGTAGTTGGGTAATGTTTAAAATAAAAAATATTCTTGTATTATGTTTAAAACAATTAATTAATTTTTTATTAAAAAAATGATGGAGTTTTTTTTTTGGGTATTCATCACTAATAATAATTTGGTCAAAAATTCAACAATGCAGAATTTCTTTCGAATTTTCTTTACTAATTAAGTATTAGTTAATCACTGAGCTTGAAAACCTCTATAGCCATCTTTTCCTTGAAAATGAGACTTATGAAATACATAAATTATTGTAAGCAAAAAATAAAATAAATAATTTAAAAAAAAATTAAAACTAATTTTTCTCTCTCTACCTATAGGGCGAAGTGTGTCTGGTTTCAACTATACCGGGTACAGGGAATATTTTTATAATTTCATTAAAATTGGTACTGTTTCTGAGATTTTTAAGTTTCAGCGATTTTTTATTTTGCAGTAGTAATAAAAAAAAAGATGTTTAAAATCGGACCCATTTCTTAGATTTCCAAAGTAAAAAGTAAAAAGGAATATTGATTTATTAGTTACATAAGGCAAAGAAGAATGAGCAAAGAAACTACCTAATATAATATAATACCTAAGGACTCATGTTAAAGCATAACTGTACATTTGTATACATATCAGTAACGTAACAGACTTTCGTCGACCAAAGTCAGTCAAATAATGTTCATCAACAAAAACTCAGAACTTTGAAAGTGTTTTGTTAGAAAAGTATTTTTTTTAGTGTAAGACAATTTTTCTCAAAGAAAAAAAGAAACATCGTTGATTTTATTTACATTTTTCATATTTTGTGTTTGTTTATAAATTGTAAATATATGTGTGTGTTTTGTGTGAATCAACAACCTGTCAAAATTTAACAGTTTCATTGTACCGACGACCCTACTTTCCCAAAGCTGTGAGCACACTAGTATAAAGTAGTATGTTATGAAGTAAAGTCCGCTCTATACTCTATACCCCATTCCCAGTCTCATGTCCATTCTTCCTGTTATAACAGTTGCGGATGAAAACAGTATTATGTTATGAAGTAAAGTCCGCTCTATACCCCATTCCCAGTCTCATGTCCATTCATCCTGTTATAACAGTTGCGGATGAAAACAGAAGTTGCTTCATCGTAGCAGTGCAACAGAAACAGATACGACAACAGAAACAGATACGACTCCGAGTTCTAGTGTAAAGCGCAACAGCATCCCCTCCACTGTACCTGTTATTTGTATATATCCATAACAGGCTGTTACTGTTGCGGCTCGACAACAGTTAAAATATAGCAGACTTTTAAATAACAACCCATCACTACTTATAACATACTACATAAAACCAATGACGTATAGAGAGTAGACGAGTAATGTTCATTTATATAGTGGACAGAAAAGTGTTACGCAAAATCGAACGTCGGCCATGTTTTGTACTCTAAACAGTTTTCAATGATTTGTGTTTTTTGAGTGAAAAGTGAATTAAACCTTCCAATATTTAAATCAAATTAAAATGGTTGTGTGTGCGGCTTATGGTTGTAAGAATCGAAGTAACAAGGAAGATCCGGAATTTCACTTCACAGGTAAGTTAATTAATTGCCACTTGGGACTCTTTTCATTATTTACAGCATATTTCTCGATTGAGGTAACTAATGACTGTGTGTTCTCAGTATAAAGTTGCAATAAGTATATATCAAGGAATTTTACTATTTATCACCAATTTCCTCGATATTTTCATTCATGATTACCATTTTTTACATCGGAATGTGTTGAACAGGTGATTGTTTTACCAATGGCGTGCATCACACATTTCTCTGGGGCTGTGCAATTATCCTGAAAATGTCCATGCAGGCATGTACTGGCATGTTGAGACGTGAATTACGAAAATAAGCAAAGAAATCTGCAATACTTATTACTTCTGGATTTTTACTTGATTTCCCGAAAGTTGAATGTAGCTATATTGATTGGAATAAAATGTATGTACACATCAAAGAACTTATTTTTTTATGATATTTATCGACATTTTCATTATCTGAGCTCCAAAGTACATGTTCACCATAGAAGAGAACTTTTATCTCATGACTAATTTCCCAGATATGAAAACTTCTGACCTAGTTCTAGTTTCTCAATCATTATCAAAGACATATATGTTATTCCATTCAATTTTCATGATTTCAGATTTCCTCTCAAGGATCCGCAAAGGCTTGATGTTTGGCTTCGCAACATGAAACTTACAGAAGATTGGAAACCTTCAGAAAACAGTAGACCGTGTTCAAAACATTTTACAGTGGACCAGTTTTACCATATTAGTGGACAAATGCGTTTACTAGATGAAGCAGTACCTACAATATTTCCAGAACTGCCACAATATTTACAGCCAGTCAGACCGAAGAAGGTAACATATATTTTAAAGTTTGTTTAATGTGTTTCGTGATCTCATTATAATAGAAAGAAGTGCTTGTCACTAATATCTTGCCCATTAGCTTCGTACTATACAATGTGTTTCGCATAAGAACTGACACAGAACAGGGGCAATGTAGGGGAACCTAAAATATGGGGATTTAACACAACTTACCCCTATACTAAGTTATAGAGAAGTTATAGGCTTTCAAAGTGGGGTTTCAAATTTCGAAAAAATTGAATATCTCAGTAATACATCAAATAAGAAAAACCAAATTTAGTACACGTTGTGAGTGTATCAAGAGCATTAAACGAGTTCAGTTGAAGTATTTTAAAGGGTTGAATAGGAGTGATGTAACCTTAAAATGTGACAGAATTTGTTAACGTGTCTGTGGGTTTAAAAAATGATTCCATTTTAAGGAGAATTTAATTTCAAAACTTTTTAGTCTTGCTATTTTTCAAAAAATGCCGTTTTCAAGAAAAGCCCTAATAACTAAAGACACATATTTTATCAATGTTACTTAAAATCGTCCAAAATTCAATAGTTGCCTATGAAATTATTCAACTTGGCAATTAGAGGTATTTAATTTAGCAACTGTTTGCTAATTGTTTTGAAAATGGCCGGAAAGTTTTCATTTAGTGAACAAGTTGACATGCTATTAGTGTTTCTGTAGAGAAAACAGCAGAAATTGTCTTGAAGAATATCAAAGAAGATTTCCTAATCGTGTGTCCCATGGAGAAACCTTTTCCAATCTTGAAAGACGAGCTCGAGAAACAGGCAAGTTTAACAGTAGCACTCGAAAACGTGCTATTGCAATCAGGGCACAAGGCGAAGCACTTATTCTGAACACAATTTCAGATGAACGACATATTTGTATTAGAAATGTATCTCGACAAACTGGTATATCGCAAACTTCTGTACACCAAGTTCTCAGGCGTAATCTACTACACCCATATCATGTCCAAAAATTGGAAGAATTTTTACTGGAATATTTGGTTAAGCGAGTTACTTAATGTCAGTTTGTTTTATGTCAAGACATTAATTTTCAGAAAAAAAAATTTTGCTAATGAGGCTTGTTTTACCCACATAGCTATTACAAATTTACTTAACTATCATGAGTATTCTAACGTGAACCTTCATTCTGTAATTCCTCAACATTTCCAACACGAGTTTGGAATAAATGACTGGATCGGTATTATTGATCAGTATCTAATTGGTCCAGCTATTTTATCGAATCAACTAAATGGCGAAAGTTATTTGGAATTTCTCCAAAACACTCTTACAGATTTACTTGCCGCTACAACTCAGACTGGAATATTGGTTTATGCCTGATGGAGTACCGCCTCATTGTAGTAATATTGTCAGCCGATTTTTAAACTACCAGTATTAAAATAAATGTATTGGACGAGGCCATAAATGCCCACAAGTTTGCCCCACACGATCACCAGACCTCAACAAATGTGTCTACATTGTTTGGGCAACGCTAAAGGAATAGTCTAATCTTCGCCAGTTGCGTTCTGAGAAGAACTGTGGAATCGTATTACGAACAAATGTAACTTTACATGAAATAATGAGCAGTTATTGAAAAGAGTAGACATCAATTTTCAATGTAGAATAAATTTATTCTTGAGAGAAAACTGTGATCATTTTTAACAATTTCTATAACGTATCAGTAGCAAATCTTTTATCTCTCCTGTTTAACTTCTTTGTTTTCCTAATTAATTATTCTTATTCACATTTTTTGCTGGTTGTCAAGTTTCACGTGCTTGTCAAGTTTCACGTGCTTGTCAAGTTTCACGTATAATTTCATAGGCAACTATTGAATTTTCGATGATTTTTGGTTTTTCTTGAAAACTACGTTTTTTGAAAAATAGCAGTAGTAAAAAAGTTTAAAAATTAAATTCCGCATAAAATGGAATAATAGTTTTTTAAATCTGCCAAAAAGTCTGTCACATTTTAAGTGTGCATCGCCCCTATTCAACCCTTTAAGATGCTTCAATTGAACTCTACTTACCATGTATAAATGCTCCTGATACACTTAGAATGTGTACAGAATTTGGCTTTTCTAAGTGGAAGTATTACTGATATATTAATTTTTTTCGAACTTTGAAACCCCTCTTTGAAGGCCTATAACTTCTCAGGGGTGCAACTTAGTATAGGGGTAAGTTGCGTTAAAGCACCATATTTTAGGTTCGTCTGCATACACTTGCTCTGTGCCGCCTCTTACGTGAAACACCCTGTATTTTCCAAATATCCAGCTTGATAGGCGACAGGGCAACTCATTTGCATTATTCCCTCGACAATGTGAAGTGGTCTGAATTACTGCGTTAGTTATATATAATGGAGAACACATTACAAAAACGTAAAAACTTTATATGTAGACATTGTTGTTGGTATCGTGCTGTAGTCGAAACTAGTCATATTCTGTAGTCAAAAATTTGAATATACATGTTGATGACGAGCTCCTATTTCCTATTCACCTTTTGAAAATATCAAGCTTATGTATAATGTCACTGTATCGAAATTAAGAAAATATTATTGCAATTTTGGGGTTCTCATCATCCTTGTTGATATCGTAAAAACTCCAAAGAGGATAAAATTAACTCTCATCACCATATCATCTGTTACAGCGAAAGAAGAATCCACAAGATACTGCTGGACCATCTACTTCAACATCTACTTCGGTAACCACTCCAGTGCATGAAACTTTGACATCACATCAGGTTCCAGATGATACACCAAGAAAGAAAAAAATACAGAAACAACTATTTCAAGAAAGGAAAAAAAGTGAGGTGAAAACAAAGAAAATTCGGGTGCTGACACAGAAACTGAAAAGGTCTAAAAAGAGAGTTATATCCCTCAAACACATTTTGAGAGATTTGAAGCAAAAAAATTTAAAATAATATGTGTGTGTGTATATATATAATATAACTGTATAACCTTTAGTACCGTCACTGAGGTTATTATAATTAGGTAATTAGTGGAGGTATGATAGAAACGTAATCAAAGTATATGTACAAGTTATATTACAATTTACACAATATACATCACTCTCACCAATATACCATTTCTAATACACGGTTACACATTATATACAAATCTCATGGGTCTTGAGTTCTATGGTATTAGATAACTGTGCTTATGACTGTTTACACAATTAAACAATTGGCCAGATACAAGGTGCTAATACAAAGGGGGTCGTTCTGCACTTCTCTAACACGGGACGCGGTGACACCAGCATGTCTTCAGTTCCACTTCTTACTTAAACTTAAAACTACCCTAACACTCTCTCCGCTTCTCACTTTTCGACTGCCTCCCCCGGCTAGAACATACCCCGCCTGTTGCGTTTGTTGTTGTCGCGCACGCACATGTCCGTTATAGCCGGTGGATGAGGATACATAAGCAATGTTGCCAGTTTATAAAGAGGGTTGGTTATACTCCCCCTCAGGTCGTCATAAACGTCCTCGTATGACGAGCTGGAGTAAAGTTTATTGTCCACTATCGCGAAGACGCGGAGTGCGGATCACTTTCAGTTTCCCGAATTTTCTTGGGTCTTCCTCTCTGGCGTTTTGGCAGAGCCGGAGACGGAAGGGGACCACTTTGTTGGTGAAAGGGTGTCAGTTCTGACACATGGTATTTGCCAATTGAGACTGCCGGGTTTTGAAGATCGGCAATATGATAACTGACCTTAGTCGCAGATTGCAGTATAAGATAAGGTCCATCTCTTTTTGGACAAAGCTTAGAGGTCACGTTATGGGCTGCATTACTGAGGGTGTGTGATTTAACTAGCACTAGATCACCTGGTTCGTACTTGGGAGCTGGGTGACGTTTCTCGTCGGCATACTTCTTGCTCTTATCTTGGTGGTATTCTTGCCGTTCTCGAACTTCTTGAAGAACATTACTCATTCGCAGTAGATAAGGTGTGATGGCGGGAACATAGTTCTCTGTATTGAGAATTTGTCGCATGTCGTGGGCTATTTCATGGGCGGAACGAAGTTCTCGACCAAATGTTATGAATGCTGGAGTCTGGCCTGTCCTTTCGCATGTGGCTGTGTTTAAGGCGAAACGTATAAAAGGCAGTTTCTCGTCCCATCTGGTATGGTCGTTTGCTGTCAGGATCGCCAGCCTTGGCTTTAGGTCACGATTCTTGCGTTCGACTGGATTCGATTCCGCATGGTATAGAGGAGTTAGGTCTTGTGAAATGTTTAGACAGGCACATACGTGCTGCATGACTTCGCTAATAAACTGCATGCCGTTGTCACTCTTTAAACGTCTTACTACGCCGTATCGCAAATATATCTCCTCTACCAAAATAGTAGCTGTGGCAACGGCTGTTGCTTGTTTCATAGGGAACATCTCTATCCATTTAGAGGCGATATCTTCTACGATGAGGATCCATCGGTTTCCTTTCTGTGTTTCTGGCAGAGGCCCGAAGAAGTCTACTGAAATGGTCTCGAACCTGGCACCTGGCAGAGGTGTCTGAACAAGGCCAACTGGCTTTTGGTTCGATGCCTTGTAACGCTGACATTCGACACAGGATTTGACATGGTTGATAACGGATTTTCTCATTCCTGGCCAGTAGTAACACTTCTTGATTCTCTGAAGTGTACGCTCAATTTCATCGTGGCATGAGATTTGGTGATGGAATTGTAGGAGAATTTCTTCTTTGTCTTGCTTGGGTACAACGAGCTGGGCATCTTCTCGATCGTTGTCAGGAAGGTATCGATACAGAATACCTTTCTCCATGATTTAGCCCCGTTCTGACCACTTACGGGCTTCATCTTCCTGTGATGGAGATTCTAAGTCTCGAATAATTTCGCTAATTTCAGCATCTGCGAGTTGACGTATGCGCAGGTCACTGGGTGAAATCCTTGGCAGATCGAAGGTGATTTCGCATACTTCATTTGTTGGCGGATCGGATTCAGTAACAGGAGGTCGTGATAGCGTATCAGCTACGACATTGGCTTTACCCGGTGTGTACTGAATCTTGAGGTTGAACGACTGGAGCTGTAACGCCCATCTGGCAAGCCTTCCAGTTGGAGTTTTAATTGACATCAACCAACGTAAGGGCTGATGGTCAGTGCCTATGGTAATGTCGGGTGAACCGTCAATGTAGCCTCTGAACTTTTTGACGGCAAAAACAAGGGCCAGCGCCTCTCTTTCTGTTGTAGAATAGTTTCTTTCGGCACATGTTAAGAGACGACTTGCGTATTCTACAGGGCGCTCCTGGTTATGCTCCCCCTGCATCAAAACTGCTCCGATAGCGTAGTCGCTGCTGTCGGTTCTTATGATGAAGGGTTTATTTTCATCTGCTTGACGAAGTATAGGGGCTGTCGTAAGGCATTTCTTCAGCGTTAGAAAGGAATTTTCCTCCAGAGCTTCCCATTTCCAAGTGGCAGATTTCTTGGTTAGGTCTGTAAGAGGGCAAGCTATTTCGGAGAAATTCGGTATAAACTTGCGAGACCAGCTACAAGTTTGTACAAAAGTGCGGAGTTGTTTTAGGTTTTTAGGAGGGGACCATTTATCCAACGCTGCAATCTTCTCTGGATCAGCTTTCACGCCATCTTTTGTGATGATGTGGCCTAAGAATCGCACTTCCTGGCGAATGAAGACGCATTTTTCTCGGTTGGCTCTAAGGTTGAACTGGCTTAGGCGTTCGAACACTTCTTTGAGGTCTTCGAGGTGTGACTCGTACGACTGTGAAAGGATGATCAAATCATCTAAGTAGGCGAAAACGTTTGCTTTTAAGCCTATTTTGAGCCTATCGATCATTCTCTGGAACGAGGCTGGAGCTGTGGATAATCCAAAAGGAAGTCGTTTGTACCTAAACATTCCGAAAGGTGTTACGAAAGCTGTTTTATCCCTATCGGGCTCGTAAACACTGATCTGGTGGTAACCAGATTGAAGGTCTATTGTAGACATAAATTGGGTCGGTTTGGCTTGGTGCAATAGGTCATCTATTCTTGGCATTGGATATCTGTCACTGACAGTTATCTCATTAAGGCGGCGATAGTCAACGCATAGTCGATATTGTCCATTTTTCTTAGGAACCAAAACGACTGGTGCTGCCCAAGGACTTTTGCATTCCTCGATTATGTCATCAGCCAGTAGCTGGTCTAACATCTTACGCAATATTTCTCGTTTTGCCTTTGTCATATGGTAAAGCGGCACCGAGATAGGACCTCTATCTGGATGCGTGGCTATTTTGTGCTCAGCATAGTGAGTAGGCTCTCCCCCTGGACGAAAAAGAGTTTCATGACTGGCAAGGAAACTGTTGAAGTTTTGCTTTTGGTCCTGGGAAAGCATGGTTCCCTCATCTTCTCTAAGTAAGACGAACGAAACGTTAGCTAAATCTGTGACGGACTGTTCATTCTGTTGAAATTCCTTGGCATATGGGAATTGCACTCCAGGGTTCTCAAGGAAGCACCAAGACTGTGTGGTGGTGTTCAAAAGAACTTGAGATCTAGTGAGGAAGTCAATTCCTAGAAGGGTATGGTTTGCCTTGGCATTTGGCAAAACAATCATTTCTAGCTGGACAGTTTTATGGGCAATCTGAATATTTACCATGGTGGCTAGAACTTCTTGCGTTGTGACGCTTCCATCTGCCAATTTGACAGTGTAATTCTGCTTATAAAAGTGGCAATGATCCTTAAGGATTGCGTATAAGGTTTCACCTGCGATTGATCTCGTGGCACCAGTGTCGGCAATTGCTGTTCCATTATGACCCAAAATAGTCACAGGTAAAACTGGTCTGTTATATGGCTTTGAAAAATTGTGTATGTCCACGCCATAAAAAGATTGCGACTGAGGAGGGTTTCTTGAGTCGGTAGATAATTTTGATCGACATGTTGGGCATTTTGAACGAATTACACCTGGTGCGCCACACCCGTAGCATGTTAATTGCTTGAAGGTTGGGTTAGATTCTCCCGAGGTGCCTGGTTCTGTAGCCGTTTTATTCAGTTGTTTCTGCTTTTTCCTGCACTCATTAATGTGGTGTCCTTTTACACGACAATAAGCGCACTTTTGTTCGAAACTTCGTGGCTTGTCCTTAATTACGCGTTATTCGTTTTGGATGCCCGTCTTCAACTTGGATTCTTCTAAAGAATCTTCTAGGGAACGAGATTTTGCTAAAAGTTCATTGAATGTTGATACATCATCCCGTGAGATCCGCTCTCGGATGCGATTATTAAGCAGACCATATACCATGTCTAGGCAAACATTTTCATCAAGTTGATATGGTAGCTGAGCTAGAAGTTAACGAGCGGTGCATATAAACATTTCTGTTTTTGTGTCACCTTGTTCTTCTGCAAAGATTTTCCTAAAAATTTTGTATGGTGGCATCTGACGAGCATACACATGCCTCAGCAATGCAATTGCTTCTTCCCACGAATGTTGGTATGTTTTATGCTTTGATACCATATAGATGCCAGACCTGTTAAAAGCATAGGGAGACCTCGTAATGCGTTATCATCAGAAACATTTGCGCAGTCTTTAAATATTAATACTGCATCTAGAAATGCTGCTACTGATGATCCAGCTTCGCCGTCGAAACGTGAGGTACACATGGCAAAATTACCGTTTTGTTCCGCGGGTGTCGGAGTATTGTTAGCACTACTCGGTACACTAACAGCAGCATTTTGCTGTATTGACGCTAAAAGTGTCTGAAATTGTTCATTGCTCAAAGTAACAAAGTTCGAAACGTCCGAACCGTTCTCGAAAGATTGCTCACGGTGGTTGCGTTTGGGAGGCATTTTCGGTTACGGAAATCTTGATGTCAAATGACAAGTTTGCATAAAAACATATAGCTAACATAAACAATTAGTTGTTGACAAAATTACAATGCAACATTAAAACCGCATGAAGTCAAATGTATTCAATAGAACAAGAAGGTACGGCATAAACTCAAAAGTCGAACCAAATATATATGTACAGGCATACACATATATAAAAGTATACATAAGTATAATAAACAAGGTTCAATCGAACATATTGATCAAATTTCAGACAGTTTATCTATTCAACAGTAAATTTTCTTACTATTTTATGAAGCAAATAAATTCAGAAGTTGTAATGTTTGCACAAAGGTTATTGCTTTTTTTTTTTTTTTTTGAAATATAATTGCTGAAATTTATGAAACGAAAGTATGTAATTGCAAAGATTATTCAATACGCAAAGAATAATAGTTATTTATACTACAGATATAAGCACTTTTACGTCTTTAAAAACTAAAACCCCATATACACATTTTCCAGAAACTTGTTATAAGTTTGTAAGGCAGAATTATGTAAAAATTGTCTAATTAGTTTCGCTATATATACGCAGGTAAATTGTCTCTGATTAAACTTCTATTGTTCTGCATTAAAATACTGTCCTTATTTATTGAAAGTCTTTCCAAATTATATTTCAGTACCAGTGGCACTTATTAAATTCATGGAATATATTTGTATGAAACTTACCTACATAGTTTCGGTTTAAATAAATAAATCTTAAAAGAATTAAGAAAACCTGCAGTTGTGACGTAAAGAAGCAGTCGATATTCCTAGAACGGCAGCGGTACAGGGTACAGGGCCGCAGGTAGTCTTGATGCCTTTGTCTTCATAACTTCATGGACCAGACCATAAATTCAAAGCTGGTGTACAAGGGCCACCTCTGTGACTGTGGCAAGAGAAGCAGGGGCTGAAGGGGATTTTAGGGCACTGTTGGAATTTACTGCATCCGTTACAATGAAGGCTTCATCACTATGCTTTTAAAATCGCAATTGAAATGCATAACATTTCTGCCATCTCATTTACACGCACTAAACAGTCAACACACTTCTCTAATACCAATTACCTGTGTGGGCGCCAGTATAACCTTTAGTACCGTCACTGAGGTTATTATAATTAGGTAATTAGTGGAGGTATGATAGAAACGTAATCAAAGTATCTGCACAAGTTATATTACAATTTACACAATATACATCACTCTCACCAATATACCATTTCTAATACACGGTTACACATTATATACAAATCTCATGGGTCTTGAGTTCTATGGTATTAGATAACTGTGCTTATGACTGTTTACACAATTAAACAATTGACCAGATACAAGGTGCTAATACAAAGGGGGTCGTTCTGCACTTCCCTAACACGGGACGCGGTGACACCAGCACGTCTTCAGTTCCACTTCTTACTTAAACTTAAAACTACCCTAACACTCTCTCCGCTTCTCACTTTTCGACTGCCTCCCCCGGCTAGAACATACCCCGCCTGTTGCGTTTGTTGTTGTCGCGCACGCACATGTCCGTTATAGCCGGTGGATGAGGATACACAAGCAATGTTGCCAGTTTATAAAGAGGGTTGGTTATAACTGTTCTTTTCTATAATAAAGTTTATGTGTGTGTTTACTTTGCATATTGTTTTTGAGATGCCATACATTCTTTGTGTATATATTTTGTATCATGTTGGTCAAATATATTACTATTGGTTGGATAAACGTTCTCTTTAATTGATGTGTAATTTAGTATCTGTTGGTGATGTGACTTGTACATTTAGATATGATATGGAAGCCTTTTTGCGTGAGTTGAAACTTTCACTTTTTATCGACAATTTGGAAGATACTTGTGAAATATGATTGTATGCCTTCAGCTAATAATAATAATAATAATAATAATAATCTATTAGCAACCAAGCTATACAGATATTCTTATCACTACGTCAAACCTTAAACTATTTTCAATTTTAAAATATACTTTACACACTCTTTCCCTAATAAAAATTTTCTTTAATATAAACTATTTCTCTTCTAAATACCTGCAAATTTCTACTTTTCTTTACATTTATTGGTAACTTTATAAATATTTAAGCCCTTATAAAACAATGAATTTTCTGTTCTTTGCTTCCTAGCCTTATTTACATAAATTTTCTCAGCATTTCTTGTATTATAACTATGTACATCATTTACACTTTTTATTTTATTGCACAAATATTGCGGTAACAATTTATTCAATTTATCAGTCTAATAAACAAACATATTTTTTCAATTGGTTTTTGTGCAGATCACACATTTCCTAAACTGTTCAAAAGGAAGTTCTGATTGGTCATTTAGAAATAAATAAGTTTATGGCCACATCTCTCCTGACTTTTCATTGTATTAATTTCAGGCTGTCATTGCGAATTCTTAATGGCAGTCATTTTTCGGTAATAAGAAAGTCTGGGCACAGCAAGTGCGATACGGTGAATTTTAATAAAAATGTGTTTAATGGCAAATAATATGTCCTTTTTTAATGAAAGCAGGCATCAAATTTGGTTAACAGTATAATTTATATAGTAGAAACAATGTATCGTATTTCACAAAAGTAACTATATTGTTGAAAATGTATAAAAAAATTTCGAAAGTAAACTTAAAATGTTCCCGAAAAACCGGTGTCTTAGCCAACGAACCTTGGGTTCATTGAATTATTGAAATTTGAAGCATTTACAGAAAAATCGCTACCAAACCGCACTTCCTGCGTCCCGATTTTTTTCTTATAAGCATGCCTTATATTTCGATGGAAAATGCAATAATATAAGGCGTGTTCGATTAACAAAAAGAAAAAAGAAAATGTATATCGCCAACGATTTATTGCCCACCCTGTGATTGTAAAAATAATTTCATAAGATGCAGCTCAAGACACCCTATAATTAACATATACATTTTTTTCTTGTAATCTTGTATAAGAACGGATATGTTGAGCTTTACCGTAGAAATGTGTAACCCTGTATACATGTAAACAGATAAAAACTGAAACTAACTCGGATTTGGGTTCTAGGGAGCCTAGTTTGCGCTCATTTGAAGAAATCTTTTAAAAATTCAAAAGTGGCGGTCTCAATAGCGAATTTTTTCTACGAAAATTCGCCACAAATTACACACTATCAAATTATAAACTCTAAAACTACTGCCAAAGCATCAGAGAAAGGGTCTATTTAAAATGAATTTTTTGGAAATATTTTAGTAAAATGAAGGACAATGACCGTTGAAGCTGAAACTTAACGTTTTGTAAAAACATTTCTTGCCACATTTCATCTACATGATCCATATTCGTTTCAGATTCTTTCAAATCGTAACTTTGACGTTTTTAGAAGAAAAACTATAACATTTTCAAAATATGTTTTCTGGTGGTTGTTGACCTTTTTGCACCAGAAAACTTAACCTTTGTCTGTAATATACACTAGATTTTGTTATCGATACAAAATATTTTTGGTTTTGTGTGTTCCTCTGGGTCATCAGTGGGACCCAATTTCTTTTTTTAAATCCCTATTCCTTTTAGTGAATTTTTATTTTTATAAACCACTAATAGAGAGATATCGATGGTGAGACTTTGCAAAAATTGTTTCAAATGAGCTCGAACTAGGACCCCTAGAACCCATATCCGGGCTCAGTTTCAATTTTTATATGTTTATATATATATATATATATATATATATATATATATATATATATATATATATATATATATATATATATATATATATATATATATATATATATATATATATATATATATATATATATATATATATATATATATATATATATATATATATATATATACATTTGTGTATCCAAGCGATAACTCAAAAAATAATTAACCGATTTCGATGAAACTCGGCAAGTGCCTTTCTTTTACTAATGGCCTGGGCGTTAGCCAGGAAAATCGGACAAGGTTTTTCGGGAAAATTTTGAGTTTTCTTTCGAAAAAAAAATTTTCTCCAAAGATTACAAAGTTACTTTAATGTCATTTGGTGGATATGTTTCCTTGGGAGAGACCTTACTACCAAAATTCAACTTTCTAAGTTTATAGAAAATTGAGTTATCCAAGTTTGAAGCATTTAATAAAAATTCACTACCATAACGCACTTGCTGCGTCCCGAACTTTTTTCTTTTAACCTAGAGATCTAAATTTTAGTACGGAGTATACTTTTTAACATAAACCTGCGTATCAAATTTGGTTGCCATAGCTTTGTTATTTCCGGAGATAAAAAAAATCCGAAAGGAAATCCAACATTTTCCCAGAAAAAGTGGTTCGATTTTTCTGGAAAATCAATGTATCCAAGCCACTTGCAAAAGGAACGCACTCACCAAATTTGATTAAAATCGGCCCATTATTTTTTGAGTTATCGGTGTGATATATATATATATATATATATATATATATATATATATATATATATATATATATATATATATATATATATATATATATATATATATATATATATATATATATTTGTGTGTGTGTGTGTGTGTTTGTGTTTGTGTGTGTGTGTTTTAACATATAAAAATTGAAACTGACCCCGGATATCTGTTTTGTGGACCCTAGTTGGGGCTCATTTGAGGAATTTTTTCTACGAAAATTCACTAAAACACTCCATTGCGTGTTTATTTGCTCGTGAAAATGTGGATCTTTGGTATTATAGTAGTAAAAAAAATACTGCGTCCTGGCCTAACTTTTTATGCTTATAAAAAAATGCTTTCGTGTGGGACTTTTTTTTTATCAGAAAGACAGTAAATTTGTCAAAAAATTTACTGGTACAGGTATTTTCTATTTATTAATCTAAGTGTACACTATAAATGATTATTACATCAAGGAAGTAGATCAGGAGAAATGGGATTCGAAGATATATAACATTTTCCATTTCGATATGATTCATATTATGTCCTTGAAGAAATCGGAAAAAATTCTTCAACTGACTGATATGAGCAGAAAGTTCTATATTTGTGATTCGCTCAATAAAATATAAGTTAATTAATTATTATTTTTTGGATTTACCATTACTAATTCTGGTCGTTTGTATACCCTTTAGCAAGCCCATACGGTACGCCGATGGCGTGACCTCGCTTGGGGCCCACCGCGAAAAGTGGTAACACTTTCATCCAGCTGGTTATCTGTCTACTCTCTATACGTCGTTGACATAAAACCCACCGCTATCTGCTTTAGTGCCCAAGTAAAAATAATGTACCGTTATTCCCCCTCAATAACCCTTGCAGACGAAGCAATAAAAAATAACAACAGAGACGCTATTTATAAAACCAGGGAAAATCACTTGAAAACAGGTCATTTACTACCTGTACGGGGTACAAAAATGCTATGTTTATCGGGACTTACACAAATTTTACCAAACAGTTGTCGGGTCTTACACACAATTACGTCTGTTTCAAAAATTGACCACGGAGGTCCCTTTTATCAGTCACTTTTATAGGGCCTGACAATTTTAGTAACACGAACTCAAAAATACACACATGCATATAGTATGTATATCAGGACATTGTCAGAAAATTAGATATTTATACTATTTAAGAGGTGGAGAATCCGAAAAACCACGTCTCTAAATTGTCGGGACGCGTGTATGGCCTGACAAGTTGGGAAGACCCGACAAATCACGTCCATGCATGTGGTTTGTCCCCATAATTATACGGGCACACACTCACACAGAATAATAATAATAATAATAAAAACACACACACACGCACGCGCGCGCGCGCGCACACACACGCACAGTATCTCTTCGCGTGAGGTCACGTTTAAGAGAGCTCGTGGGTGAAACGATCTTTGCCTGGGAATTGCTTTGCAATTCTTGTTGAAATTGTGCGTAAGTGGTTATAAACAAGCAGGTTACCATTTTGTACAAACAAATTAACTAAATCTGTAAGTTCAGTGCCATATTTTTAATTATTAAGTTATAATAATTGGTAAGTTAACCCATTTTAATTTCCAATTTAACATGTTATTTCTTATCTATACATTGATAGTAACCGATATCCGATACACCGGGGACCGGCTTTGAAGCCGGTCTCTCGTTGAACGGCCGCGGCCTGGTGGCCAGCCGTATTGCTATTCTGACGGCGTCCGATCTTCGCACCAACAGTCTGTGATGCTTCCCTGAATTGAAGCATCGTGGACTCACCTTCAATTTCTGAAACCTCTGTTCACAGGGGTGGTTCAGACATTGAACCAATTATTGAAAATTTGTCATATCCTACCGCACAAGATAAAACTAATGTAAACAATACTGAAAAGAATTTAGTTTCACAAAATAAAACTACAGAGTTGGTCGATCAAATACCTTCATCGTCACCTATTTCTTTTGCTCAATCAACAAAAAATAGTTCAGAAAGGAAATTTGTATTTCCCAAAAAGGATCAAGCGATAGTTTTGACTTCTATTGACGGCACTTCAATAAAGGAATCTATTTTGACTCTAGGAAAATTAATAGTTCCGAAAAATATTATTTTTGCGTCTAAAATTTCTAATAACAGAGTTTGTATTTATTTGAGTTCAAAAATCTGGGTTGATGAGTTCATGTCCAAACATGAAGGTATCTCTATTGATGATATATTTATTTCCGACAGACGACTGATAACACCTGCTGTTAGAATTTTAATTTCAAACGTCTCTCCTGTCATCCCTCACAATATGATTGAACAAGCCTTACAGGATATTAATTTAAGGTTGGTGTCTCCGGTTTCTTTTGTTGGTGTTGGCGTTAGTGTTCCTGATTATACACATATTTATAGCTTTAGGCGTCAAGTTTTTATTGTACCAGATCAACGGGCTGAGCTACCATCTACTATAGTAGTCAATTTCGAAGGCGATGCTTATCGCATATTTCTGTCAAATAGTGAGATGAACTGTTTTACTTGCAAGCAACCCGGACATCTATCTAAAAACTGTCCAAAACTATCAACCACCGAACCCATAACACAGCAAAATAGTCAAATTAACACAATAGAAACCACTAATGATGAGTCACAGAATCCTCAAGAATCTGCACAGGAATCCACAATTCTAGTTCCACAGAAAGAAACACTAACAGATAATTCATCCTTGCCTTCCACCTCAAAGAAACAGTCTTCTAATGTGGTATCTACTGGGATAAAACGACTAGCATCCGCAGATGAAGTTGAAATCCTGGGATCTTAGAGTGGCGCGGAATGTTTTAACATAACTTCAAGCATCTCTTGCTACCCTTAACGTTAATGACCAAGTCTTAATAGCCGGAGACTTTAACTGCGCTCTGACGCCTCAAAAAGATAGGTTCAATTCACGTGAAAGGTTTATGAGCACGTCACAAACTCTGTATGACATCATCAAACAATTTGAACTTCAAGACATATGGGACTTAACAAATTTCCAGAACAATGGATTTACTTTCCACACAGAATCTTCGGCCTCTAGACTAGACAGAATATACTTCCGTGAAAACACCACCAATCGGATCTTATCCTCTAAAGTAGTAGCATTTTTCTCTGACCATTCAGCTTTATCAGTAGAAATATCTCTTAATAATAACCTTAAGAAGACATCTAGAATATGGCGTTTCGATAACGATCTACTTAATGATACTTCCTATGTAGAATTTATGAGATCCTACATCCAGTCAGTTACAATACACACAACAGAAAACTACATCAGACATTGGGAAAATCTTAGAGAAAATATTAGAGAGATAACCCTTACATATATATATATATATATATATATATATATATATATATATATATATATATATATATATATATATATATATCAGAGAAATCAATTCGACTTTCACATGATTCGTCATCTGCAGAGTATGCTTAACACAGTCACACAAAATTCTGGAAGTACTGAAGATCTAATTGAAGTTTCACGAAAAAAAGAAGAAATTAGGAAGACGTATTTTAAAATGGGTGAAAAACGCTTAGCAGCATCTGGCAGGTCTCATCTATTGCAAGCAGACTGTCCTACAGTACTTACTCTTCAACCGTACATAACAAGTCCCAAGCTACTGACAGAACTGAAACAACATAATATTGTTGAAACCAATCCTGCAAGTTAGTCAGAGACCACTTTGAAGATGTATTTAATTCCAACACTGAAACCACTATTGACCAGACAGCAGCCTGTATCACAATCTTCCAACCTTAGATGATACCACAAAAAGCGAGTTGGAGCAACCCATCACTGAAGTAGAAATCTTTAACGCACTCAAGTCACTAAACAAGAACAAGGCTACTGGCTTAGATGGAGACCCATCTCAATTCTTAAGACATACTACTTTTTTTTTCGAAACGTCTATCAGTATGTTTGTCGGGGATATTAAATAAAATTGTACACTCGGACCAAAGCTACTGTGTTCCAGGTAGGTCCATTTATGATAGCCTTCACTTGTACAGGGAGCTCATCGCCTATGTTAATCTCAATGACATTCCAGCCGCGATTATTTCTTTGGACCAGCAAAGTGCCTTTGATAAGATAAATCACGACTATCTATTTCTGCTTCTAAAAAAGTTCAATTTTGGCCCACATTTGATTAGCTACATTAGACTATTATATGTAGTATTATAGTATTATATGTATACTGACTTAGATAAGATACTAGATTGCTATCAGATTTATTCGTCCAATTCTGGTTCTCTGCTAAACCTTCAAAAATCTAGTGGACACTGGCTTGATGCGTACAGGGGTCTAACAGAAAGTCCACTGGGCATTTCTTGGTCCTCTGACGGTGTTAAGATCCTTGGCATTACATTTAGCAACAACGAAGATAGGGCAGACGAAGGCAATCTTGATAAAATGTTTGACAAGATAAAAATTTCAGCTGAAAAATGGAAAAGAGTAATCCCTGCTCTTTCGTGGCGAGGCAGAGTTCTATTGATTAATCAATTTCTCGCCCCTAAACTATGGTACACATTGCAGATTTTTCCAACTCCAACTGACTTTATAAAAAAATTACAGAAACTTCTAATTGATATTTTTTGGTCTGACAGAAAGCACTGGGTTACAGAGCAACATCTTTGTCTTCCAGTTTGCTATGGAGGGTTGGGTCTAGTCCATCTTGAGTCCAAAATCAAACTATTTCGTATTCTTTTTGCACTTAGGTTTTTATCCTGCCTAGAGGACTCTAAATGGAAACTGATGACAGAGTCATTATTAAAAACCTATAGATCAGCTGGACTATCGTGGCAGGCGTTCTTTGTAAATTATTCAACATACCATTCAACTCCAACTTCAGTCTTCCTAAAAGGTATTGGATTCAACGTCTTTGTTAAAGTTAACGAGAAACAATTATCCATTGTCTATATTGGAGCTCAAATAATTACTACTAACAAAGTCTCGTCTAAATCTGGGAAATTTCAATTACTCCAATCTTTGGTTTAGCTTGGGTTATTACACCGTTGATGATCTTTTTGCAGGACCTGAATGGAAATCGTTTGAAGATTTACAAATCCCATATTATAATATAACACTGAAGAGTAACTTGAGAATAAATTATAATCATTTGAGGTCAACAGTCAGTAAGTTTCTCAAATCGGTAGTTAGCACGCTGGGGCCATCTAGCCCACATTTTGAAGTAACTTATGAAAGTCATGATGGTAAAAGAGTGAGGTGTGATGTTCAGAGCAAACGCACATTACTGCATGATTTTGTATTGGGGTTTTACTCTTTGGGCACTCCACTCAAGGGTGAATGAACAGATGATCCAATTAACTGGTCATCAATTTTAGCAAGGCCCACGATTGGCCATGATTCTGTCATTGCCTTCAGATTTGCTAAAAATAAATTGGCAGATCCTGTATTTTTGCACAAGGCAGGACTAGCGCCATCAAACTTATGCCCGTGGTGTAAAACTATAGGCACCTCATGGCACATGATTATTACATGCTCCGAAGTAATTCCCCTATGGAACTTTGTCAACTCACTTGTTCAAAGGATATTACCCAGACCATTGCGTATTAATGACGTATATGGGGGTATACCTTCAAGTTATGGCCTTGTTGCAGCAATTTGCAATTTTCTGTGCAACTTAGCCAAAAGCACAGTATATAATGATATGACAGCCTTCGTCAAGGATAATGTACAACACCAACCATATGTTCACATCTATAAAAACAGGCTTAAATCTCGCATACTAAAGGAATACACTTGGTATATGGCTAGGGATAATGTTGATCTTGCTCTGTAGAATAATCTTGTTGCTATACATGATCATAAAATACGAAGAAATCAAGCGGGGTTATATCTGGTGAACGCGCTGACCAGAGTGTTTCCGAATACGTGCTGATTTTACCTTATCTGAAAATTTCCTTGAAAGATATTCCCGAACGACTCTGGAATTATGTACAGGTGCCCCATCCTGATGTATTCAACAGTTCGAACTCTCTCCAGAGGCATGTTAGCGAGAGCATCCTCGAAATCGTTTTGTAGCAAATGTAGGTAACGCTTTGATGTTAAGGTATGGTGGTAAAGAAACGATCCTACAATCGTTGTACCGAAGATACCAGCCCACATATTGAAAGCAAAATGGTGTTGATGCGTCGACGTTTTATTTGAGCGTTGATTGGTTTCAGACCAATAATGAACATTTCTTCTATTGAAAACACCATTAATCATAATCATGCTTTCATCATACCACTCACAGAATCAGCGACGTCGGTCTAAATCACCTGGTCTGGGTCCTTGACAAATTCCGTACTTGTAAAATAAAATGTGCGGTTGATTTTGGTATACCAACGTTTCGTTCAATCCGCCAGACTGATACACGGGGATCCTCAGTAACTGCTAACAAAATATTATGTACTAATTTCTCATTGCTGGACTTTGCCGGGAAACGACAGGTTTTTTTTTAGAAGAACCATATGCTTTAAGGTTTGTCACTAATTTGCTTTTTTTTCCTTTTATTTGGCTGTCGTTGCCTAAATGCATAAATGACAAAGTATTAATCGATATAGCTAGTTGTTTATTACTTAAGTTCAAAAGCGATGTACAGGTCCGTAATAAGAATTTTCTTGATTAACATCGGAAAAAGACTAAAATTGTACTAAATCACAAAGTGTGACACATCGCTGAATTTGAAATAAAAAAGGCGTTCAGATTATGATATCAGAAAATGAGGGCCGCATTTAAAAAAACGTTGATAATGGTCCCGCAAAGACGAAACGTTGGATTCAAAAATTAGCAACGCTACGTTAAATAAAATAACAAGTTCCTGTGGAAAAGTCTCATCGGTATTGGCGCAGGTCCACCATTGCGGCCAGAAAAAAAAAAGTAAAATCAAAATATCCAAATTTTTCAAAATATTTCCAAAACCAAAAATTTTTTCGGAGATGTCTAACCGCCATTTTGTTGGAATTTTAAATGTGCAACTTTTCTCCTATTTAACCAAGTCTGTATCTGCTACTGTTCTGGAGATCCCCATGGTGGCCCTCCTTATCTTGGACACACTGTCTGTGTGCATATATATATATATATATATATATATATATATATATATATATATATATATATATATATATATATATATATATATATATTTGTGTGTGTGTGTGTGTGTGTGTTTATGATGCAATTAAATATGACAACGTGTGTGAGAATAGTACTCTATTGTGGCTACCGCTCAGATTGTGGCAACTTTTTGGGGTTGCCACAGATGAAAATCACCGAATGATATGCATTCCTCGAAAAAAGTATATGCGTCATGATTCTTCATCGCACCACGGACGTGTATAAACATTCAGAAGGTGATTTCATCAATTCGTTGAGAAATACTTAGCAGTTTCATATTTTTTGTGTGAGTTGCCATTTATGGGTCTTGTGCATACATGTAATAAGCCAACTTGTGGCTACTCAGGAAAGACTGATTCCAGCGCACCCTTCAGTATACACTTTAAAGCTTATTTAAAACGAATTTGATGCCGTGGGCTAATCCTAGCTTGTATCGCAATAGACAGTGACTCTGAGTTTCTTATTTTAAGGCGAGGCTGAGAATGTTTTAAATGGACACCACATGTTTTCACACCCATTGTACTAACTAACTAAGGGAACACCGAGGATTTCTTAGTGTTAACTCAGGCATGCACATTATGGTTTTTCCTTAGTTATAATATATGTATATACTGTAAATAATTCGTTGTAACATAATCAAAATTATGAAAATTATCAAAAAAAATTTAGATGTCTAATTTTATATTTGCAATTGCTGTACACATATACAATTTATATTTAGCTTCCAAACTTTGACAAGGTCAATGTAATTTTGACATGTCTAAAATAACCACTCATAATTTTACGAAGACTTGCCTCATCTAAAATTTACAACCATATCCATTTCGGTTTCAACCACCTACATTATTTATTGTATTATACCGCCTATACCTAAAGACTATAGTTTTGGAAATATAAGTATTTATAATCGCATACCGTAATTCATTTAGCGATCAGTTTAACACATTTTTTCAGTTTTTTATTTGATTATATTAACCGATCACATTATGGGATAATTTTACAAATTTTTGAGGAAAAATATTGAAATATTTAAACAAACTTTGGTGCAAAAAAGGTAGGAAATAATTAATCTGATTATCCATACATATTTACATTTTCGTATTTTTTTTTTACAAATGTCCAATGGAACTTTAAAATGACAGCCTTAAATACCGTTGTTATTTTTGACAGCTTGTGATATGAAACTATGAGTATTTAATAATAATAATAATAATAAAAAGTCTGGACGCAGCAACGGCGTTATGGTAGTGAATTTTTGTAAAAATGTTTTTAATAGGAAATATATCTTTTTTTTAAATAAAATCTGGCATCAATGTACCATATTTCATCAAAATAACTTTATTGTTTGAAAATGTACAAAAATCTTCGGAAAATAAACTTAAAATATTCCCAAAAAACTGGTTTCCTGGCCAACGAACCTTAGGTTAATAGTAAATTAAGCTATCGAAAGAAACATTTTATGAAAAATCGCCACCATAACGCACTTGCTGAGTCCAGAATTTATTTTCTTACAAACATGGATTATCTTTGAATGGAAAATGCAAAATGAGCAATAATATAAGGCGTGTATGATTAACAAAAAAATTGTATCATCAGCGACTTATGGGCCAGCTTGTGATTGTAAGATTAATTTTATAAGATGCAGATCCAGACACCGTATAATTAACGTATACAATCTTGTATAATAATGGATATATTGAGCTTTACCCTAGAAATGCGTCACCCTGTATATATGAAAACAGATAAAAACTGAAACTAACCCAGATATGGGTTCTATAGGGCCTAGTTTGCGCTCATTTGAAGAAATCTTTCAAAATTCAAAAGTCACTAAATTTTTTTGCATTAAATGCCTATGACTTTTTAGTGAATTTTTATTTTTAAAAAATCACTAATAAAGAGGTATCGATGGTGAGACTGCAAAATTTTTTTCAAATGAACGCCAATTTGGGCCCCTAGAACCCATATCCGGGATCAGTTTCGATTTTTATATGTTTTTGTTTCGATGAAATTTGGTGGACATGTTGCTTTTGGAAAGACCAAACTAGTACCAAAATTCAGCTTTCTAGGTTTACAGAAAATTGAGTTATTCAAATTTGAAACATTTATTTTTAATATCACCGCTTTTTGTTGACAATGGTAAAAACTGGTTTATAGGTATATGAGATCTAGTATGTCTGAGTCGTTACCTAGCAGTGGAACATTTGATATCATTGCGGAGGTCAATGACACGCTATAACTGACGTTTATCGTATATTATTAGATCGTTTATCTGTTTTCAATTTCAGTTGACAAATTGTTTGCGTTATTTGGGAATTTTAATATACAAGTGCAAATTATTCCTTAACCATTTTATTAATGTTAGTGGGTGGACTAAACAGTGTTGGTTATGTTTTATCAACAGATATAAAGGATCGAAGTTTTATAAAGAGGGCTGATATGCAACAGGCTAGTTATTTTCTCTCTGATGCTTTGGCGGTAGTTTGTGGTTTAACGGTCCATAATTTGTAGCTAATTTTCGTACAAAAAAATCGTTAATGAGGAGACCGCGACTTTAGAATTTTAAAAAGATTTCTTCAACTGAGCGCAAACTAGGCCCCCTAGAATCCATATCCGGGTTTACGTTCAGTTTTTATCTGTCTATATATATATATATATATATATATATATATATATATATATATATATATATATATATATATATATATATATATATATATATATATATATATATATATATATATATATATATATACAGGGTGATGCATTTCTACGGTAAAGCTCAATATAATTATTATTATACAAGAGACGAGAAAAAATTTTATAAGTTAATTATAGGGTGTCTTGAGCTGCATCTTATAAAATTATTTTGACAATCACCGGCTGGCCCATAAGTCGTTGGTGATCCCTACAATTTTTTTCGAACACCCTTATTTTATTGCATTTCTTATCGAAATATGTTTGCAAGAAAAAAAATCGAGACTCAGTGAGTGCGTTTTGGTAGCAAATTTTCATTAAATGCTTCAAATTTTAATAACTCAATTTGCTATAACCTAAGGTTTGTTGGCTAAGAAACCAACATTTAAAGTCTATTGTCGGAAAATCTTTGTACATTTTCAAACAATAAGTTATTTTGATAACATATGGCACATTGTTTCTACTATATAAGTTATACCGGTAACCAAATTGATGACTGCTTGCATTAAAAAGACATATTTGCCATTCAAAGCATTTTTATAAAAATTCACTTCGATAACGCACTTGCTGCGTTCAGACTTTTTCCTTTTAACTAAGAAATCTAAATTTCGGTACATAGTTTAGCTTTAACGACGTAAGCTCGGCTACCAAATTTTAAAGCTATAGCTTTGTTATTTCCGGAGATATATAAATTTTTCGAAAAAAAAAACACAAAATTTTTCTGGAGAAACTGTTCCAATTTTCTTGGCTAACGAACCTATCCATCCTCATCATCCCCTACCCCCTAAAGCGATTTTACCCAAAAGCAATCCGAACCGTTCGTTTGTCTAGTACTAACTGTATACCAAAGTTGAGGACGATATCTCAATTCGTTTTAAAGTTACCGTGGCTACAAACAGACAGACCGACAACCCGACAGATCGACAGACTGACAGCCAAAAAAAAAAAAAAAATTCGTTCCCAAATGATGTTTTCTAGATGTTTTGATACCTTTTATGACGTTGTTGTTGTTAAATGTTGAAATTTTTGTCGCCGATGCGAGGTTTGCACACGTGACTATATTGAAGTAATAATCAGCAATATGAATAAAAATGTTTTTCTTCACTTCGTAATAGCTTAGCCTATTTATTTTCAAGCATTTTTTCGTTCCTTCTATGGCTATTTGAGAAGAGGTGTCATCCCTCTGATGACGCTAACTTTGTTTGCGAAACGATTGTCAGATCTGAAAAATATATTGCACTTATAAGAATGTTCTCTGTAAATTATGTGAGAGACAGCAGCACCCCTTATTACCGTTTAACTCATAGGTACCTCCTAATAAAGTTTATAATATATTGTTCCATTTCATTTTTTCTAGGATGGTGCTAAAAGCAAATCTATGACACATATTCTATAGAACCTCAAAGGTATCAGAAACTTTCTGTCTAAATTATATCAAAGATTTACGACACCACATGCCTTTTATCTACTTAATTTGTGCTGATGAAATTTTGAATGTATATATTTGTTAAACATTTTAATAAAAATTGGCTGCCATATAACATCTTTGCCACCAGAATTTTATATTTACCAAAGTATACCAGTATTCTTAGGATTCTATTGTTACTGTAGTTGACAAGATGCTCAAGGGTACCCATATTTATTTCCTAAATACTACCTGCTCTCTTTGTTTGCTGCATAACAGTAATTTTACAACTGTGATCTGTTGTGGGGTAGAAGAATTTCTAAATATGTATTATATAAAATAAGTCTTTTTTTTTTAAATAAAAATGACTGGGATGTTTACCTGTAGTTATTAATCAAAGTTGCTTTTTTCTACAAGGGACGTTCGTTATAAAAATCGTAAGATTTCAAACAATGGCTCAATTTGGAGGCATATGCTAAAGGTGGCTTGTATATGAGATGAAGTCCGCCAAATAGGTTGTGATTATAATCAATTATCGATTTAAGATTTAGAGAAACAAACTTTGCTGTTAAGGCAAACCTCATTTTTTCAGTACTTTTTATGTTTATTTGGTTCCAGGTAGGTACAAGAAGATAAACACATTGAAACAAAAATTTACACATTTCTAGTGAAGTAATGATTGTAATCTTTTATGGGCTGTAACTACCATATATATTTTATGTTAATTGGGGCCTATATAATGCATTTCGATCGTCACTTATTCCAGTTTTTGTATGTTTTGGTTTTGTAAGCTGATAATATCATGCCAAAATATATTGCGCAAATCTTAAGGCTTATTTATATAGATATAAAGTACCGGTATAATTATTTATCAATAAATAAAAATAATGATAACATATATGCATCAGTCCAGTGAGTAATGAATAAATAACTAATCGAGTTTGCTGAAATCTGGATACACCTTTCTCTAAGTGAAGATTGGAACATGTGCTGAGCACTGATAAACGCACTTGAAGAACGCGAATCACCAAAAAAAAATTAAAAACCCGACGATCGTTTCACTAACCAAGTTAGCGTCATCAGAGGATGAATAATTCTAACTAAGAATTATTCATCCTCTGATGACGCTAACTTGGTTAGCTAAACGATTGTCGGGTTTTTAAAACTGTTTTGTGATGATTCGGTTTCTCCAAGTCAGCTTATACACATTTCTGTCGAAAAGGATAAGCAGTTCAATCGAACCAGTTTTTTCGCGAAAAATTCAATTTTTTGAGGAAATTTTTGTATCTTCGAAAATAGGTAAGGTACTTTAAAGAACTTTGGTAGATACGTTTATGCTTTATAGAGACTATACTGTGCACCAAATCTCAAGTTGCTAACGTTATGGAAAATTCGGTTATTGTCCTGATTTTTTTGTTTGCTTCGTCAGGAGGCCAATAAGGCTACAGTGTTTAGAGATTTTGCTTGATTAACAAAATTAATTTAATTATATAGACCAAAGTAACGTTATTTTAAGCTGGACGACATCTATTAAATTTTATGAACCAAAAAACCTTATTTTGAGCTAAGAGGCCAAAGAGTAGATGCCAAAGCATTTAAAAAACGTTCTTTAACACACACAAAAAAAACACCAAAAATATTTATTTAATAATATATTCATATATAATATGATGAATATATATATATATATATATATATATATATATATATATATATATATATATATATATATATATATATATATATATATGGTTATGTTGCTTCTCGTATGTGAAGTTTATACTATCTTTACAATGTCGGAACTAGTGTCAAGTCGAAGGATTTAACCGTTGAACAACAACGTGGAGTCGTCGGCGACCAAAGAAAATTTAAATGCATTAATTGCTCTTCTCCTTACTTGGTGAAACCATCCCATACTAAATTCAGATGTAGAAACTTCTTTTCTGGCTTGACAAATGTTGGTTTTCTTATTTCTTACCGGTTTCGCTGCTTGACAGCATAATCACATAGGAGAAAATTGAATTTACTCATACGTATTTCTGACAACTATAAATAAAAACTCGTTGCTATGTTATGGTGTTTTAATCAAAAAGCAAATATAATAAAAATGACAGATGACGTCTTTAAAATGTCTTGTGATGTATGTCAATATTTAACATGAAAGTATAATCAACTTATAACAGTCCATAATAAGAGACAAAAAAGATAATAAATATGTTTCGATCACTCATTTTGGAAATATTTCAGAAAAGATTTTAAAACTTTTATATACCAGTACAAATAAAAAGGATGCTTTAAATCTTACAACACGACGTGTAACCTCCTATCTAACGTAAAAGAAAAATTATGTTTCCTAACATATTAACGTAGGTACATCACATAAATACAGTTGACAAAATCTGGAATTCATAAATTAGCTTCTACACATTGTAATGCAATCTACATCGGCGAAACTTCAATACGAGATACAGAGAAGATATGTCTGCATTTTGAAATAACGAGGCTGACAAATCTGCATTTCAAAAATCTATTATTCAGACTTAACATAGTACCACTATAAATAACCGCATAGAGCCACTACATGTTTGTAATGAAAAGCACAAATTTGACTTTTCTAATCTTTGGAAGTAAAAAGGCACATACGCGACAATAACTACCTTGTTTAAATCAGCAAACTGAGTATCTATAGACGAAATTGACAATGGTGATGATGACGATATTGTAGAAAGAGAGGGCAGCGAGAATGGAGGCTTTGAAGAAAACGAAAGCTTGGAAAAAGATGAATTTGATGCAGTTGCTCGAATCAACAAATTTTATTGGGCAGAGCTGTGCCAACCATTAACCTCCCAGTAGTTAGAAAACAGTATATTCGAAAAAATGGACATAAATGATATCTGCATAACTTTCACCGCAGAAGCACAAGAACTGTAAAAAGATATTTATATTTGACGTAAAAAAATATGAAATATTTTTTACACAAAACATTTTGGATATAGTAATTGTAATATAATTATATACCAATGCTGAAATTGAAAGTATGAAGACTCGTTACAAAGCTAAGCAACATTATACTGGTGCCACAAATAATGTTGAAATGTGTGCCTTATCCGGATTACTATATCTAAGTAATAAAAAAGGTTCATATTACGCTGACTGATATATGGTCAACTCAATTTGGGCCACCCATTTCTAGAGAGATTATGTCCAAAAATCTATTTGAGTTTTTGATCAACTGTTTGGGATTTAACGATACAGCCACCAGAGAAGAGATAAATAAAATAATACAATCGGCTATCAGACAAATTTGAAATATTTTTAAGGAATGCTGCAGACAAAGTTATACACTTTTAGAATACGTAATCATTCACACAACCTTGTTGCGTTTCTGAGGCAGATGGCTGTTTAAAATATTATCTCTATGAGAATAAAGTTTACAAAGTCGATGGAGCACATTACATTTATGGTCACAGGCAGGTTGCGGAGTGTGTTGGTAACAGCGAATACTCTATAATGTCGTCTAGTGTAGTAATCTAGTAGAATGGTAATGTCGCCTGGCAGTAAATTGGTAGTGCAGAAAATCACAGTGAAAGAAAATAACATTAACGTCTGCAACGAAAGTGTTATTCCAGTGAAGGAAGCTAAGAGAGGAAAACACGTCCCATATATTCAGCCAGTTGCAACTAAAAAAGAAATTATTGAAGAAATACAAGAAAGCTTGTATGAGCCATTTAGGTGTGAAGCAAACCCAGAAAAAGGCCAATGAATACATTTGTTATAAAGAGCTGATGCCGATGAGAAAAATAGGGCTTGCAGAGATTTTTGTTGAAGTAGAAACACCAGGTTAAGAGCAATTGGGCGGAAGAACCAGTGCAGTGTAAGAGCTTCGCTTAAAGAGAGCTCCTATATAATGAAGAGAAGACATATAGGCTACTCATTCACTCTGAGAATGAATATACGAGTAGAAGGCGACCGCATGAAGACCCGTAATGACATGCGAACTAATTCGACTGATTTGAAAGAAGGAGATCGGGTATGATTTTACAATCCTGTACGATGCATGGACAGTCACCGAAAGTATATAAATCATAGAAAGGTCCGTAAAAATTAGTCAAACGGATCAGGGACGTTGTCTATCGCATTCAGAGTAGCCCAAAGAGCCAGATGAATGTAGTCCATATGCACAGGCTTACACTATTCAGAGAACTGTCAGAATCCGAACGAAGGGGTCGAATGTAAGAAGAGGGCAGTTTCACATCCGTCTCTATGAGAGTTTAGTTTATGAACTCTATGGAGCATATGACTTCTATGGCTACAGACAGCTTGCAGAGTGTGTTGGTAACAGTGAATACTCTAGAATGATATTTCGAGAAGGCACTAGAAGTCACAGATATGGAATCATGTAGAACGATATAGAACTACTATAGACGGTATTAATAAATGAGCCGCAAATAGAGTAGTCAGTAATTAAATAAGCGATTGTCCGGAATAATAGAAGGCAACAAATAAACTATAGACATTTGGTAATAGAGAAATATCTTAGTTGGGGTGTTTATTATTAGAAAATAGTCAGTTATAATAAATTAGTGTTTTGGAAAGCTGTGTATGGTTAATCAGCAAATAAAGAACCCCGAAGAGTGTAGCAATATGCATACCCAACAAGCAAGACAAGTATGGTCTGAAATTTTATTTGTGCTCAGCTAAACTTTATATCAATAGAGAAGATAGAGAAAAACAACATTCAATTCCTACACAATAGGTCCTCCATCTTATAACAGCCCTTCAAGGTTCAAACAGAAATTGTACCACAGATAATTAGGCTAGTTCTCACGATGTCGCGGAAAAATGTTATAAAAGAAGCTAACCTTGATAGGAACAATGAGGAAGAACAAACGTGCCAAAGCATTTATTGGAAACCGTCAATTCATCTATTTTTGTATTTGATGAAAAGAGTAGGTTAGTCTCCCATGTGTGAAAAAAAAAATAATCATTTTATTATCGACTGAGCATATATAGTGTGATATACTAAGTGAAGATTGGAACCTGTGATGAGCACTGATAAGAGAGAGAACCCAAATCACCACAACACATTTTAAAGCACCTGACGATCGTTTCACTAACCAAGTTAGCGCCATCAGAGGATGAAAAATTCTAACTACTTCAAAAACTAACATCACTTTATATATCGGATCTTAGGTAAAGAGACCGAACTGGGAGGGGAACTAGTCGCAGGCACATTCTGCAGTGTATTGTATTTTTTATCGCCGAACGACGTCTTTGAACTGTCTTTATTAACTTATCTAAAAGGTGTCCATCTCTAATAATTTTGGGAAGGTTCAACGACAACTAAGTTAACAGTTTCCTTTGATAAAATTAGCGTATGTTTAATTTTGTTTTCAATTGACCATTGAAGTGCTTCATACAAGGCATATGCCTCCGCAGTGTAAATAGATGCTATATTATTTTATTTAATTTTTTGGTATCTACCGTCTTGGGAATAAAAAGCTCAGCCTGTCCCAGATAAGGATTTTGAACCATCTGTATATATTTGTGTATATTTGTCAAACTTTTCCAATGTTGCTTTAAGTATGGAACGATTTAGAGATGGGAAAATGGTGTAATTTGGAAATATTATATCTATTTTGTGCATTTTTTGATAGAGTAGGGTAAATATTGGGATTTTGTCTTTTGGAACAATCGCGTCAGCAAAGTGCATTGTATTGCCGTATGCATCAACCAATGGTGGATTTTTTTTTTTTGACCAATAAGTATTAGACAAGCATTCAAGAAAAAGCCAATATAATACCTTTAAACGTAATGGATAATAGTGTCGCCATTCTATAACTAGTTTTAGCCACTTATTTAAAATTGACATAATATACTCAAGTTTATTGACACAATATTGATATGAATAACCATTAATGTATAAACAAATGTCATCAGCATACTGAATGCACTGCATTGAATCTTCAAATAGTTTATGCAACTCAGCTGTGTAAATGTTAAATAGCAAGGGGCTTAGAATGGATCCCTGCTGCAGACCTCTAGATGTAAGTAATGGACCATGTAAGTTGTTATATGTATCTCTAATATATATTTGTCTTGCATTATATAACTCAACAATGTTACTGGCAACTCTGTCTGACAATCCGTCTAATATTAGTTTGTTTTTCAATATTTTTAAATTAACATAATCATATGCTCCCTGTATGTTAACAAAAACACAACCTACGTAATTATTTTTAGAAAAACTGCATTGAATATCTGACACCATGTGAGAAATTGCATGTATAGTACCTCTACTTTTGCGAAAACCATATTGGTTTTGCGGCAACAATGATCTATATTCATAAAACCATTCAAGTCGCGCCTTTATCATTCTCTCAAAGGTTTTGAAGATGCAAGAAAGTAAGGAAATGGGACGGTATAAGGACGTTAAATTAGGATCTTTGCCAGCTTTGTATAAGAGGCAGATGATGATATCTTTTATAGAGTCAGTATAATTACAGTTCACCCACCAATCGTTATATATTTGTAATAAGTATACTTTTGCAGTATCTGACATGTTATTTAACATGTTATAGGTAAATTTGTCTTTACCTGGTGATGTGTTTTGTGTGTGTTTCTGAGCAGTATCCAACTCTTCCCTGTTACAGGGTTGACCCATAATGCTATTATCATCATAACTGGCGCCCTCGGTGATCAAAGACTGATATGCAGATGGAGGTGCAAATTGTTGTAATAGGTCATTAATAAGAGATTCTGGTAAAGGCGTGGTTTTTGAACTGAAATTTTTATTACAAATTCTCCTCACAAAGCGCCATATATCTGACAGCGGTGTAGTCCTTTTAAGGTTAGAAACAAAATGTTGCCATGCATTTTTGCATTTAAGTTTAAACAAACGTTTTGACTGAGCATCTACATTTTTATAGGTTAAATAATTGGTTACATTTGACGTTAACTGGTATGTGTGCAGTGCATTCTTACGCTGAGCTAGTACATCAAAACATTCATGATCGAACCAAACTGGAAGTCTCGATTTTGAGTTTGAAGCTTTTTTGAGTTTCATTGAGCTATCCGCAGCATTTGCTAAAGAATTCACAAAAAATACAAATTTCTCTTTAGAGGACATGTTTTGGGTGCCTTTGACATAGCTTTATCTAAAACATCTTGGAATGCATTCCAGTCTGCTGATGTTTCGCTCCATTTCAAATATGGCTTAGTCTTGTCTTGCATGTGTTCTTTATGAATAAAACTAACTACCGGGAAATGATCAGAGCCAAGGGTATCATCAAGCACCTTCCAGGTCGAACAATTGGCTAAAGATGGACTGGCCAGTGTTATGTCAATAACTGATGGTAATTCATTAGGTCTAGTGATCTTAGTTGGTGTTCCATCGTTCAGGACTATAATATCATGATTATCAATAGCATCTGCAAGGCGAGTGCCTGCAGCATTATCTCTTGGAGATCCCCATAAACTATTATGGGCATTAAGATCGCCTCCCATGACCACCTTTTTATTTTGAAACTGTTGCAGTAAACAATTCCAATCACCATAACTTACATTATTGTTAGGAGGTACATATAAGGAAATGATATATAAATCCAATTCTATTAAACAAATCGCACACACTTCTATCTGTTGATTGGAAATGCCCACCACATCAATTTTTTTATATTTTAAATAGTTTGCTATAAATATAGCTACTCCACCTCCTTTTCTATCATATTGCCTATCCATGCGAACAATATTATACCCATTAAAATTAAAATTATGTCTTACGTTTAAATGAGTCTCGCTTATTATAACTATGTCTATTGAATTTTGCAATAAAAAAATAGATAATGTATGTTTATTTCTTTGAATAGAACGCGCATTCCACTGCAAAATTTCTAAAAAAAATTTAAGTTGTTCGTTCATGAATTTGTTTTTTTAGCAAGATATGTAGATAACAACTCTTTTATATATACTAAATCTGGTATGTTAATTGCTGTTGCTGTTCCGGGTATTAATTTCTGTAGAATGGCTGGAATTATTTCCGAAATTTGCTCAACTAGTTTATTTTTATATGCCTGGTATTCATCTCTATGAGGGTTTGGTAACACAGAAGATAACTGAGTAGTTTTTACAATGGATTGGGGTAGAGGTGAATGAGAAGGAGATACGCTTGTTTTCCTTTTTTTTGGACTGGTTAGTGTTATCGACATTGTTTTGTGAATATCGCTGGTTTCTTCTAAACGAAGCTGAAGGAAATTTAAAAGGAGATATTGTCGGAAATTCCCTGTCATAATTATCAGAAAGCAGTGCGAAACGATTACTACTCAAAATATTGGAATATAATTGTGGATTATCTGTAATACTTTCTGCTTCTTTGTACGAAATGTTTTTTCCGCCATAATCTTTTTGATTGCTTTTTGTTTTACAAATACTGGACAGTTTTTATCTGTAGATATATGCTCATTTGATTTGCAATGTACACAAACTTTTATATCAGACACACAAGTGCCCTCATGTTCTTGTGTGCAGTGTCTACATCTCTGTTTAGCGCGACACTGTTGTTGCACATGACCGAACCTCATACACCTATAGCAGATAACGACCGAATAAATATATGGTTCAACTGACAGTCTAACTCCATTAAGCTTAATATATTCTGGCAACTCTGACCCATAAAAGGAGACTATTGTAGTTTCCCTAGGTACTATTTTAAAAGTTCCGTCTAATTGCGTCACCTTTCTCATAATATGTTTGACTTCTGCTACTTCTATACTGGATTCTATTTCTTTTAAAAGATAATTATCATCAAAAAATGTATCCACATAACGAACAACACCTTTTCTCTGCTTTAAAAATTTTGATATATATGCAATAAATTTATTTTCTATCAAAGCTCTATTTTCAATTAATGCATTTGCTGATAAATAGGAATCACATTCAATTTTCACTCTATTTATTCCTATATTCTTAATATCCCTAACAGAATTTCCTAATTTTGCAACTTTAAAAATATAATGACCGATTCTAGATGCGTGAAGTTTACCAACATTTTTTTGTTCATGTTCAATATAAACAAAGAAAGGACCTTTATCAGTCGAACGATATCGGATACTTTTATCAATATTATTTCTCTTAATTTCAGCGTCTACACGTTGTGAATTCTTAACATTCCTTTCATCCTTATCAGCTAAATTTACATTAGTTAAATTATCATTTTTATTAATTGATTCTAAATTATTTGAATTAATAGATGGAACAATCTCACCGGTTACGTTTTCCTTATACTCGTCTACATCAATAAGCATATCTTCTCGATCTGGTCCCTTTCTATTATAGCCAGCTTCACCATATTCTCCACTATCCATTTTTAATCATATTTATCATACAATTTTTTTTAAACGTAGGTTAATTTACTTTTTTTCCGTAAATATTATCAAACTACTACAATACTTTATTTTAAACTTTAGCTAATTGCTGATTTTAAAACAAAAATATCGGCAGCACTTTTTAAGTGTTAACGCTTCGACGTACACTCGACGACGCCGCGATTTGTAACGTCAGAATTTGCAATTTTCAGACAACGAATCTGAAACCAATACGAATAATGTATAAAAAATTTAATAAGTGTGTTTTTGAAAGCCTTAAGTTTCAGGTTCAACGATCATTGTCCTTCATTTTACTAAAATATTTTCGGAAAATCCATTTCAAATAGACCCTCTTTCTGATACTTTGGCAGTAGTTTCAGCTATAGAGTTTATGGTTCAATAGTCTATATTTTAGCAAATTTTCGTAGAAAAAATTCGTTCTTGAAAACACCGCGACTTATGAATTTTAAAAAAGATTTCTTTAAATAAGCGAGAACTAGAACCCCTAAAACCCATATACGGGGTCAGTTTAAATTTTTGTCTGTTTACACATATACAGGGCGACGCATTTCTACGGTGAACCTCAATATATCCGTTATTATCCAAGATATGAGAAAAAATTATATATGTTAATTATAGGGGGTTTCGAGGTTTATCTTATAAACCTATTTTGACAATCACAGGCTGGCCCATAAGTGGTTGGTGATACACACGTTATTTTTTTAATGGAACA
The DNA here is from genome assembly GCA_964006375.1 of Tillus elongatus. Lineage (NCBI taxonomy): Eukaryota > Metazoa > Arthropoda > Insecta > Coleoptera > Cleridae > Tillus > Tillus elongatus. The sequence continues at coordinate 55,946,601 of OZ023269.1, forward strand.
CACCTTGTGTTATTGCATTTATGTAGTTTCCATCGAATTATAATGAATGTTTGTAAGGTAAATAAAGATATCGTTCATCGTTTTTGAGTTATTTCAGTTGTTTTGCAACTTTTCACGTTCATTGGGTTCATACCACAAACACATATCACTAATTGTGATGGAAATGACACATTCGGAGAGCTTTTTGTTTGTATTACTGGTCGAAAAAATCGAGATGCCGTACACAGGGTGCTCTCAAATGAGCGCTAATTAGGCCACCCAGAATACATATCTGGGGTCAGTTTCAATCTTTATATGTTTATATATATATATATATATATATATATATATATATATATATATATATATATATATATATATATATATATATATATATATATATATATATATATATTAACATAAAAATTGAAACTAACCCCGGATATGTGTTACCTATAATGGTATAAACCGGCGTACCAAATTTGGTTACCCTTACTTTGTTAATTGCGGAGATATACAGTTTTCTTTGAAAGAAAACAGACTGATAACTCAAAATGGGCCGATTTGAATTAAATTTAGGCCTTTCCGGAAAATGTTCTGTTTTCTTTCAAAAAATGTATATCTCCGAAATTAACAAAGTAAGGGCAACCAAATTTGGTACGCCGGTTTATATCGTTATAGGTAAGTTACCCACAAAAATTTAGCTCTGTAGGTTGAAAGACAAAAAAATTATAGGCATTAAAAAAATAAATTAGGGTTTTCCCCAAAACGACAAAGTCGCGATTTTAAACGTTAAAATTTGTAATATTTAGGCAAAGAACCTGAAACTAATATGAGCTATGGAAAGAAAATGTTTCAAGAAGAATGTTTTACAAAGACTGAAGTCTTAGTTTCAATCGTGATTGTTCATTTTACTAAAATATTTCCAGAAAATTCATTTCAAATAGACCCTTTCTCTGATGTTTTGGCAGTAGCTTGACTATAGAGTTTATCGTTTAATGGTATATAATTTTTGTCGAATTTTCGTAAAAAATCAATAAAGCCCACTCTCCGTTATTATACAAGATACGAAAAAATGTATACATTAATTATAGGTTGTCTTGAGCTACATCTTAAAAAATATTTCTACAATTACAGGCTGGCCCATAAGTCGTTGGTGATTCAATTTTTTTTTTTAATCGGACACGCCTTATGTTATTGCATTTTTGCATTTTTCATCGAAATATAATACATGTTTGTAAGAAGAGAAATTGGGGACGCAGCAAGTGCGTTATGGTAGCGAATTTTCATTTCAATTTGCTATTAACCTATAAGGTTGGCTAAGAAACCAGTTTTTTCGGGAACACTTTAAGTTTGCTTTCGGAAATTTGTTTACATTTTCAAACAATAAAGTTATTTTGATGGAACATGGCACATTCTTTTTATTGTTCTGTCAGATTTTTTGTTACATTCGATTAACTACATTGGGTTAATGCCTCTTTAAAAGTTTTGTTTTCGACGCTCATTTGTCTCATAATTGATTTTTGCTTAGAGAACTCCGGACAGGCTTCCCGGTCCATAGCAACTTGACACCCCCCACACAAAACACATAGAGGTGTTCCCAGTGGGTGCATTCCCCATTACTATGTTCCCCTCCGCACGTATTACACCTTTCTTTACCCTTACAGTGTGGACTGACATGGTTATAGCGCAAGCATGTAACATGTTACACGTTTTGCAACCTTTCCCATACTGTAAGGTTCATAAATACATGTTGCGATATTTATTCAGTAAAGAACAGTTGCCAACATATTGACGTCATAGTCATGGTCCACCAGGCTCGTAGTCAATAATCCCACTCCCAGTCAGTGAGAATTATTCTTCAGACGTGACAGTTGGTCAGACTTATTTTAGAGAGAAGAAAACTTTATAAGATTCTGCAACGACGAGATACGTTCTTTTCCTATTTATTCAGCATTGAAACACCATGTCATTAACAATTAGCTAAAGTAGTAAAAAAGGCAGCACGCCTGATGAGGTAAGATGAAGATATCCCAGGCAACACAATTGTGATATTCACATCGCTGAGATGTTATTTTTAAGTAACCAATGCGACATATCCTGATACATGCATGTGATGTTTCTGGGATTGTTTTCTGTTACCTATGATTTTCGCTTACACTGGTACATGCTAGCGATGTTAGCTGTTACTTTTCAGATATATGGCTAACCTTTACATGCCAAGTATGTAACAGCGACATAGCAATAATTTACATTTCAGAAGTTAATTTTAATGATATGCCAGCGATATTATAAACTATATCGCTGTTACTTCAGAAAAATAACATGCTAAGCATGTAATTAACACATGATGACCGTTACTTTATAGATTCACAGTTCATATTCACGCCACACCGTTTGTCATCGCAGGAATCGCATTGACGCTTGGTTATTTTTTAACTTTTATTGTGTGTGACATGTGATGCACGACAATGACATACAAGATTTTCATGTTTTGTTGTGGATATGGATTATTTTTTGCAATTTAGGTTTTAGACAGAAGTTTTTTGTGTTTGTACATTAAGCATTATCCTGCAATTACAATTACGAGGTAAGTACCTACCTATATAGAATATATCTATTAACCAGTAAGTACATTTCCTAGGTTAAGTGTATAGCTACTTATTATATGATGAACATCTAATATGTTTGGCAAATCAAATCGATTGTTTACAAATAATACAGCATTTGTGTACATGTATTTAACATGGCAGTAGGCAGTAGCAGTAAAACCGCCACAGAAATTTATCTGCTTAAATCGCGAATCTAGACAAAATGTTTACTGCACGTAGGTATCTGTTATTGTGTCACTGGTTTTGTCAATACTTAGCGCCAATTTGTATTAATCCGCATTTCATGATCGGAATTACTTTTGAGTTTGCACAACGTAAGAAACAATTGTTACGCTGAGGTGTTTATGTTAACTATTTCAGTTAGATAATTTTATTGTCGTACATTTTTTAATGTAAAATGTCAAAAGGTAATTTTACTGATTTCATATAGACAAAAAAGACGCGAAACCTAAAAGATAAACAAATTAACAGTCATGCCTCATTGCCATACAGGGAAATAATTTTAGATTGCAATAAAAATAACATACGGTAGTTGCAACTTTTCCATATGTCGAGCCGAATTCAATTTCCGCTATTAATCAATTCCCACTACCTAAAAATATTGTTGATGATGCATTAGTAATATCATCATTTCTGTCTTTAATATTATCATCCATACCTCCAGTGGACTCAAAGGTTGACACAGTGTTTTAATAAGCCAACAATAAAAATAATACCAATTATTCTAACAGCTCGTTTTTGAAATTTCAGATGTAATTCTGCAGAATAACTAACTAAAATAAAAAGGGTATAACATTTCTGGTTCGGAGTGGTTCCATCAAGCAAGACAGCAGAAACAGAGAAATGAGAAAAAGCATTTTACACTAGACATGGAAATTTACAGCTTAACTTTTAATTTATATAGACAATATGGGATCATTGTTGTTTCTATGTTTACAAATTTCAGCAAGTTTATGCATATGTTTTAAATTTATTTTTATTTTTAGATTTGTATTATGAGAATTTTGTTTTTTATTTAGTGTTAAATGGAAAAAAATTGTTTTGTGATCCATAAAATGCATGTTAACATGTTTTAGAAGTTTGCATTTATTACCTACACGAATTCTTTTTAGTTTTATATTTATGAGACTTTTTTTCAAGAAATTTAGGGTTACTTGGAAAATGTATTGTTTTGTGCTGCATTAAATATATATATATATATATATATATATATATATATATATATATATATATATATATATATATATATATATATATATATATATATATATATATATTGCTATGGTATTTTGTGTTCCTTTATAGCACTTTTAATTGTAGATCATGAGAATTCAATTGCGTCTTATTTTTTTTTAACACGCTAATATTGATGATCCTGAAATTGTGCCAAAGATTGTTTACTTACTGCTGTGATTTTAAATTTTTCTCTCATCCCATGGGTAGGGTTATGTGCTTGGGCTAGCATTTTTGTTTAATATATGGTTTTTATAAATTATAGTACTCCAGAGTGTTTGGAAGTTTCAATATATATATATATATATATATATATATATATATATATATATATATATATATATATATATATATATATATATATATATATATGATTGGGTTCTTTTGATTTTACTTTTAATTAACGGTGAAAAATAGCCTTACTTTATCATGTAACTAATATTTGTTTGATTTGTGGTCAAAATTAAACAGATTATGTAAGTACAATCTAGTATGTTTTATTTTTGATTGATTAAATTAACAAATTTCCATTAAAAAAGGTTATATCAAATTTATCATCACAGATTGTCGATAAATCAATACAAATCAAATTTATTTAACACAATGAATTACCTAACTATGATATAGTGATTCGGTCTTTATGTAATATCCCCCTTAGTGAACTAAATATACATTAAAATCATCAATGGGACAAAAATATTTTTAAAAACTATTCACACTATAGAAAAATAGTCAGCACATTTACTTCGGTAAAGTTTATAAAACGACTTACTGAATGTTGTCTTGATTGCTTCTTCCATTTGATGTGTGATTATTACTTTCCATTTGATCTACTGTTTGGATTTAGTAGCTGGCCCGTGATTATTAATTCATTTCCATTTTATTTAAAACGGTCTTAACAAACCGTGTACCAGGTATTTATTTTTTTATTTTCTTTACACAAAAATTGTATATGATTTTATTATCAGGCACTTGCCTTTCACGTTTTACTTCTCAACTTCCATATTTACAGTCGTCGCACGTCAACTAAATTCAAGTTTCTCTTGTGGTAGTTCAATTACGAATCCTCTTCATAGACCTGCCGTCGACTCCTTAAATAAACTATACCTGTGTTACAAAAAATATTTTCTCCTGTACCTGGGTAAAACAAAGTTCATAGGCCTCGCATTTTCCCGTTGTCCAACTTTTTTTATTCGTTGCACTCTTTTGAAACAAGCACAAAAAAACTATCCTTATCAACTAACACTGCGTCTTTTCTTACAATTGGTATTTTTTAAAAACTTATTTCTAACTTAATATTATAAATGTATCATATAGTAAATGCACTTACTACCTAAGGATAAAATAAAATCGTTATATTCTATTTAAAACTCTATAAATAAAAACAAGGCTATTGTTCTTTTGGTTCTATTGTATTTTAACGACTTTTGCTTTGTGAAATTAAAATGTACTACATGTAAAAAAAAAACATTGTTCTGTATTCTTCTACCTAATGCTATTTCTTATTTAAACCTAAAATATTTTACACTCTCAATTATACAGGGCATTTAAATATTAGGAAGTATTAATTTTATGTACATTGGCCCGTTTTACTCCACAATAATGTTTCTAATTTTCTGACATATTTGCTATCTATAGCAATATATATATATATATATATATATATATATATATATATATATATATATATATATATATATATATATATATATTGAAATATTATGGGTTTTATTGATGACGAATTGGGTGTCAATTGAAATATATACTATTGGGTTTTTATTATATTTGGTATATTGAAATACTTGTTTATTTAATTATTTGTGATAATTGATATGGTAACTAGTTTAAATATATATTTAGTGCTTTTTGTGATGTAAATTTCTAAGTATTTTAGCTTTTAAGTTTTCTGAAATGTTAAATTATGCTTGTGAAATGAAAGTGTATGTGACTTACACCCTGGTGTATCCACTGTCTTTTATTGCTGCCTGGGACCTAAATAAATTTATAGCATGGATGAACTTACTCTTAAATCAGGGAACTTCTTTAGCTAGTGAGTTCAAGCCCTCAAAATTCTGATTATTATTTCAAAAGTAGAATTAAATCTTTAAAACACTGACTCTTTCCTTTCCGTTGTTTACAAGTCCGAAATATATATTTGTTTCTTTTTAAATTTTGCAAGATATTGTCCTATCTCATTTTAGTTGTTTCCTCCCAAATACGTATATACGTATAAAACAAAATAAAGCAAGGATGTTAAATTTACACATAACTTGAATATTTATCAAATTAACATAACTCACAAAAAAAAACCTAATACTTATTTACCATTTATAATATACTTCTTACTTTTGAATTTAGAGCTCTTTCTTTAATTTTTTAACAATGAAAAACCCCCCAAAAAGACTGATTCGTATTATTTGCTTAAATTTTAAGGCCACTTATATGTATATGAATCTCACGCACTTACTAAACCAAGAGGTAACGACACCTATTGGTATTCGTAAGGTTTCTACAATGCCTCATTACGGCGCGCAGTCAATGGACGAGTCCCTTCACTGGCTGGGTGCGGTTACTGTTCTTTTAGGTCAAGAGATGGCCCTGCAAGCACCTTGATGTTTTAAATGTAAACCAAGATGGTTGTTTTCACGATGAGCCCCCTTTATTTTCTTTTGAATGATGATAGATTTGGCGAGTTATTTACCACTCTTTTGAAGCTTTGGATGTGTCTCACAATAAAGGTAAGTTTTTTACTTTGCTCACACAGTTTTATGCCCTGTAACTTGCTCTGCTCTGAGTTCCCGTACTGTCTGACTGACCTGTGACTCCTGTTGATTGTTTACTTCAACTTTTTTCCTTTGAATATCTTGCTTCAACCTAAAGAAAATCTTACTTTTCAAAAAAAAAATTCTAAAATCCTCCCTCTAATAAATTTTTTCCAATCCCTTTTATCAAAATTTTTAATCTATTATTTTTCTCGTAGCGACGGTAACCTAAAATTCTGTCTTTAGGCCACCTTCCAAATTTTTTATTCAACAAATTTTCATACAATCAGAAGTAAAAGTATTTTAAGGACACTACCGTGCCTGCAAATTATGTTTTTGAGTAACACTACCGTGCCTACTATCATTTTAAGAAAAACACTACACTGCCTGAAAATTCCTGCTATTGTCGAATACTGCTCCTGCTGTCATCACTGCTGCATGTTTGTTCCAGTCTGCTGTGATTCTAGCTTCACAAGTGTTTAGTTCTTCAAAGTGTTTATGGCCTTTATTACAGTGCTCATGGTGTGTCTAACGCTTTGCTTTCGGATTGTGATTACCCATGGCCTGTGGGATACGGGGGGTGTGGTCCCTTAGCCTGGTCGTGCGCTGATCGTTCTCTTGATCGATCAACGAGTGACTTAGCTACTGGACTCCTAGAGACTGGCTCCACGTGCCACCCCTGGCGCGACTGTCGGCAATGGGAATAACGCCCAGGGCCGATGGTCTACTAAAGTCTCAAACCTTCACACACACATCATACACACGCATACAAACACAGGCACGAGACACATAGATCGGGTTGAGCTTCTCGGCCTTCGGCGCGGACTCCGAGGAGGGGCTCCGAGCGGAGCCTGCTCTGGACTGGCAGCGCTGTGCAAACCAGGGTTGGCACACCTGGCGCCGTATGGACAGTACAGGGGCCCACCCTTGCCTTGGCCGGTGTAGGGGGCTGCCCTATCATCCATTCGAAAAATGCTCGATCGTGCCAGCAGCACCGGGTAGCTCCGGAACAGGGGTTTAGCTGCACGCTTCGGGTCGCCACGGCGTGGCCGCAGAGCCGCTCTTAACGGAATCAAGTCTCATCACGGATGAAGCGCCGGGGGCGGCGGGGTGACCTCCCGTATCTATACGCTAACCAAACCATAAGCACACCATCACACAAAACTTTTCTAGCAACCATGAACGAGGACAAAGAAAATAAAGGTAACGTGCCAAAAATAAACGAGGAGGTAGAAGGTAGAGAGATCCCTGTCTCTCCAAGCAGTTCCAGCAGGGAACTGGAAGAAACGCTCCTCCGCTCTCCTGGCGGGGTGTCCGGGGTGGAGCCGTACGGGTCCGTCGGGGACGTTGCTGCCGGGGGAGCGACGAGGGGCGAACTTCGTCGGCTGCGAGTCTGGCCGGGCACATGGACGTGTCCATGGGAGGGGCCGAGGACGAGGAGTCGCGAAGGAAGCGAAAGAGGGGAAGGAAAAGGAAGTGGAGAGCCCAGAAAAGGAGGCGAGAGAGGAAGGAGCTGAGGCAGCAGCGTCATCAAGGGGGTGTTGGTCCTCCAGAGGCGCAGGCTGCTTCGGCAGCGGCGACCCCGCAAGGCGGGGGGCCGCCGCAAATCCCCTTCGCCTCTGCGGCCGGTCGGGCTGCTTCTGAGCCGGGTGAACCCTCAGGGATCGTCAGGGCTGGGAAGCTGCCGGATCGGGCGGCCTGGCGGCAGGTGCGACGACGGCACCGTGAGGCGAGAGAAAAGGAAGTGAAGGCGATTGTCCTGCCGACGGGACCGGGCGAGGGCCGAGGTGTGGGGGAGGGGCCGAAAGGCTCTACCCCTGTGTCGCCCCCCGGGCGTTCGGCAGAGAAGCAAGAAAAAAAGAGATCTGGGGCGCAGCCGAGGCCACAGGAACGGAAGCTGGACAGGCGGCCACCGACTCAGGGGGGACCATCAGGCTCTCCACGGTCGAGGCCGCCAGGCTGGCCCAAGTCAACTGGGGGCGCGTACGCGAAGCGCCCAAGACCGGAAAAAGAAACACCGCCGGAAAGGCGGGCCAAGAGGGTTAGCCGCGGGTGTGCGCCGGCGGCCGGGGGGGGAAGCGGCTAATGTGTCCCCACTCCTTCGGGGGCGGGGCGCGGTCGCGACCCCGGCTGCTGGGGCGGGCCCTGGCCCCTCGGGAACGTCAGGTCCGGCGGGTAGGAGGGAAATGCAGGTAGTCATCACCTCCAACAGGGGGGATGGCGTAGTCCTGACGGAAGAGGCGGAGCCAATAAGGAGGAGTTTGCTGGCGGGGATGTTGGACGCCATGACGGTATCCGACAGGGCGTTGCAGCTCCGCTTCCGCAACTCTGGGATAGTCGATCCGGGGTGGTTCTTGGTGACCGCCGAGGATGACGAGTCCCTGAGTTGGCTTCTCAACGGCTGGTCCGGGACGACGGTGGGGGAGATCGCCTTCAGCGCCGTAAGGGCAGGGGGCGCCCCATGGCCGGTCCTGATCGGCTTTTGGCTCAGAAGTCAAGAAGTGGACCTAGAGGATGTTGTCAGGATGCTTGCGCTCCAGAACCGCTCGCTCAATGTTGGGCAGTGGCGGCACTTGGAGACGGCAGGAGGACCTGGGGCATGGCGTCTGGTCTTTTCGGTGGGGCCTGAGGTAGCTCGCGAGCTGGACGGGCAAGGCTGGCGGCTGTACTTCGAGTTGGTGACTCTGAGTGTAACCAGAGTTCCGACATGGAGTGCGGTCGCCTCCGCCCGGCCTGCGGCGGGCGAACGGACGGGAACCGACCAGGGGAGGCCTCCGCCCGAGCGGCGTCGCGATTAAATTCGCGGGGCAACTGCGGGTGGGCCAGATCAACCTTCAGCATATCCGGGATGCCACTGGGGAGCTAGCAAAGCTCCTCGCAGGCGGTCCAGGCGGCGTAGTGTTGATTCAAGAGCCTTATGTGTTTAGGAAGCAAGTTAGAGGGCTTGGAGGAATTGGCTTCAACATCCTCATCGGTGGTGAAGCACATGAAGAACAACCAAGGACATGCATACTGGCGTCGAGGGATCTGGACGTGATGTTGCTGCCGCAGCTCGGGTCCAGGGACGTCACAGCAGCTGTCCTGGAGTATAAGGTGAGTAATACTAGGCTTAAGATTCTGATGTGCAGCCTTTATGTTCCCTACGATCGGCGGGGGCTGCCTCCGTCGGAGGAATTGGTGCGTATCGTCGATTACACGAGGGAGCATGGGCTACAACTGATAATAGGCTGCGATGCCAATTCTCACCACAGATTGTGGGGCAGCACGGATACCAACCCACGCGGTGAGGCTCTATTAGAGTACTTGGCTACAACGAACCTAGAGGTATTAAATAGAGGTACAGCTCCAACGTTTGTCAATCGTATCCGACAGGAGGTGATCGACATTACGTTAGCGAGCAGAGGAATAACGGAGGATATATCTAACTGGAGGGTGACGGAACACATATCAATGTCTGATCATCGTATGATCAGCTTTGAATTGGATGTGGACCGTGAGAGCCCTCCCCCCAGGAGAAATCCAAGGAAGACCGACTGGGATGCCTATCTAATAGGCCTCGGTGGGTCGCCAAGGAGCCCAGTGGGGAGTAGACTCTCTATAGAGGCATTAGATAGCGAAGTCGAGGCCCTAGAAGGGAAAATAATGGCAGTCTACGTCACCACTAAGGGGGGAACCGTCCATCAAAGTTAGATGGTGGAACAAGGATCTCGCCGTACTACGCGGGCGGACTCGGAGGGCCTTAAACCGAGCCGTCCGAGAATCGGGTGAAGCGGCCTGGGACGAGTTTAGGACTGCCAGAAGGGAGTTTAAGAAGGAATTACGCCGGAGTAAGCGAGCTGGTTGGCGCGCGTACTGCGGGGAAGTCAATTCCCTGCCTGACGCAGCCAGGCTGGTAAGAGTACTCAAACAAGAGTTAGGTAGTAATGTAGGATCTCTAAGGAAACAGGACGGGAGCTGGACAAGCACCGGTGAGGAGACCCTGCGTCATCTCGCCGAAGTTCACCTTGAGGGCGGTGGAGCCGTCACGGAGGCTGCCGAACCGGGCCGGTGGACAGTCCCGTATGCGGACTGGCAGCTGGTGGAGGAGGTGGTCACAGATGGCTCTATAACCTGGGCGGTGAGCGAGTTCGCTCCATTCAAATCCGCAGGCTGCGATGGGATTTTTCCAGCCCTGCTCCAGAGGGGCCTGGATATACTGCTTCCCAACATAAGGGAGGTTTTTCTGGCCAGCCTGGCGTGGGGCTACGTCCCAAAAGCCTGGCGTCGGGTTAGGGGGGTCTTCATTCCCAAACCGGGAAGGGAGGACTACACGTTGGCCAAGGCGTACAGGCTAATCAGCCTAACATCCTTCCTACTTAAGGCATTGGAAAAGTTAGTAGATAGGTTTATGTTGGGAGGGATCCTCAAGGATCATCCCTTCCACAAAGGTCAGCACGCGTACCAGCGGGGGAAATCGACGGAGACGGCGCTCCACGCTGTGACGCGGAAGGTGGAAAGGGCCCTACACTACGGGGAGAGCACATTAGCTGTGTTCTTCGATGTGGAGGGGGCCTTTGATAAGGCAAGGACGGATACGGTCTGTAACGCCCTACAGGATAGGGGAACGCCGAGGTCCCTAATAAGCTGGGTGGCGAGCATGCTGGAGGACAGGAGTGTCGCTGACCTTGGGGGGCCGAGGGCTGGACGTTGGGGTGACGGGCGGCTGTCCCCAGGGCAGCTGCCTTTCGCCTCATCTATGGTGTCTGGTCATGGACGGCCTCTTGGAGCGGCTCTCTGAGAATGGCTTCTACGCCCAGGCGTACGCTGATGATGGGCTGGTCTTAGTCACCGGCAAATTCCTCGGCGTCGTCTGTAAGTGCATGCAAGCTGCCTGTAGCATAATCGAAAGGTGGTGTGGTGAGCAGGGACTCTCCGTAAACCCGGCGAAGACGGAGATGATCCTATTTACCAAGAAGAGGAAGGTAGAGGGGTTCAGGGCGCCCGTGATGTTTGGAAAACCTTTAGCTTTAGTGCGGGAGGTCAAATATCTGGGGGTGATCCTGGACCCGAAACTAACATGGGGGTCGCAAATAGAACGAGTTGTGAGGAAGGGAGTAGCGACCCTCTGGCAGCTGCGTCGTGTGATAGGGAGGACCTGGGGAGTTAATCCCCGGATCCTTCATTGGATCTACACTGCGATCGTCAGGCCGAGAATCCTCTATGGGGCGTTGGTCTGGTGGTGTGGTGTGAACCAAACAACCAGCAGGAAGCTGGCCAAACTCCAAAGGCTGGCTATCCTGGGTATCACAGGCGCTATGAGGACGACACCCTCAGCCGCGCTAGAGGTCCTGTTGATGCTGCCACCGCTTCCCATCTGTATCAGAAGGGAGGCTATGGCGTCGCATCTTAGAATCCGGGACTCAGGTAACTGGTGCGGAGAGGGAGCAGTAATAGGGCATGCAAGAGTCGCCAAGGAGGTGGAAAAGGAAATTCCGATTTCCGCCATAATGGTAAGGGATGCCGAGGACGATATTAGGTTGACTAGGCCATACACCCTCAGGATCCCCAGTAGGGATCAGTGGAGGGAAAATGAGGTTGCATTCCAGCCCGCAAGCCTGGTCTGTTTCACCGACGGATCGCGGCTGGAGGACCAGCAATCCTCCGGGGCAGGAATATATATCGAGCGCCTGGGGGTGCGCGAGAGCTATGCTCTTGGCGCATACACCACGGCATTCGAAACAGAGGCGTATGCTATCCCTGTCTGTGGCCAATAGACAGGATGTGAAGATGAGTCCCGAGAAATGCGTGTGCATTTGCTCGGATAGCCAGGCAGCCCTCCGTGCAGTGTGCGCGGCCAGAATCAGGTCACCCCTGGTTCAGGAGTGCGCTGACGCCCTCAGAGGGCTAGCCAGGACGAAGGAGGTGCAACTGGTGTGGGTTCCGGGACACTGTGGCGTAGCAGGGAATGAGGTGGCGAATAATCTCGCAAAACTCGGTTCCCGGCGGCCGTTCTGTGGCCCGGAGCCTGCGATAGGCATAAGTAGGAAGACAGTCTCTGTCGTCTTAGACAGGTAGACCGAGGAAGCAATGGAGAGGCACTGGGGGTCGGTTGGTGGCTGCAGGCAGGCGAGGGACTTCGTGGAGGGGCCGGACAGAGATAAAGCTGTCTGGCTACTCGGAAGGAGTCGACCTACGCTTCGCCGCATCCTCGGGGTGCTGACAGGCCACTGCGCCCTTAGAAGACACCTCACATTGATAGGCGTAGAGAGGGATCCCATTTGCCAGGAATGTGGCGAGGATGAAGAAACGTCCTACCACTACCTGTGTGAATGCGAGGCTTTTGGGAGTCTTCGAGCAGAATTGTTCGGATCAAGGACTCTGCAGAGGAATCAGGTAAGTACCGTCCAATTGAAGACCGTCATGGCCTTCATCTCGAGGTCGAGGCGGTTTGGCGACGGAACCGAGGAAGAGTAGAGCATGGTTGCTGGGTTGCTGGGGTTGGCAAAAAGGGCCCATTGTGGCCTACTTGCTTGGCGTTGGCCTCCCCACCACTGCTACTACTACTACCCATGGCCTGTCTTAGTGATGGCTTTTGCCTTTAGCGAAACAGTGCTTCTCACTACTACAAATATTCACCAGAAACCATCATATCTGTTTGAATCATGACCCACATAGTGATTTTTGTAAATGTTGAGTCTTGACAAATGTTGATTTTACATGTAACTACAGACATGTTGATCACTGTCAGTCTCACTTTGTAAATATTGACTGACCTGCATGTATTTTGAAAGTGGTCCATGTATTGCAGGACTTAGATTGTAAGCTATATTTTTCCCCCTGTTTGCTTTTATTATTTAGGGCCCTGTACTTGTCTTTTTTCATTACCGAGTAAATCCCTTTTTCCAATAGCGTGTGGTCGTAAGCGTGTATCCAAACCGATTTCTATCACATGTTCGTAATTACCCCCATATTTGAACCGTTTTTATTGCTGCTGCCATTGTGAGTTTGTATATGTTTCATTTGATAATAGGTCCGTTCCTTTTTTAATCTGTTTGATTATTCTGATATCCAACTCTATTTTTTTAATTGTTAACCTGAATCTATCATTTATCAGTCGATATATGCTTCTTTTACTTGACTTTTCATCTCATTTCCCTATATTTCCGCTTATTTTTCATTATTTACCGCATTTCGCTTCTATTTAGCTTAAACATTTATATTTTCTTGCAACTACTGTGCACATTATCATCTATATCTACTTTCATTATCTCAATATTCCCTTTATGGGTTTAAATATTTACTGGTTAGCTTCTCTATAAAATTCATTTTCACTTTTCGTACATATATATCTTTTTGACTTTTCCCATTACTTCTTGATTCAGACGTCTTTATTCAGTTGTCTATCATACTGAATGTTCCATAATTTTCACAAATTTCATATAATTGACCTTGATATTTGTTTACTTCATATTTTTGTTTCTTTCTTCTCGTTCATTGACAGCTCTGGTCCTCTTATCTCCCCACTACTTCGTCTGTTTCCGATTGCATTTCTTATTTGACATGCAATTCTAATGCTTGTTTGTCATAAGATCCTTCCCCACGCCTGGCTGATTAATAATTTTATCTACCTCAGTTTTAAATTGGCCTATACTCTTCTTTCACGTTTGACATTGGCTTTAAATTTTGAAGTTGTTATTGTATTTCTAAACACTTTTGGTTGAGTTTTAAGACTTCCCCAGGTCTATTTAGGTTGTAATTTTTAAATTTTGATACTTATTTGTGTTTCCAATATAATTTTGGTTGAGTTTTAAGACTTCCCCAGGTCTATTTTTGTCATTCTAGTTCATTGATTCTTTGGATTTGCCCCTGTTTTTACTGCTGCGTCATCTCCATATCCGTTATTTTATCTTCTCCACTGCTCATGATTTTCATCAGACTCTTCTGCCTGTCGGGCATCGTATTCTATGCTAAAATCGTCTCTGTAGGTACCCTCGTTCCTATGGCATTTACACCTATTCGTGCCATCGTCAGCATCCTTGTTTTGACGTCTATACCTATTATTTCCTTTACGTTTCCGTTTAAATTTGTCTCCCTTATTCCTGATTTCTTCTAGGCTTGCTCGTTTCTTTTTATTGGTTTTATTCCCCATACTTTGTCTCTCTGCTCTTGTCCATTTTTTAAAACATTCTTCCATTTCTTCTCTGAGTTTTTTTATACCTTAATACCAACTTTATATCTGGTTCTTTTCTCAGATTTTCAAAATTTCCATTCGTTTCTCTCAACTTTTCTTCCATTTCGATTTCATACCTATCCATTTTGCGTTTGCGCATCTTCCCAGCACCTCTCATTCGCTGATTTCTTTCATTCACTCTCTCTATTATTTCATCCATTCTCTCTATTATTTCATCCATCGGTTCATCATTCGCTCTGATTTTCTCTATTATTATCTTACGTACTACATCCATCTTTGTCTCTACTTTACTTTCAAACTTTCGTACTGCCTCGCTTGTCTCTTCCACCTTCCTTTCTACATCTTTTTTCACTTCTTGTACCTCATTTTCAATTTTTTCTGTGATTTTTCTACCTATATTATCCAATCTCTCAATCATCTGCCTCATATTCTGCTCTTGTTCAACAAATTTCTCAGTCATACTTTCTTTTATCTCGTTTATATTATCCTTTTGTCTTTCAAACCTGTCTCATATTCTCATTTATATCTTGTTTCAGGTCATTCATATCTCCTTTCATACTAGGTTTCATGCTACTCATGCTTTCATTCATCTTCATTAAGTATTGTAACACAACGTCGTCATTTCGAACAGTTTGCTTCTCTGATTCTGGCTCTATTCCACCTTTTTCGCTTCTAACATTCTCCATTTCATCCACATTTATGCCCTCTTCTGACATTACTTCCATAGTATTTTCTTTGGTTTCCCCTTGGGCATCTATTTCTCGTTATTCTTCAACATTTCCCCGCTTTTCTTCTTGAGGTACTTGTGCCATTTCCATTTCCTATTGTTCACGTTCCTTTTCGTCTCTCCTGTCCTTTGACGTGGTTGGTTTCCTTCCCCTAGGCATTTTTGGCGTTTTTGTTTATTTTAAAGTTATTTTACCCGTGGACTTTCGGAGCCCCGCGTTCAGGCGGCAATTGAAATATTATGGGTTTTATTAATGACGAATTGGGTGTCAATTGAAATATATACTATTGGATTTTTATTATATTTGCTATATTGAAATACTTGTTTATTTAATTATTTGTGATAATTGATATGGTATCAACTTTAAATATATGTTGAGTGCTTCTTGTGATGTAAATTTCTAAGTATTTTAGCTTTTAAGTTTTGTGAAATGTTGTTAAATTATGCTTGTAAAATAGACGTGTATGTGACTTACACCGTGGTGTAACCACTGTCTTTTATTGCTGACTGGGACCTAAATAAATGTATAACATGGATGAACTTACTCTTAAATCAGGGAGCTTCTTTAGCTAGTGGGTTCAAGCCTTCAAAATTCTTATTATTTCAAAAGTACAATTAAATCTTTAAAACACTGACTCTTTTCTTACTGTTGTTTACAAGTCCGAAATATATATTTGTTTCTTTTTAAATTTTGCAAGATATTGCCCTATCTGATTTTAGTTGTTTCCACCCAATTACTTATATACGTATAAAACAAAATAAAGCAAGGATGTTAAATTTACACAGAACTTGAATATTTATTAAACTAACATAACACAAAAAACCCAATGCTTCTTTACTATTTATAATATACTTCTTACTTTTGAATTTAGAGGTCTTTCTTTATTTTTTTAACAATGAAAAACCCCCCAAAAAAGACTGATCAGTATTATTTGCTTAAATTTTAAGGCCACTTATATGTACATGAATCTCACACACTTCCCAAACCAAGAGGTAACGACACCTATTGGTATTCGTAAGGTTTCTACAATGCCTTATCACGGTGCGCAGTCAATGGACGAGTCCCATCGCTGGCTGGGTTCCGTTGCTGTTCTTTTAGGTCAAGAGATGGCCCTGCAAGCACCTTGATGTTTTAAATGTAAACCAAGATGGTTGTTTTCACGATGGGCCCCCTTTATTTTCTTTTGAAGTATGATAGATTTGGCGAGTTATTTACCACTCTTTTGAAGCTGTGAATGTGTCTCACAATAAAGGTAAGTTTTTTACTTTACTCAGTTTTATTCCCTGGAACTTGCTCTGCTCTGAGTTTCCGTACTGTCTGACTGACCTGTGACTCCTGTTGATTGTTTACTTTTTACCTTTAAAGATCTTGCTTCAACCTAAAGAAAATCTTACTTCTTTTCAATATTTTTTTCTAAAATCGTCCTAATAAATGTTTTTCCAATCCCTTTTATCAAAATTTTTAATCTCTTTATTATTTTTCTCGTAGCGACGGTAACCTATCAAAATTCTGTCTTAAGGCCACCTTCCAAATCTTTTTATCTAACAAATTTTCATACAATCATAATCCTCTTGATTGTTTTATTACATCATTTCTAATTGTTGTTGGCCTTTGACTTTCCCTTGATTGATTAGTTAACCTATATTCTCCATTTTCATTGTCAATTTGACATTTGTCCGTAAATAAACATCTGACTTATATCTAGGTAAAGAAATGACATCTTAATATTCTTAAAGTTAACAAACAATAACTTAAACTATCTAAAAACTAGTCATACATCTCGTATTGTCCAATATATTTACATTATCTTGCTTTAGAGTCTTTCATTTTTTTATTCATTCGCACTGCGTTATATCATTTTATGCAGTCTCTCTGTCCTTGATATAACTTTCACTCTTACAAACTAATTTACAATTGCCATACCGTTGCCTTACTTTCTTTAACCTATATATATATATATATATATATATATATATATATATATATATATATATATATATATATATATATATATATATATATATATACCTCATAGTTGGAAATCAATCCTGACTAATTATTATACCAGGTCTTATAATATGCCTGTAAAATTTAGTTTCTCCCTGCCATGCTACTCATACACTGCATAGACATTGTATATATCAAAGAGTAGGTTTTTGTTTGTTTATTGAAATTTGTTGGCTTTACATGGGTTGTTTTAGAGTGTTTAGTGTTTATATGTGGATGTTTACCTTATGTATATATATATATATATATATATATATATATATATATATATATATATATATATATATATATATATATATATATATATATATATATACACAGTGTAACTTCTATTTAACAAATATGCAAAAATGCAAAATCCACAAAAAAATTCGTTATATAGAAAATGGTTCATCTTGCAGGTTAGATGGTTGAGTTTGTGCGCATGTGCAGAACAAACAGTAATATTTTTTCGTATTTTCCTTGCCGTAATTTGTTAGGGATTTATACCGGATGTATAATTGTTATTCAAGGTATTAGGATAAATCACGTGCAGACATAAATATTAAAAGAAATTTATTATTTACCTTTACATAATGCATCTACATAGAGTAATTCATTCCTTGGGTGCAACATGTATGTAATCCGTAATTTTCCTAGTCCTGATGAAAATTGTGTGATTTTCATAAAAAACTTCGCATTTATTCAGTGAATTAAACACACTTTCCGGAACACTGTCACAATATTGCAGAGCTAAACGACACGTTTTGAAAGCCTGAAGCGCTTGTTCGCGGGAAGGTTTTTCAACCGGTTGCTCTTGTAAGTTATCGGCATCATCACTATCCTGTTCTTCTTCACATCTCACACTATTCAAAATGTCTTCCTCACTAGGATATTCATTGGTAACAACATTAGAATCTATGTCAACATATTTAGCAAGAGTAATATTATCAACATTTCCTGATGATTTCAGCACATCCCAAACATGATTTAGTTGAGAGAGTGGCAGATCATCTTCCTCATTCCATTCTTAATTTGTCTACACCTTGTTCAAATCCCGCTTGCCGAAAACAATTTTTAATGGTACCCTCGTTTACGTCATTCATCCAAACTTTGGAAAACTCTGAAATGCAATCCCTAAGATTTATTGCAGTTTGTGGGTTCCGATTTGATTCTAATTCATAGACAATCTTCATCAATATTCTTTTTCTATAATGGAATTTCAGATTTTTGATGATTCCTTGATCCATAGGCTGCAATTTTGTTGTTACATTAGGCAGCAGAAATACAAGTCTCACGTTTTTCAGTTTTTCAGCGATACTGGGAGGATGTGCAGGACAGTTGTCAACAATGAGAACAATTTTTCTATTTTCCTGGCTCATGCGTTTATCGATCTTCTTGATCCATTCCTCAAAGATATCACCAGTCATCCAAGCTTTTTTGTTGAAATTGTAATCCACTTCTAATGATTTTCAACGCGGATTTTTTGATTTCCCTATCACCAGCAATTTAAGCTTTTCACTTCCAGCCATATTAGAACGAACTAGAACGGTGATTCTTTCTTTGCTCTGTTTTCCTCCGAAGCACTTGTCATTTTTGAAAGCTAATGTTCTGTTCGGCAAACATTTATAAAAGAGACCCAGTTCATCTGCGTTGAAAACATCCTTGGGTCTATACTCCTCCATGAGTTTCTTTAACACATTTTGTCTCCAACTTTCACAGTCTGTATCACTCACATCAGCACTTTCTCCACAAATGACCTTTTCTGCTATCCCGTGACGTCTCTTAAATTTGTCTAGCCATCCGGTGCTAGCAGTAAATTCGGTGTGTCCAAGAGATCTAGCAAATTTCAAGGCTTGTTCTTTGATGATAGAACCTAATATCGGCATACGTTTTTCACGCAACATTTGCACCCATTTCAGGACCGCATTGTCTATATCTTCATACACACACAATTTTACGCGTTTTGTATCCAGTTTCAACTGCATTTGAAATGACCTCCCGATTTTTTAAAATTGTAGATAAACTGCTGGCAGGTATTCCATACTTCTGGGCGATGTCTTTCTTCTTAATGCCGCTGTCGACGTCATTAAGAATTTTCAATTTAACATTCAAACTGAGACACTTGCGTTTAGACATTTTTACGGACAGAAAACGACTGTTGCAACTAAACAGTTTGAAATTCAAATGTAGACTGAAAATACAGAATCTGCTTTTATAGCTTTTATTGTTAGATAGACGTTTTGTTTATCTTTTATGCTTCAGAACAAATTTAAACGTAAATAAGCAAAGCTCTATTTAGGCACGTATCGGCAGTCCTAAAGTGCTCACCCTCAGTGACGTTTATGATGTTTTTTTACTTGCCGGACATCTGTAACCTTGAATAGGGGAAATTGTTTCATGTTCCAGAAGCAAGTCTGACCTAAACAAGCAAATCTGCATTTTGTCACGTATACTGGCGATCTTTAAATGATCATCCGTCATCATTTATTACCCCGGTGACGTTTATAACGTTTTACTTGCCACTTGCCGCACATCAGTTACCTGAAAAGGATACTTTATTACAGTTTGATAAATTCGTAATACAGAGACTTCACTCCGTTGTAGGGGGTTCGTTATTTATGCAATGTTAATCCAGGGGCAAAGTCCAACACAATTATTCGTTATAGAGAGAAATTCGTTGAATAGACGTTCGCTCTATGGAAGTTCCACTGTATATATATATATATATATATATATATATATATATATATATATATATATATATATATATATATATATATATATATATATATATATATATATATATATATATTGTGATATCCCCAAAGGGCTAATTAAATTTTACAGACATCACAAAACAATGCAACTAAAATGGCAACATAGCATTATATTGTGTAATGCATAATTTAAACACTCTGTATTTTAAAGAAAAGGCATTTCGTCTTTTTGCAATGTTGACTATTATGCAATTATATCCCTGACTGCATTAAAATACTACAGGTGACCTGAAATGTATTCACTTACCTTACTTTAGATGCCTCTACATTTAACTAAGAATAACTAATTTTCTGGGCTACCAGGATAAATATTAAGGCGTGAAAATCTAGGGTTAGGACCAGGTTGTGTTTGTTCAGACTATGGATTGGAACATTGTGGGGAAAAAAGCAATAATTCGCAAACACTTAATTTATTTAACAAAGTTTTCCATTTGACTAATACAGTGGAACGGACATGAAAGCACAGACATATAGGCACCCTATTGATACGAAAAGTCACACGGCTGGGCCTAATTCTTCAACATATGGGGAGTGCACTAGCATAAAGAATTTGGATCGCTTGGAGGGTTGATGACCTCGTGGGTATCGAGATTCCCGATGTCACTCTCAGTCTCCACAGTGGCGTAGAATTAAATATTGATATTTTCATTTCAATATTCATTATTTAGATTTAATTGGTTTCATCGTTCACATTTTAGTTTTGGTTTGTATTTGCTTTATTACTGTGGGACTGATTGTGCAACACCGCAGAACAGGACACCACACCCGGGCATATATTAGAGGCTTACCGACTCCTTCCTCTGCGTCTCTCATATGGCCATTGGTCACTAGGAAATGACGCGTTGCGCATTTGGGTTTCCTTTTCCACTTCCATGGTGCCACAGTTAAGTTTTTCCCGAGCCCTTCTTGGACTATAGTCTCACTGGAGGTCTTGGATTTTCGGAGGTTTAGCAGGTCAAGAAGTAGAAGCTTCACCCAAATACCGCTGAAAATTATCTTGTTTTTGACCTGTAGGCTGTAGGAGACGCAAGGGGAAGGTATTGTTGTAATTCAGGCCAGATCACTATTGACTGACTAAGCGGAGACGGTAATAAATCTATTACTACCTCACCTAATATTATGACGTGTATCGCAAGGCTCTCAACTAATTACTGACCTTCAGGTTACCCTCTTGTTTCATTCATGTCAAAATTGTGATAAATCGCGAAGCCCTTCATGGACTATGGATGTTAGGATCGTGGCACTTCGTGAAACGAGGCTTCACCTGAATGCCATTCTAGACACAAAGAGAATAAATACAGAACTTTGTCAGAACACAGGGGGAAGTACTTCATTTACTTTATGTCCCTTTGCTTTCTCTTCCGAACCGTCTAGTGCACACCACATACTCTCAACTTCAAGATTTAGTTTAATACAAAAAGGGGAGCCAAGATGTCTGTTTCAGGTACAAAGTAATTTCGTCAGGCAACATACAAAACAATGAGATTCCTAACTTCAAGTTTCAGTTTCAAAGTGCATTAAAAGTATGCCACATATTTTTGACTTCAAGTTTCAGTTTCAATATTACACAGAAATGGAATTATATACCTTCAGTTGTCAGTTTCAGGTTTAAAATTACATCATGTAGAGCCAGATACTTCTGGTTTTCCGTTTCAGGTTCAAAATTGTATTATGTAAGACTAGATACTGTTGAGTCCAGGTTTCAGATTCAAATTATTTTATATAGAGGTACGGACCTTTTGTTTTCAAGTTTCAGATTCAAAATTATGTTCTAAACAGCTGCATACTTTTGGTTTCCAGATTCAGATTTAATTCATATTATAATAAGATAGATACTTCTGGTTTCATAATTCAAAATTTAAATTATATCACAAAGAGCTACATATTCCTGGTTTCATGAGACAGATTTAAATTATATTATAAAGAGCAACGTACCTCTGGTTTCACAATTCGGACCTAAATTGTATTATAAAGAGCTACAGAATTCTGATTTCGCGATTCAGATTTAAATTATATTATAAAGAGCTACCTGTTCCTGGTTTCGTTATTCAGATTTAAATTATATTACAACGAGCTACGTGCTTCTGGTTTCACAATTCACATTTAAATTGTATTATAAAGAGCTACAGAATTCTGGTACCACGATTCAGATTTAAATTATATTATAACGAGCTACGTACTTCTGGTTTCACAATTCAGATTTAACTTTCATTAAGCGGGAACAAGATTTCTGCTTTCAAATGCAAAGTAATTTCATGAAATACTGCATGAGCTAGTAACGTTTCTGTTTTCAAGTTTCAGTTTAAATATCAATAAATTTGGCAACGTCTGATGCGGAAGTAATTTCTCTGAATAACACACAAACAAATGAAATTGCAGGCTTCAAGTTTCAGTTTAAACATATTAAATTTGGCAACGTCCAAATGCTCGAGTAAATCCTCCTCTACACTATATGCAAACAAACTAAAATTCCAGGCTTCAAGTTTTAGTGTAAATATATGAAATTTGGCAACATCTGAATGCACAAATAATTTTTCTACATAATATGCAAATAAATAACAGTCCAGATTTCAAGTTTCAGTTTAAATGTATCAAATTTAAATGCACAAATAATTTCTCCATATAATATGCAACCAACTAAAATACTAGGTTTCAAGTTTAGTTTAACTATATCAACTTTGGCAACGTTTTTAGATGTAGAAATAATTTCTTTACCTAACAAGCAGATAAAATTCCAGATTTCAAGTTATAATTTAACCATATTAAATTTGGAAAAATTTAAATGCACAAAGAACTTTATTAGATAACGTATGAGCAAATAAAACTCCTGATTTCATGTCTGGTAATATTTTAAGTGCACAAATAATTTCATGAACTAATATACCAACAAATAGAATTTCAGGCTTTAAGTTTAATTCAAATATATCAAATTGGCAACATCTGAACGCGCGAATAATTTTTCTACATAATATTCAAACAAATAAAGTTCTCGATTTCGAGTTTAGTTTACATCTATCAAATTTGGCAACATTCAAATGCATGAATAATTTCCCGATGATAATATGCAAATAAACAAAATCCCAGCTCTCAAGTTTTAGTTTAAATATATAGAATTTGGCAACCTTTAATGCACAAATAACCCCTCTACATGATATGCAAACAACTAAAATACTAGGGGTCAAGTTTAGTCTAAATACGCCGATTTCGGTAACATTTAGATGCAAAAATATTTTCTGTACATGATATGTAAACAATTAAAATGCTCGGTTTCAAGCTTACTTTAAATATGACAAATTTGGCGACATGTAGATGCACAAATAATTTATTTAAATAATATGCAGGCAAATAAACTTACAGGGTTCAAGTTTCTGTTTAAATATATCAAATTGGGTAACATATTACGGATATTAAATAACACTGTTGAGGCAGGCAAAACATTTCCTTGGCCGTGCAATTTGGGTACACCCGATAGCATATGTCATTTTTAAAGGTACACTCATCGTTTGCTGAGTTACTTCTCATCCTGACAGGCTGTTGCAGGGCCTCCACTCGGGGCCAGCTGCTCGACTCCTGGGTCTCGTATAAGTGCGGGGGATGTAGTGTGATTCGCGTGAACAATACCAGCAGAGGTCCCCTACTTCGACACTCTCGCACGAATTTGATACATGGCGCTAGTGTTTACCATAGGCTCTCTCCGCCAGTAGGCTATGGAAAATTGAACCCCCAGATGAGTTGTTCGGAAGCCTACAGCGTTCAGTGACAGTATAAACCGACACGAATTGACCTTGGCGATGGTATACTGCACCTACTACCTATAGAATTTCCGCACTATAACCAGCTGACTTCAGACGAGGTTCCAGAAACCCCAGTGTTCAACACAGCATAAACCTGCCCGAATCGATCATGGCGATAGTATGCTGTGCCTACTAACCACAGAGAACTTTTCAGCAGAAGGACGTTCAAAAGGGAAGACACAATTCCAAAGAAAACCACAGTTTTCAGCATCAGCACAAACCGACCCGAATCGATCAAACGGCGATAGTGTGCTGTTGCTTACTAGCCGTAGGATTTCCCAGAAGGACAGTGTCCACAAGCCTGCTTAAGGAACCTTAAGTCTGGAGGCAGATTTGCAGAAGAGACAACTCTAAGGTATAGACGAAGTCTAATCTCCTGTTCCAACGTACGTTCTTTTATATGAATTCACCACGCTCCCAGCGTGGGAACAAAGAATTCCAGGCCTAGTCACTACAGTTGAAAAGATATTGGCTACGTACATAATTATCGACCTAATTGTTTGCGTACATGCCAGCTCGCACTCCGTCGCTGGCTTGAACACATGGCCCACATAAAAAACTGTCTGGCTGCCTCAATACATTGTAGTATGTCTTTTTTAAATTAAAACAATTTTAATAATCCACTGCTCCGTTTATTTCACTTATTTTGCGAACGTCCCTGCATATTGCTATTTACGGGTGCCCCTGATTTGCTAAAGAAACTTGCATGCATGAACACACATTAAATTTTCCAGCTAATTCTTTTTTTATGGCACCTATGTAGTTTGCACCCCACGTTTCTCTGCATTTGATTTTACAACTACTGAAAAATATGGTGGGCCTGCCTAATGTCAATTTAGCCAATAGATTTTTGTACTAGCAAAAAAAAGCAAATCTCATGTCAGCACGCTCGGAAAATATTCGTCATTATTAAACTTGCGAGGTTGTTAATCAGCTGTAACGATAAGATTGGCAGGCCGATATTTCTATGCAAAATAAGATCGACCGGTGACTGACAGTGAAAAGTCTACATGATTATCACTTCTTTCTTAACAGTTACGCCCTTTAGTAAACTAGTAAACGTGCCACCTAATTATTTCATAAAACAAGAGAACAGATGTTTGCAATTAACTTCTTTACTCTAAAAATGTGTAGGCAACTGAAATGTTTATTGAAAAAATTAATACGTAATTTTCAGCGACATTCCTATGACTTGAAAAATAATAATACAAACCTAAATATTGGCATATTCAAGACAAAAAGGCCGAAGATTTATTACCTTACCCTCAAATAGCAAGTGTTCACATTTCACCATCTGGTTTTCTTTTGTCGTCTAGGATATTTCCAATCGGTGCACTGGGAGATACGTTTACACGAAACTAGACACACGTGTTCTCTTTAATTATCTTTTAACGACAAAACCCTTTTAAAATACTCTGAGCTCTTCATTCCCTTTCAATGAATATAATTTGTGACAAGTGATCTCAGTGTGCGACCTATATCTTGACCCTTGCGTGTGAAACTTTTCTGACGTGGTTTTTTTTTCAGCTCAGTGCTATATTGAAATTTCTAGAGCAATCCGATCGGAACCTCCTTTGTGTATCACTTTATTGTTACCTAATATAACAGGAAATAACAAACACAAAAATACAATTCTTATCTGGCAATTTACCTGTGTTATGAAAATTATTTACTGAAACACCTAGTAAACATTAAATGACAACTAATTGATGAAGGGAGAAAAATAAATGGTCTCTGAAACAAAATTAAATGCTAATATACCAGGATGTTTCATGATATATATATATATATATATATATATATATATATATATATATATATATATATATATATATATATATATATATATATATATATATATATATATATACAGGTGTCCCACGACGAACGCCCGCGATCCATTTCTCGGAAAATAGCCTTTAGAAAATTTTGAAAATTGGACAGCTTACGTTGATGGGGGCAACTCGGCTAAGGTATCCTTAAGATCGTGGCACTTCCTGTTATGCACGGTGTTGATGTTAACTTGCTTATTTTAAACAGGATAATTCTACGTGAAATTTTAGATACATTTTATGTATAATGTCCTATACCGTAGTTTAACTGTTTTTGACATATCTCAAATTTTATGTCAAGAATGACGTTTGCAGGCCTAAACATAACTATCAATTTATCCTATATGAAAGCCTTTATCATTTAATATAGGTTGATTTCCTTGTAGAAGTAGATCTACTTTATTATTTTGATAATAAATCAATACAGGGAAATCAAAAACTCATTGAAAATTGAATTGAAAAAATCGTTGACTCTTTTTTTTGTCAAATAGAAACCCCCTGTTTTTATCATTTTATCGTATTTTGCATTAAAAAGAGGGTAACTTTGTATATGGCTGTCTATGCCAAAAATTTGTGATTTTCGAAATATTGGCAATTTACCATTTTATTATTGTAAAAATGTTATATGGCTTTCAACTTTTGTTGTTAGTTGGCCATGACGGCTCAAAATAGAACTTTAGGGCACAACAGACACGTCACTATTATTGGTTGTCATTTGACAAATACTTATTGCTAATAATCATGGCGGTGCGATTAAATTATACACACAAGGATTATTTTTAATGTGTTAATATTTATGCGGAATGCAAAAAGTTTTATCAAGAACAGAAACCGAATAGTGTTAAACGAATAATGGAAAATTACAAAACTTTTGACGCCGCTAAGGCAAAAATTTATAGAAGAAAACCCATTTATCCTACTAAAAGAAAACAATACCTACACAGGGTTAATAACTTATTTTAATAAATGTTCAAAATTTCCATTTTGAAGTTCCGAACATTTTTTTCCTCTCAAGAGTTAGTTCCTCATGGAAGGCCGCTCTATTTGAATTTGGAGATAAGCTTTGGAACGCGCCATTCACCCTTGTCATACAGTCCTCCATCGTTTTCACTGGATAGAAAAAAGCGATGTTTTTTATCGTTCCCCAGATAAAGTAATCTAACACAGTCAAATCAGGAGAATAAGAAGGCCAGATAAATGGCCAGTAGTTGGCAATCTACTTGTCATCAAAGTTGTTAGTAAACGGAACGGTTGTTTGGGGTGGGGCGCCTTCATGTTGTGTTCCGCCAGAGGTAAATTGCTCTAATATTGATTATTCATATCTTTCAGAATATTCAAATATGTATCTTTTACAAAAGTTAATACATAATTTAGAATGGGGAAATAATTTGCATTGTATGGTTAATGACTTACCATTCAAGATTTCTTAATAAATTATATTATATTCTATCATTTTTCACAGCACAAAAGACGTTAAATTGCTAGGTATTATGAAAATTCCGGGTTCTTACTGCATGACGATTTGAATTACTACAAAAATAAGAATCTTGTGTGTTTAAAAGACAATTTTTCATAGATTTCGCTTCATCATTCCTAATTATGTTGTCCAAAAAATCGAGAGTCGTCTTGTATCATCGTTAAAATGAAATCCCAGATTATCGCTCTAGACATATCCAAAGCATTCGACCAGGTCTGGCAAGCAGCGCTGCTTAATAAACTTCCGGCCTATGGCCGACCACCAAAACTCTGTACCTGGACAGCAAATTTCCTCTCCAACCGGAGCATTTCTGATGTCGTGGATGGCCATTCCTCTAAACTGTATCCAATTAATGCAGGAGTTTCTCAAGGTTCAGCTTTAGCCCCTACTTTGTTTCTTCTTCACATCAATGACCTCCTCTCTAGCACATCCAATCCAGTTCACAGTTATGCGGACGATAGCACCCTCCGCTCAAATATACAATATTCTAAGCCTGTCTCTTTAGCCCAATTAGATGAGGATCGCAGATTCATGGAGGGTTCTGTCTCCGTGGATCTCCAAAAAATATTAGACTGGGGAAGTAGAAATCTTGTACAATTCAACCACACCAAATCTCAGTCTTGCTTTCTTTCTCATAAGAGATACACAAGCCCTAGACCCATCACAATGAACAACCAAGTCATTCAAAGTAATGAGTCCTTTTCACTTGTTGGCATTTCTGTGGATCGGAATTTGAATTGGCATCAACATATCACATCAATTGCAGAAGCGGGTGCTAAGAAATTAGGTTTCCTCTTCCGGGCTCGCAAATACTTTTCACCAGCTAATCTCTATACCTTATATACTTCACAAATAAGGCCCAACCTCGAATACTGCTCCCACATCTAGGGTGCAGCTGCCGCTTTTACACTCGCTATCCTGGACTCCATTCAAAAGAGAGCTATATGTCTCATCGGTGACCCTACCCTCACCCAAAGGCTGCCATCCCTTGCCCACCGACGTGCCGTTGGTGACCTCTCTCTCTTTTATAGATATCTGCACGGGCACTGCTCAGAGGAGCTTTCTTCCATAGTTCTTCCACCTGCTGCCCCCAACAGATATGGCAGGGGAACAGAGCGAATGCACCCTTTTACTGTCCAGGTCACCAGACATAGAACATCTTGTTATGCCCGCTCTTTTGTCCCAAGGACTTCCAAGTTGTGGAATTCCTTGTCGGCACATGCTTTTCCTTCTCCTCCGAACCTCCAAACCTTCAAGTCCACATTTAACAAGTTGTCTCTTTCCCCCTTGTCAACACCCACGGTACGATAGTATTTAGGCTGTGCGCCCTCGTGGTGTGTTGTTGAAAAAAAAAATTTTTTTAAATCGCAAAACTCTTTTCCGCATATCCATTTCTCTCAGATGTTGAACCAAAGATATTGAATAAGAGTGGAAGTTGTGCTTTAACGGAATTCTGTGTATCATGCTCTTTGAGAGTCCTGTCTGCAGAGCTACTTGTCTTAAGGATGTCATTTCTTCTATGCATTTTTGCCTTAACGGTGCCAAAACTTTTGAAATTTTCTATTATTCGCCGTACACTCCTCTGCGACGGTTTATGTTTGTGTGGATATCAGCAAATAGTTGTCATGTTCTTGATAAAGCTGGGTTACATTCACCATAGATAATAAAGAAATTTAAATAATCTTCGTGGGTATAATTCAGTCGCCCTGACATGATTTTTATAAATAATTGTCAAATGACAACAAATACTGACGTTTCTGTAGTTCTCGATAGGTTTTTTTTGACAGGCGTCGCCGTCATGGTTATATAACAGCAAAACTTGAAAGCCCTATAACATTTTTTCAATACAAAAATGTTAAATTGCCAATATTTTGAAAACTACAAATTTTTGGCAGAGGCAACCTTACCTAAAGTTACCCTCTTTTTAATGCTAAATAAGATATAATTATAAAAATAGGGGGTTTCCATTTGAAAAAAAAAAGACAACGATTGTTTCAACTCAATTTTCAGTGTGAGTTTTTGATCAGCCTGCAGTTATTATCAAAATGAGATCACAGGCCACTATAGTAAATCCCCTTCTACAAAGAAACCAACTCCAATTGAATGATAAAGGCTTTCATATAGGAAAAATTGATAGTTATGTTTGTCAGGTATTGTAGTAATTCAAAGTTGCCGCGCATCCCCCTCTTCTACCGATGTATGACGTCGGGCGCATGACTGCGTGTGGCGGCAGCGCTCGGCATCAGCATTGAACAATGATCGCGAGAACTAGATGTTTTTTTTTTAATTTCAACAACACACCACGAGGGCTTACAGCCTAAATACTATCGTACCGTGGGTGTTGACAGGGAGGAAAGAGGCAACTTGTTAATTCTTGACTTGAAGATTTGGAGGCTCGGAGGAGAAGGAAACATGTGCCGGCAAGGAATTTCACAACTTGGAAGTCCTCGGGACAAAAGAGCGGGCATAACAAGAAGTTCTATGTCTGGTGACCTGGACAGTAAAAGGGTGCATTCGCTCTGTTCCCCTGGTAGATCTGTTGGGGGCATCAGGTGGGGGAACTATGGAGGAAAGCTCCTCTGAGCAGTGCCCGTGCAGATATCTATAAAATAGAGAGAGGTCACCAACGGCACGTCGGTGGGCAAGGGATGGCAGCCTTTGGGTGAGGGTAGGGTCACCGATGAGACGTATAGCTCTCTTTTGAATGGAGTCCAGGATAGCGAGTGTAGAAGCGGCAGCTGCACCCCAGATGTGGGAGCAGTATTCGAGGTTTGGCCTGATTTGTGAAGTATATAAGGTATAGAGATTAGCTGGTGAAAAGTATTTGCGAGCCCGGAAGAGGAAACCTAATTTCTTAGCAGCTGTTTCTGCAATTGATGTGACATGTTGATGCCAATTCAAATTCCGATCCACAGAAATGCCAACAAGTGAAAAGGACTCATTACTTTGAATGACTTGGTTGTTCATTGTGATGGGTCTAGGGCTTGTGTATCTCTTATGAGAAAGAAAGCAAGACTGAGATTTGGTGGGGTTGAATTGTACAAGATTTCTACTTCCCCAGTCTAATATTTTTTGGAGATCCACGGAGACAGAACTCTCCATGAGTCTGCGATCCTCATCTAATTGGGCTAAAGAGACAGGCTTAGAATATTGTATATTTGAATGGAGGGTGCTGTCGTCCGCGTAACTGTGAAGTGGGTTGGATGTGCTAGAGAGGAGGTCATTGATGTGGAGAAGAAACAAAGTAGGGGCTAAAGCTGAACCTTGAGGAACTCCTGCATTAACTGGATATAGTTTGAAGGAATGGCCATCCACAACAACAGAAATGCTCCTGTTGAAGAGAAAATTTGCTGTCCAGGTACAAAGTTTTAGTGGTAGGCCATAGGCTGGAAGTTTATTAAGCAGCGCTGCGTGCCAGACCTGGTCGAATGCTTTGGATATGTCTAGAGCGACAATCTGGGATTCACCGTGTAGTTCCATAGACTTGTTCCAAGAATGGGTGACAAAAGAAAGGAGGTCGGAAGTCAATCTGCGCTGACGGAATCCATACTGCCTGTCGTGGATTAGGCTGTGTTTTTCCAGAAATTTTAGTAATTCGGTGTTTATATACTTTTCCATCACTTTAGAGACAACTGAAAAGAGAGAAATAGGCCTGGGGATGGGTTGTACTCGAGCAGTTTTCCAGTTACTAGGGAATATGCCTTTATTGTAAGATATCTGAAATAGACGAGTCAGGACAGGAGCAAGTTCTGGTGCGCATTTTTGAGAACAATTGCTGGGATCTCGTCAAGGCCAGAGGCTTTCCTGGTATTAAGAGAACAGAGCATCTTTCGTACCTTCTTAGTTTTGAAAATGATATCCATCATTTTATGCGCGACATTGGGGACTGTTGGTGGTTGAACATTTGGTGGTGGGTTGAGAGTAGAATTGCTGGCGAACAACGAAGCGAAAAATTCAGCCTTGCCCAGGGCGGTAGAAACAATTTCATCCCCTGAGACAAGAGGTGGGAACGTGCTTTTGCAGAAATTATTCCCAATAGATTTAGCAAGAGTCCAGAAGGGTTTGCCGCCGTTGGAGCTTAATAGGACTTTGTTTTTGATGTGGTTATTAAACGAGTTTTTTGCCTCAGGAAGAATGCGGACATATCGGTTTCTTGTGTCGTTAAATGCTTGACGGTTTTCTTGACTGGGATTGTGTAGAAGCGTTTTGTGAGCTTTGACCTTTTCAAGTCTGGCCTTGTCACAGGATTTAGAGAACCAGGGCTTTTGAGTGGCTGAAGAGGTTTTCTGTGTACGTGGAATAAAAAACTCCATGCCAGCTTGGATAATTTCGGTGACGTTTTGTGAGATATCAGAGGGGTCAGGATGAGAGAAACAGACAGACGCCCATGGAAATGAGGAAAAGTAATCCCGCATTTCGTCCCAGTTTGCGGAGTTTTAGTGCCAATTGAAACGTGGGTGTGATGACTGTGTGACCTCGGGTTGCATTGCGCAGGAAGCAGTGACCATGCCGTGGTCTGAGCGGCCAAGGGGGGCGGTGACTGATATCTTATAGCATTCTGGTTTTGTAGTAAGAAGGAGATCCAAGGGATTTGAGCTGTCTGTTGGGATATGAGGAAAGTAAGTAGGTTGCTGAACCATATTGGCTAAAGAATTGCTGACTGCAAAGGCATCTGCTGCTCTCCCTTGTGGATCGGTTTTTGAAGATCCTAGCCATTCCTTATTATGGAGATTGAAGTCACCAAGAATAGTGACCTCGGAGGAAGGATATTCAGAAATCAGATAGTCGGTTTTTTCAGAAAGGTAGTCAAAGAGCTGTACAAAGTTGTTGTCAGAAGGTGACCGGTAAATGCAACAGATAAATGTTGAATGTACAGTTATATTTGTTACTTTGTTTTACGTTAATAGAAACTACAAAACTAAATACGAGTCTTAATTAATTACCGGACTAACCAAACATTACATGGCGCTGCGGGTGTGAACAAAGAACTGTTTGTAAAAGTATCAACTAATTACATAAAAATTCTCTAATTTCAATGGAAGCCATTAAAGTTAAAACATTTGCAGTTTAAGGACATCAAAGTAAAGTAAATACATTAGGCCAATAAATAAAGTAAATTACCCACGGGAATTATACTTTCCGTGTAAATTCAGTGCAAATAAATAAATACAAATAAATTACAAGTTAAATAAATAGTGACACGTGTCTTATCTTTTCAAAAGGCAAAATGGCGTCAAGTCATCATGGGATTAAATCGTTATGTTTGGAGGGAAACGTTGCTGAAAATTGGAAACTGTTCAGGGAAAGATTTAAAATATACCTCATAGCAACGGAAAATGACAAAAGTCAGATCAAATACAATGTGCAATGTTACTTCATTTCATAGGAGAACAGGCATATAAAGTGTACACAACATTCACATTTATTGAAAAAGAAGAAATTAAACTCGATGCATTGATACAAAAGTTTGATCAACACTTTGTGCCAAAACAATATCTCATTTGAAAGATATAAGTTCTTTTTACATAGGCAAGAAGCCCATGAAAGCATAGAGCAATTCATAACAAAATTAAAAAATCAGGCCAACAAGTGTAATTTTGGATCGTTAAATGATGAGTTGGTTAAATGTATGATCATTTGTGGACTCAATCGAACAGAAATACGAGAAAAGCTTCTCCAAGATGATGAAATTACGTTAGATAATGCTGTCAACACATGCATAACCATGGAATCCTCGAAGGAGATAAACAAATCTTTGGCGAACCAAACACACTCTGGTGGCAGACTACCTGAAACTGTTAATTTAGTGAAGAAGAACAGAATAGGCAACAATAATCATTACAACAAAGCACATAGGGTCCCACAGGTCACAGCAACAAAAACTCAATTTAAGCCCAGCAGCATAGTAAACTGTAGGAATTGTGGTAGAGATCATGCAATAAACAAGTGTCCAGCATATGGAGAAATGTGCAACAGATATCACAAGAAAAACCACTATGCGAAAGTATGTAGGTCAAAGACAGCTGTAAGTAGGTCAAACCAATACAATGGAAAACAAGGTAGAAATGTCCATGTAATTCAAAATGAAAACCATGATCAATTATTTGTTGGTGAGATTACCTGTAAGGAAGTGAATGAGAGTGAATGGCACACAGAACTGCTTATAAATAACAAACTTTTTTCTTTTAAATTAGATTCTGGCAGTATGTGCGATTTACTCTCATATAGTTATTTTAAGCAACTGAAATTGCTGAATAAATTAATTAACCCTAGTAATTGTAATTTAAGGTCGTATACAGGAAACCAAATTAATGTGAAGGGTACATGTACGTTAAACTGTATAGTAAATAAGCAACCTTGTAAATTAACCTTATATGTAGTAGATGGACAATCTGAAGCAATATTGGGTTTGCCCAGCTGCAAAAGATTAAATCTTTTACACAAAGTCCATAGTGTTATAAATGAGGAATATAAAAATTTAATTGCTGTAGAGTTTAGGGGAGTATTTTCAGGGATAGGATGTTTAAATAAGCCATACCATATTCAGTTAAAACAGGATGCCAAGCCAGTGATACATCCTATAAGAAAAGTCCCAATTCCATTATTAACTGAACTGGAACAATGCCTTAATAAATTAGAAACCGATCACATCATTTCTAAAATTACTGAACCAACCGAGTGGGTTAATGCACTTGTAATGGTACGAAAACCAAATGGAGATCTTCGCATATGCTTATATCCGAAAGATTTGAACAAGTCAATAATGAGGCAGCATTTTCAAATACCAACATTAGAACACATAACAGAGCAAATGGCTGGCAGTAAATTCTTCAGCACGTTGGATGCATCATCAGGTTTTTACCAGATTAAATTAGATAGAGAGAGCGCTAAGCTGTGCACTTTCGGTACACCATTTGGAAGATATAAATTCAATCGTCTTCCATATGGAATAATATCAGCACCTGAAGTGTTCCATGAACGATTCAGTAGCTTATTTAACATTCGTGGAGTTGGAGTTTATATCGATGATATAATAGTTTATGGAAAAACTAGACAAGAACACGACAAAAGGTTGCAACAGGTTCTTGAAATAGCCAGAGATAATGAGATTAAATTCAATTTGAGTAAGTGCAACTTCGGGTTAAACAAATTAAAATACATGGGTCACGTAATCAGTGATCTTGGTATTTCCATCGATGGAAGACAAATTAAGGGCAATAAAAATTTTTCCAAAACCAACTAACAAACATGAATTACAAAGGATATTGGGTACTCTGGTCTACGTGTCCAAATTTATACCAGGGTTTGCAACTGCCACTTATACAATTACTTCGTAAAGGGAATGAGTTTATATGGGATGAAATTCAGGATAGAGCTTTTGAATTTATTAAAAGTAAATTAACTTCTAGTCCAGTTTTAAAACACTATAATGTTAATGAAGAAACAGTTGTTTCGGTAGACAGCTCACAAAGTGGTTTAGAAGGAGTGTTGCTCCAAGGGAATTTACCATGTGCTTATGCTTCGAAATCTCTCAATGAGACACAGAAACGTTATGCGCAGATAGAAAAAGAAACCCTAGCGATTTGTTTTTGTCTAGAGCGCTTTCACACATACATTTACGGAAAGCAAATAATTGTAGAAACTGACCACAAGCCACTGATCGCAATATTTGAAAAACCATTACACAAAATGCCTCCAAGACTACAAAGGATGATGTTACAAATACAAAAATATGATGTCGTACTAAAGCACAAACCAGGTAAAGAATTAATAATTGCTGACATGTTATCCAGAGCCTACTTAACAGAAAATGAATATGACGAACTAGAGAGCGAAATTGAAGGACAAGTATGTTTGATCGAACAAGAAATTAATGCTACCGATAGAAAATTAACTGAAATAAAACTTGAAACTGAAAAAGACAGTGAATTACAAGAACTAATCAAGGTTATAATTGCAGGGTGGCCAAATAGTATAAAGAAGTTGCCTGAAAGGATTTGGTTATATAACAAATACAAAAACGAGCTAACCGTAAATAAAGGAATAATTTATAAGAATAAGTGTATAATAGTACCAAAAACGTTACATAAAGAAATGCTTAATAGAATTCATTACAGTCATCTAGGTATAAATAAATGCATCAAAATGGCGAAAGAAACACTATTTTGGCTAGGAATGAAAAATGAAATCAAACAATTAATTTCAGAATGTGTAATATCCAATCAATATAGTAACACGCAAAAACCTGAACCACTAATATCGCACAAAATTCCAACATTACCGTGGAACAAGCTAGGTTGTGATTTGTTTGAAATTAAAGGGGTGAAATTTCTTTTAGTAGTTGATTACTACACAAAATATGTAGAATTACAAAAATTGGGAAACAACACAACAAGTTATAAAATTATAGAGAGTTTGAAAACAATATTTTCTAGACATGGGATACCTGTAACTGTAGTTACAGATGGCGGACCCCAATTTTCTTCTGAAGATTTTAAGAAATTTTCAAAAACATGGGATTTCAATCATATTGTAACTTCTCCACATTACCCACAATCAAACGGGATGATAGAACGACACGTTCAAACAATAAAGAAATTAGTTAAGAAAGCAATAGATGATCATAAAAGTGTACAACTAGCATTGTTGCAATCTAGAAATGCCCCTCTAATCAATAATTGCTCAGCAGCTCAACTTCTTATGTCCAGAATATTGAAAGATAACATACCTGTAACTATGAATAAACTAAAGCCACATATACCTGCATATGGAAAATACAATTCAGTTATAAAAAATAATCAGAAAACACAAGAGAAATATTATAATAAGAAAGGAGTTCGTAGTTTACCTCAACTCGAAAAAGGTATGGATGTTTACTTTCAACTCAGACCAAACACAAATTGGGTTAAAGGGATAATATCGGATAAAATAGGAGAGAGACGATACAAGGTAAAAACAGAGAATGGTTCAGTGTGTGTTCGAAACAGAAAGTTTATTAAAACTGTTAAAAGTTATAAATTTGAAAATAAAAATCTTGCTTATCCAAAAAGAGAAAAGAGGTATGTAGGAAACAGGGAAGAAATAAATAAAGCAGAAAGGGACTATGGTATAGGCAACAAAAAATTGACTAGCCTGGAAATAGATAGGAATAGCAATAATGATGTAGTTAAAAAACCTATTGTTAATTCCCTAGAGCCTCAAGCACCAGCCTATTATTTACACAAGTGTAATAAGTACGAAACTCAACTTGCAATGCAGAGTGCTCGAGATTCTGGAGGATCATTAAATCAAATGTTAGATGTTAATAATGAATTGTTGGACTATAAATTAGGTGATAGTAATTTGAGTGATTGTGCATCAAGTGATTGTGACAGTACAGAAGTACCAGAAAATGTAATGGAAGAAGCCATGCCAACCACGTCAAGAGGTCATGTAATTAAGAAGCTTGATAGGTTAAATTTATGAATAAATTAAAAATTAAAAAAGGGGAGATGTCAGGTATTGTAGTAATTCAAAGTTGCCGCGCATCCCCTCTTCTACCGATGTATGACGTCGGGCGCATGATTGCGTGTGGCGGCGGCGCTCGGCATCAGCATTGAACAATGATCGCGAGAACTAGATGTTGATGTTGAATGTACAGTTATATTTGTTACTTTGTTTTACGTTAATAGAAACTACAAAACTAAATACGAGTCTTAATTAATTACCGGACTAACCAAACTTTACAATGTTTAGGCCTGAAAACGTCATTTTTGACATAAAATTTAATATATGTCAAAAACGGTACGGAATATTATACATAAAACGTGGAATATTATATATAAAACGTATGAAATATTATACATAAACCTTTGTGTTGAATATAAAAATGCAATAATATATATGGTGTCCTATTTAAAATAAACAAGTTAACATCAACACCCTGTATATCCAGAAGTGACACTATCTGGAAAATACTTTAACCAAGTTGCATCCATCGATTTCAATAAGCTGTCAAATTTTGCAAAATGTTGCAAAGTCTAGTTTCCGAGAAATCGACTGTGGGATTTCGTCGTGGGACAACTGCATATATATCTATATCTATATATATATATATATATATATATATATATATATATATATATATATATATATATATATATATATATATATATATATATATATATATATATATATGTATATATATATATATATATATATATATATATATATATATATATATATATATATATATATATCTGTGAGTGTGTGCGTGTGTGTGTGTGTGTGTGTGTGTGTTTTACATCTATTTAGACGCTACATATCACAGCCCCCATACATGCTAGAAGACAAAGTTTTAGATCAAAATTTGTCAGGTAAAAGGCTGCTTCAATAAGCTTTACTTAGACATACAGGGTGGATCCAAAGTGTGCTTTTCACATAAACTTAATTTTTTTCAATGAAACACTCTGTATTTTAGTCAAGTTTGGATTTCTTATTTTATTCTTAATCAATAATATGTCAAAAATTTTTCTCATTTCAACAGTTTTCGAGAAAACCCAACATAAAACGGTTTTCATGTGCCTTTCAATAATGATTATATTTGTCCGCAATGACAGCATCACAACTATTATGTATTATTTGTCCGCAATGACAGCATCACAACTATGATGTATTATGCCAGTATCATAACTGTTCATCCTAATATCTATGTCAAATCTTTTAAACTATAAATTTT
The DNA here is from genome assembly GCA_964006375.1 of Tillus elongatus. Lineage (NCBI taxonomy): Eukaryota > Metazoa > Arthropoda > Insecta > Coleoptera > Cleridae > Tillus > Tillus elongatus. Next base: position 55,984,671 of record OZ023269.1, read on the forward strand.
GAACAAGGCGGATAGGGAACCTCCAGGTGGCCCACGAGCTCGCCTGACCTGACACCATTGGATTTTTTATGGGGTTATGTAAAACATCTGGTCTATTTTGTTCAACCAAGAAATTTGAAGGATTTTATTAACAAAATTACTCGTGCCTGCAAAGAAATTTTGCCTCAGGTTATTAGAAATCCATGCACTGTAGAGCTTATTAGAAGATGTATGACGTTTGCCAAACAGAAAATAGTCGCCAGTTTGAGCGTCCTTTTTTTTACTTTGTCAGCGTTAGCAATGATAATTAACTGTTAATTATATTTTTGGAATTACCTTTGAACAACTTAGTTAAGAGAATCACAAGCATTTGTAACTTTTTGTTGCTGGAAAGCAGTTTTAGACACAAAAAGAGTTAGGAAATCTTTTTTAATACAAAGTATAGCACTATTCTGAGAATAATTTTTGCTTTTGAAAAAAGCAGCAGCGTATTGTATTTTTATTTCGAATAGTACGCCAAGGTCATATTTATAGGGGTGCGGCTGGTTAAATGTTAATTTTTTTTCTTTTCAAAGATGTGTCTAGTCCTAATTTAGACACACCAAATTTCATAAAAATAGATAATCTACTTGACAGTTTAGGTACCTATCAAAACAAACAAATTTTTAACACTCTGTATTTCAAAAATTAGGCAAAAACAGACACATGTTTATAGATATTTTTCTTCTCTAAATTATAGACAGATTAACTCCTTTCATTACTGACATCACGTTATGTAATACCCTGAATATTAGAAATACGTATGAATTAATAAATGGTAAGTTTGGAGATTAGGGTTCAAAGTATTTAAGAAAGGTACAACATATAAGACACGCACACGCTATATTTATGTATTAGCATATACGGTATTTGTAAAAAGTATGGAAAGGCACTCGTATTTCCTGAAATATTCGTTTACTTTTTCGTCATACTTTTTTTGCTACAAACTGGCGATATTTCTGGGACAACTAGATCTTTTTTTTAAATGGCAAGATATGATTTTTTTTGCATTTACAGATAACATCTCTTTCTTAGAAACGGCATTATGAAAATGTTATCGGGATTAATAAGAAAAAAATTGAAAAAAAAGTTTCTTAAAAATTACCTTTGGTTGGATTTCATTAAGTTCTTACCAATTGAAAAAATGTGATAGTATTTGTAGCTGCCAATTTTAAGCATTGTTTTCTGTCAGCTATCTGTAGTTTGTAATACTTTAGAGAGCTTCATATTAGAAAATAGAGAACTTACACAAATGAATAATAATTATTATTATAGCAGAATTGAGTGAAAAGCTAAGAATTGAAATATATGTGATGTTGGGCTATGGTGACTGGAAGCTTTGTAAAGAAATGTGCATGTTTTTTCACGAGTCTGGCCACAAGGTAATAAAGGGTATGTTTCCAAACTATTGAAAAAAATTTACGAAACTGGTAGTATCAAAAGATAAATATTCTTAAAAACTATTCACACTATAGAAAAAGAGTCAGCACATTTATTTCGATAAAGTTCATAAAACGACTTACTGAATGTTGTCTTGATTGCTTCTTCCATTTGATGTGTACTTATTACTTTCCATTTGATCTACTGTTTGGATTTAGTAGCTTGCCTGTGATTATTAATTAATTTCCATTTTATTTAAAACGGTCTTAACAAACCGTGTACCAGGTATTTATTTTTATTTTCTTTACACAAAAATTGTATATGATTTTATTATCAGGCACTTGCCTTTCACGTTTTACTTCTCAACTTGCATATTTACAGTGACACCGTACATCAACTAAATTCAAGTTTCACTTGTGGTGGTTCAATTACGAATCGTCCCATCGACCTGCCGTCGACTGCTTAAATAAACTATCCCTGTTACAAAAAATATTTTTTCCTGTACCTCGGTAAAACAAAGTTCATAGGCCTCGCGTTTTCCCATTGTCCGACTTTTTATTCGTTGCACTCTTTTGAAACAAGCACAAAAAAACTATCCTTATCAACTAACACTGCGTCTTTTCTTACAATTGGTATTTACAAAAAACTTATTTTTAACTTAATATTATAAATGCATAATATAGTAAATGTACTTACTGCCTAAGGATAAAAATAAAATCGCTATATTGCATTAAAAGTCTATAAATAAAAACAAGGATATTGTTCTGTTGGTTCTATTGTATTTTAACGACTTTTGCTTCGTGAAATTAAAATGTTCTACATGTAAAAAAGAAATCATTGTTCTGTATTCTTTTAGCTGTCTTGCTATCCCTTATTTAAACCTAAAATATTTTTATGCTCTCAATTATACAGGGCATGTAAATATTAGGACGTATTAACCTTATGTACATTGCCCGTTTTACTCCACAATAATGTTTCTAATTTTCTGACATATTTGATATCTATAGCAATATATATATATATATATATATATATATATATATATATATATATATATATATATATATATATATATATATATATATATATATATATATATATATAAACATATAAAAATTGAAACTGACCCCGGATATGCGTTCTAAAGGTCCAAGTTCGCGCTCATTTGCAAAATTTTTTTCAAAATTCAAAAGTCGGGATCTCCCCATTATTGAATTTTTTCTATTAAAATTCACTAAAAAAGCTGCTTATAGAAGTCCAACGAAGGTGTTGTTGCGATTTGATTTCTATATTTCCTTCCGCCCAGCACCCCTATTTCCGCCAGGTCCCGTAACTTTTGGGTGGTTGATTTTACAGCATTTGTCTTGTTGCTTATGCGTGCAGGGTTGGTTTTAAGTGTGCTTCTGTTTAAAAAAAATCACTTTTGCGATCATCTGCATAATTATATTAATTTTGTCTCCATTTTTTTCTAATTGAACCTAATTACATTTTTATAGTGGCGTATCAAGAACTAGCCACTATTTCCGAAAATGCGAAAAAATCATATCTTGCCATTTAAAAAGAAAGATTGAGTTGCTATAGGAACGAAGTTGTTTACACTAGGATAAATTGAATATCGCCAGTTTGTAGCAAAAAATATGTCGAAAAGCTTTTGTTAAGATTTTTTTTTTAAATCAGGAATATTTCAGGAAATACAAATCCATCCCATACTAACCCTATAAGTATATATATATATATATATATATATATATATATATATATATATATATATATATATATATATATATATATATATATATATACATAAATTTATGAATGTAAAAAAAATATATAAACTCATGTTTCCATCCCAAATATGAGTTCTGTTTCGGTTGAAAAAAAAAGCTAATGTTTTCTATGAAATTTCCCTAATAAATAACTTTAACAATATCTCAATATTGTTTGAAATATAACATTCTACATAAAACCCACCGCTATCTGCTTTAGTGCCCAAGTAAAAATAATGTACTGTTATTCCCCATCAGTAACCCTTGCAGATGAAGCAGTAAAAAATAACAACAGGTACGCTATTTATAAAACCAGGGACAAGTCACTTGAAAACAGGTAATTTACTACCTGTACGAGATAAAAAATGTTATATTTATCGGGACTTACACAAATTTTACCAAACAATTGTCAGGTCTTACACACAATTACATCTGTTTCAAAAATTGACAACGAAGGTCGCTTATATCAGTCACTTTTATAGGGCCCGACAGTTTTAGTCGAAATCAAAAATAACCACATGCATATAGTATGTATATCAGCATATCGTCACAAAACTAGTTAATTATACTATTTAAGAGATGGAGAATGCGAAAAACCACGTCTTAAAATTGTCGGGACGCGTGAATGGCCCGACAAGTTGGGAAGACCTGACAAATCACGTCCATGCATGTGGTTTGTCCTCATAATTATACAGACACAAACACACGCGCAACACACACACGCGCACCCACACACGCGCGCACGCACCTGTGTACTCGCACGCACAAGCGCGCGCGCACACACACACCAAAAACGAGATCATCACATTAACACATGTAGTAAAGTAAGGTTATCATTTCTGCCAGGAAATTCTTTGTGTTACTCTTGAAGTATATTTTGTGTCCTATATAAATATAATGCATGATGAGTGCCAATGAGGGCATGGAGAATTTCTACATACGAGGTTGTGTTCATATATCCTTACAGGCCAAATAGCTCAGTTTGCGAGGTGAGTAACCTCTAGAATCGGACTAGGAGGTCGCTGGTTCGTGTCCCGTATTCAGATAGTCGGTGTTTTTCACTCGAATGTGGAAAGCTTCTGATGAGTTATGGGTGGTGTCCTTTGTCTATATGTGTATGTAAGCTCCCCCCGCACGTCAAAGACTTCTGGGTGCGAACTTTGTGTACTGTGGTGTTATTATTATTATTATTATTCTATTGCGGATACATCTGTTTGTCTGTCTTATTTAAATTCAGGAACAAGGGTATGATTTCCAATTAATCCCACAGAGTATAGAAATATCTTGTTTCGATTTATTCCTAATGTCTACATCCTCAGAACCAGAATCATCTGTGAAGCCATCAACATTGAAAAACGTCCCGATTCTTTAAACAAAAGAGATAATGGCCATCCTTCGATTTCCGGTTAGGTACCTGAAAACTAATTATATGTTCCTTAAAACCATGCAATAAAAGTAAGTTTCATTATCTCAGTACCTGATTCAACAAATACTTTAAATCTGCTTAATACCATTATCATGATACCTGACACAACAAAACCCATTAATCAGACTAAAAACTTTGAAAATTACTCTGGCCTATTATGTTCAACATAACACCCAAACGGCAGTCAGATCTCTCTGAGGTCTAAGGTTCAACACACTGAGACCTTAGACAATTTCTAATGAGACCTATGTAGTAGGCAGATTAAGGCCCCATAGTCAAACTTCCACAAGCCAACGGCATTAAAGAAACAAAACACATATGCACACATAACTTTCAAGGTTATAACTTTCTATTATTAAATAATAAATAGCTAAAGTAAATAATTAGGCATTTTAACTTGAAGAGTGGGAAATTTTTCAACAGTGTAATGACAGTATTTTGTACCAATTGTGGTTATTCAAAAATATATAAATAGTGCAGATAAAACTTGATAGAAATACCGCAAAAGGTTTTCATCATATTCTTCTCAGTTTATTTTGTTTTAAAATTTTAAAACATTGTGCAGAGTGAAATAAAAAAACAAATTTTCTCAATTGGTCACAAAAAATGGGTAAATGTATTAAATCTTAAAATAGATCTATAATCAGGTTAAACACATTCCCATTTATATTTACAATTATTTAGCTTTGACATACTTATATTTTCTGGGGGAGTTTCTTTACACCTTGAAGGTAATTGGTTTTACATTTTCATTATATTTTAGATGTTCTGGCCTGGTGAAAGTATTTTATAGGCACTTATAACAGGCAGCAAATCTTTTTAGTAATAGTGTGACGAAGTAGATATTTTCAGAACAGCTGTAGATATCAAAAGCGGCTGTTCGAAAATAAATATAATATAAATCACACGGGTAAAAATTCCACGCAGTAAAAATTATTATTTTTATCATTAATATTTCTTAAAAGTAGGCATTTTCGAATTATCGCGGCGGAGAAAAAACATATCTGCAGAAGATACGGATAAGATATCTTCCACCGATTAAGATTTTTCAGCCGGGGACTGCAGAGAAAATAACTACTGAAGGCAGAAAGAGTTCACCGTTTGCCATAGCGTGTTGAAATTCACAACTGGAATTTAGATTCAGTAAATAAAGAGTTTTTGTTCGTAAAAATTGCAATAAAACGTTAGAATACCGTACCGTCCGTCCCGTTGTTGTGAAAGGCAATTTCGTAGTTTGATAATTCTACTGCACGCAGCCTAGGTAAGAGTATTTTAGGTTTGTTTTATTGAATTTAATTACAGCGAATTTTCGGATATTTTTCTCAGTCCCTACGCGCCTGTCCGTCGACGTCGAGATCGCGGGATTTAGCGTAATTCCCCTCCATTGCCCTATCCCATTATTGTTGGCGTGTCGTAATACTTCTGGGAGGTGATGCTGTAGCTAACACAGATCTCCCAAGGGTATCGCGTACGACCGTTCCGATTCGACTCTGGTCTGGACGCTGTAGTACACAAGCAGGCCAAGGTCGAGTTAGTATATGACAATATCCTTCTACAGGGTGTTCCCCTATAACCTTCCCGTTCCTTATCGACGCCCTGACGTCGCGGCGTTGGATCTCGTGGTACCGACTTCGACAGATAGACGCCATTTTAACTATTTGGGGAGTGTGTCTCCAATCGACCCACTTAACGGCTGCATCCACGGGTTGTAAACCACTGTAACCGGAGTTTCCGTCCGCGTGTCTCCCCCATTACTTCTCCGTGGGAAATAAGTAATTTCTTTGACCCGTCACTAGTAACATAGCTTGTTTTAGGATAAATTAGCGTGATAAGTACCTTTCACATTGTAAGGATACCAGTGGACTGTAATGCTTTATAATGTAATAAATAGTGTGGAAATTATATTCGGTCTATGTTATAACTGCTACACCCATACGAACTTTCGGAAGGTCAGGGAAATACCGGGGGAGCGATTAAAGCCCGCAACCCCGGAGGTATCTATACGGCCTGTTACATTATAGGCTACCGGACCCTCTCCACAGAGCTATCCAGTCACTCTGACCACCACCGTGGCCAGGGTCTTGTGACGAGGTCGCAGACATCCTCGCAGGGAGTAAACCCTTTCAAAATCTGGCGCCTGGGACCGTTTCCGTAAATCCGTTAATCTGTTCCACTGCATAATTCACCCCGCAAGTCAGGCCTCGTTACAAAATGGCGCCCGAGCAGTTTAGCCGAGCAGGGAGCCGTAACTAAAAAGCTGACCATTCCGTATTAATACCGTCCCGTTACAATACCGTCCCGTTCCGATATAGTTTCGTTACATATTATTAAATAAAAAGCCGTCAGATCCGTGTTAATACAGTCCCGTTCCAATACCGCCCCTTTCCGATATCGTTCCGTTGCAAATTATTAAACAAAAACCGTCACCGTTATGTCCACTCCGCAAGAAAATGTCCCAAACTGGAAGGTACAGTTTGATGGAAATTCCGACCCAGCTGCCTTTTTAGAACGTCTGGAGGAAATACGCACGTATTCAGGCGTCAGCAGCGACCGTCTATTATCCGCCCTCCCACAATGGTTAGATGGACCAGCCCTGTTGTGGTACCGCAACAATCGGGGCATGTGGAGCCAATGGAAAAATTTCCTGACTGATTTCCGTCAATTCTACTTCCCAGTTAATTACTTGGTGGACATAGAAACGGAAATAAGCCGGAGGCTCCAGCTACCGGACGAGCCGGTCATAAGGTATGCCACCGACCTCCAAACGCTTATCAGGAGACATGGGAATATGTCCCCGGAAAAGGAGCTAACATAGCTCAGAAGAAATCTACTACCTCAATACCGCCAAATACTGTATTATGACATTCCGGACATCAGAACGTTCATAGAGAAGGTTAAGTCCGTCGAATCGCTCGTCCAAGAAACCGGTGGTAACCAGCGTTTGGCCGGACCACCCACGAGGCCGCAGCCAAACCATGCTCCGTACTACTCACCCCCACCGAGCCCCACCGCCAGGGTAACACCGCCAACGTCCGATATTCAACGCCGCACGTTTATACCAGCCTCCAGGAGAGCTAACCCAAATGAGGTACAGGGCGGAAGCAGCACCCGGAGGGCAGTGAGATTTGCTCCTTCTTGCTGGCGACGTGGCCAACCCGGGCACATGAGAGGCCAATGTCAAGCGCCGTCAGCCAGGTTGTTTTGCTCGCGCTGCGGGCGTCCCGACACCCTGTCGAGGGACTGTCCTTGCTTACCCCATCAGGGAAACTATTAAGGGACTGCGCCGGACCGAGGACCCCGCAGTTTCCGTCACACGAACCCTCGGAAACAGCCGTCATAACAGACAACCGACCGTTCATGGCGATAAGCATCGCCGAAGGGACCTTCGAAGCGCTGGTGGACACCGGGGCCACGCGATCATTCGTGGGTGGCAAAGTGGCTGATTATTGCCACTCGAAAGGCATCCCCGCGATCCCCATAGGCGACGTGGACACCCGGGTCACCGACGGCAATGCCATAAACATCAGACAGGCTTACGACCTAGTGATGAGGATTGGCTCGCGAACTATCAGGCGCCGTATGCTATATTTACCCACATTGCCAGTCGATATTCTCTACGGAATGGACATCCTGGAGGAACACGGGTTTGAGATAGACCCCCGTACCGCTCAGTGCCGGCTAAATGGAGAATTGATATCGCCCACCGTCGCAGATTGCACAGAACTTACGGTTGGGGAATAAGGATCAACAGAAGGCCCTGCCTTGCCACACCTATCTACCGTCGAACAGCAGGAGCTGCAGCGATTCCTAGCTGACGAATTACCCGCTTTTGCAGATATCAAAGGTCCTACTCACCTGACACAACACCGTATACGGCTTGCTAAGACCGCGCCTATCAAGCAAAGGTATTGACCCCGTAACCCTAAAATACAGGAAATAATTAATGAAGAGGTGGATAGAATGTTAGCGGAAGGCGTCATAGAGCCGTCGTCTAGCCCCTGGAGCTCGTCAATCATGATTGTCAACAAAAAAAAAGATGGTACTTCGGTTAAGGACGCGTATGCCTTCCCGTACATATCGGCCATATTAGACAAACTGAGGCGAGCTAAGTATATCACCACCCTCGACCTGCGGCAGGGATACTGGCAGATACCGTTGACGCCGGAAAGTCACGGCGTTCACCGTTCTCGGAAGGGGCTTATTCCAGTTCAGGGTAATGTGCTTCGGTCTCCACTCGACCAGCGCGACGTTCCAACGTCTACTAGATAGGATCATAACTCACTTAATTAATAGCAGCGCAATTAGAAGAATAGACTATTCATAGATGGGTAAACAACTAGACCTTCAAATCAGCAACCAGCCACCTGTCAGGATCACCTTCAAGACTGCAACCTAGGTGGAAACCGCCTCTCGGTCCACACCCCACCAGAGACTATATATGGAAGTTACCAGACCACGGACGGACATTCCTACATTGTTATTGCTTGAGTCTCTTTTAACTTGTCATAATTTATATTTATCATTTTTATTATTACTCATTGCAGACACATTAAACAATTACTCATCTCTAATTTAATATCAAATGAACGTAACGAGGGAATTTTAGTATTAAAACAAAACATGTACAGACAACAGACACTCAAAGCATTTATTGGTGGCCTAAAAAACTCCCTTGGCATGGTGGTCAGGTCGACTCGACCAGACAGCATAGAACAAGCGTTAAAATTTATATTTTCCGAGGAAAATTATGAATATAGGGACAGATTATTACAACGGTCGAATTTCAACAATAATAACAATAACAGGCACGACAAGCAACAAAAACCAGTTTTCCAAAGAAATACCTCAAATTTTAACAATATTCAATTCCAAAAACCCTTCCAACAACAACATTATCGTGAACCTTTTAACTATAATTCAAACAGACCCCAAATGTCTCACCCACAAATTCAGGGAAGCCCTTCAAATCAATACTCAATGAGAAGACCGACGTACAACCCTAATGCCAATACTAGAAGATATCCACAGGCTATGGATGTCGGCAGTAACAACACAAGACATACTAATTTCAGCCGACAACAACCCTCATAAAATAGACGAAACAATTTTCCTTCCAGCAATTTTCAAAAAAGACAAAATTTCATACCAGAAGAATTAAACTATAACGAAACGAATAATTCTTTTCCTTTCGATGAATTAGAACAAAGACAACATTTCTTACCAGAAGAATTAAATTATGACGTAACACATAATGAACAATCACCCTTCGAATTATATGATGCACAGCATCAAAATTTTCCGATAGCAGGGAGCTCAAAAACAGAACAATAATAGATATTAATAATTTTAACACAGTATCCCAGCTACCCTACGTCATAATAAAAGAACTACCCGGAAAAATACTGCTTGACTCCGGTAGTACTAAGAGCCTTTTAAACCCGTCCATAGCATATAAAAACTTTTATAATAAGATTTACGATCACCTGTTTTTGATAAAAAGTGTGCATGGTTATTCCAGCCATAATAATCGAGCGAAAATAATTTTAAACTCACTAACGGACAGTGAACAAGAATTTTGTCTATTTGATTTTAACAAAAATTTCATAGGTCTTATTGGAATAGACTTCCTGATAAAAAATCAAGCGAACATTGATTTTAAAAACCAGAGACTCAATTTAAAAAATCGAAGCATTAAGATAAACTTCCCATATACAAGGGATCATGAAGACAAAATGGGTAGTAATAGTAGTAGCAATAACAATCGAATAAATAGGAGCATCAAAGCAACTGATGAAATGAATCACCTTAACGTAAATAATACAAGAGACAGAAGCATTACCGCACTGGAACTAAGAAATCAACACCAACAATTAAAAGCTGACTACAGAAGTCTGCAACTAATGAATGAAACAGGAGAAATATTCACCCATAATAAATGTTAACGTGATCAAGTTTCATTAAACACATATGAATATCGTCGAAATAAAAATGTGAGTGATACGAGGACGATACAAAAAGATATAACGGATCAAATTCAAAATAAAGCGAATAGGATATTAAATAATTATTCCCATCACCAGAATTATAATAGGAATTATACGGGGAGTGTACAAAAAAGTATTACAGATCAAATTAGGATAAATCACTTAAATAACCAGGAGACAGAAATTTTAATTGATTTATGTACAGAATTTCAAGATATTTTTGCAAAAGAAAATGAACCACTGACGCATACAAACGTCATGAAACACAAAATTAGGCTAAAAGACGATATACCAATAAACGCCAAACTATATAGATACCCATATATTCACAAACCGGAGGTAGACAAACAAATTAACGAAATGCTAAATCAAAGGATAATTAGGAACAGTCATAGCGCTTATAATAGTCCAATATGGGTGATCCTAAAAAAAGCAGATGCCAGCGGCAAACAAAAATGGCGGATCGTTGTGGATTACTGCAAGTTAAATGAGAAGACCATACCTGATAGACACCCTATACCAAAAATCGAAGAGATACTGGATAAACTCGGGCGTGCACAATATTTTTCGACCATAGATTTAATTTCGGGCTACCACCAAATTGAAATGGACCCAAATGACATTGAAAATACGGCGTTATCACTAATATAGGCCATTATGAGTGCCTCAGAATGCCGTTCAGGCTTTCAGGGGCGCCTGCTACATTTACCCGACTGATGCAACACGTTTTAAACGGTTTAATAGGAAAAACATGCTTAGTATACATGGATGACGTGATAGTGTTCTCGACATCATTACAAGAACATATCGAAAAATTAAGATTAGTATTCTAACGATTTAGACAAAGTAATCTGAAAATACAGCTAGACAAAAACGACTTTCTGCAAAAAGAAGCGGAATTCCTCGGGCATATAGTGACACCAGAAGGCATCAAACCTAATCCAAAGAAACTAGACGCCATAAGAAAATTTCCAATACCCAAGACGCCAAAAGAAATTAAATCCTTCCTAGGACTTATAGGCTACTACAGGAAATTTATAGAAAACTTTGCGCATGTCACAAAACCACTAACTAAATGTTTAAAGAAAAACGTAACAATCGACGTTAACGACGGAGAATACATAAATGCCTTTAATACATGTAAAGACATATTGATGAATTCACCAGTATTAATACCTCAAGATTTTTCAAAGGAGTTCATTTTAAAAACAGATGCATCAAACGTGGCAATCGCAGAGATTTTAAGCCAAGGAGATCCGAAATCAGACCAACCAATAGCTTACGCAAGCCGAACGTTAAACGAAACAGAATCTAGATACAGCACAATAGAAAAGGAACTACTGGCCATAGTATGGGCCACAAACTACTTTAGACCCTATCTATACGGCAGGAAATGCACAATATATACAGACCATAAACCATTAAAATGGCTATTTTCCCTGAAACAACCTAACTCAAAATTATTAAGGTGGAGACTCAAACTAGAAGAATACGATTTCAAAATAAAAAAAAAAAGGTAAATTAAATAATGCAGCGGACACACTTTCGAGAGTAGAGATAAACCCCTTAGACGTAGATAACCAATCAATGATAAACAATGTAGACGAAAATGACGACGTTATAACCATAAGCGACGGAGAAACAAGAAATTCCAACGCAGATTCTTATTCCGTGCCGGGCATGCCAATCTTAGAAGAAGAAATAATCAACAGTAAAACAAACCAGATATTCTTTAAAAATGCCGATACCCCGGAGATTTTATCACTAAGAAAGGACAAAAGAAATTTTAATCACGCCACGTTTAATTTAAACGAGCCAAGTCAAATAGAACAATTTATCAAAGAATATTGCCTACCACAGAGGAAATATTACTGTCTATTTGTAAATGAACGAGATTATGAAATGGTAAGTTCGGCAATTAATCAAAAATTTAATAACGTAGACTCACCTAAATTTTATAGATGTTTAGAAACTAGAGAAGAAATAAATAGCCGAGAAGAACTCCAAGAGAAAATAGTTTTATTTCATGAGGGAAAAAGTAATCATCGAGGCGCTGATGAGACCTATTTACGAATGAAACGCAAATACTATTTTCCGAATTTAAAGCGAAAAATAGAAGACTTTATAAAAAGTTGCGAGTTATGTAAAACATGTAAATACAACAGAAATCCGGCGCAAATTTCACTAGAACACACACCCACACCATCTAGGCCTTTAAAAATCTTACACCTAGACACTTTCCAAATTGAAACGTCTCAATTTCTAACAGTATTCGACCCCTTTAGTAAATTCTGGCAAGCATTTCCGATAAAAAGTAAAAATGCAACAGAAATCTCCAAGAACTTAATTAAATACTTTTCCCAATACAGAAGCTGTTAAACAATAATTTCGGACGCAGGGACTGAATTCTCAAATATATTAATAAAAGAGCTATTAAAAGCTTACCAAATTGAATTACATGTGACAACACCGCAAAATCTGATGTCAAACGGTCCGATAGAAAGATTTCACAGTACAATAATTAAGCACTATAGATAATTTAAAACAAAATTTAAAGAAATGAAACCAATTGACTTAATGCCTTATTGTATTTTCGCATATTACTCCTCCATACACTCGCAAACCTTAAAACCACCTTTTGAGCTAAAATTCGGATATACACCTGAATTATTTCATTATGACCCAGAAGTAATTATCACCCAAGAATATAACATGAAACATAAAGACTTAATGAAAATTATATACGAAGTCATTCAAGATCGAATCGAAAACTCAAAATACAAAACGCTACATTGGACGAATAAAAACACTAACCAACCTTTTAAAGAAGGAGACATAGTATACAAAAAGATCCCTCCAGGATTTCACAAAAAACACAAAAACCCTTTTACTGGACCTTATTCAATAATTTCCCTGATTGAACATAATAAAGCCATAATACTAAATCACAGAACTGACGAACAGACAATCACCAATTTACGCAATCTTCGCCTTGCAGGTTCATTCTCTTCACCAGAGTAAAGCCACAATTAGAAGACCTAACAGACAATCCAGGCATACTTCCACGCAAACTGGGACAAGCCTTTTCAGAAAACGATAAATGGAGAACGATTCATATACATGACCTAAGACAACTATACGACGACTTTAACAGACTAAAAACTTACTTCGACAACATACTAAGCGTAATGAATGCAGAATACAAGTTAGAATACAAAAATTTTATTTTAACAATCAATTTCACCATCAGCAATATTGATGACACATTTTATCGAATATTTCCAACAACAATTAGGAACAAAAGAGGTATATTAAACGGACTAGGATCGATATTCAAATCAATAACTGGGAACTTAGATGCAGATGACGGCGACAGAATATATAAAGCTCTTGAAATTTTGAGGAAAGATCAAAATCAAGTACATCAACTTTTGAGTTCACAGACATCCCTAATGATAGATGCTATAACAGAGTTCAATAAAACGATAGACAACCTGAACCATAACCAAGAAGCCATAGTAGCGAGAATAAACGATTTAGAATATACAATAGACAGTCTAAAAAGCGACCAACTAACAAATTTTCATAGAGTAAAACATTTGGAATTACTCACTCAAATCAGTTATTTGTTAAATAATGTACTAAACATGATATTAACAACAGAAAATGCAATTACTTTTTCAAAATTGAACACGTATCATACTTCAATACTGAAACCGAAATTTATATCAAAAGAATTAGAAAATATTGAAAACCATATCTCAAAATCAAGATTAATAACAAAATCCGACATTTCACTTTACGAAAAAATATTTAACATAAAAACCATTCAAATTGACTTTAAAATTATATTCCAAATAGATATACCTTTAGTAGACAAATCAGATTATATTTATTATCAATTGTATGCATTACCAGTCCCTAAAAATCCGTATACCTTCAGAATGATTGCACCTAGAGCCAAGTACCTAATCCTTAGCAGCAAACACTACGCTTACTCAAACGAAAAGTGTAGGAATCTAAAAGACCAAACATACTTTTGTGAAAATGACAACCCGACAGCACTTAACGAAAACAACCCATGCGAAATTAAACTGATCAACTTCCAGAAACCGATAAACAATTGCAAGCAAGAACTGGTCAAAATAACAAAAACAACAGTCTCTAAATATGGCAATACACAATACATAATAGTGGCACCCGAAGAAACGAAAATCAAACTTAGCTGCGAAGAAAATGAAGAAACCAAAATAATCAGCGGAACAAAACTGGCGACTCTGAAACCCAAATGCCAACTTATCATCGATAACGAAAGATTCAGTTCAGTACAAATGGCATCGGAAACACAACAATCGTTCAATCTCCCAAACATCGAATTGGTAACAAATAAAGCACCCATATTTCCAGACAAATTACCAGAACTAAAATTAGAAAATGTTCAACTGCATGACTTGAATAATATCAAATCCCAGTTACAATCGATCAATAGCAGAATTCCAGGAACCATCGATTTGCCCATATACCACCCTAGTGTATGGACAATTATATTATACATTGTGATAATAATAACAATAATCACAATAACTTCAAGATACATCTGGCAGAAATCAAAAACGAAAACTGCTGACTCCAAACCAATTACTGGATTCCCGATGACTATTCGGAATGAACCATAGGCTTCGTTCTCTAAAGGATGGAGGAGATAACAATAGCCAACTCATACAATGTTTATAAGAAGCACAGATCCAGATTCAACACCCAAGGTCGCTGACGAATGGAATAGACTATTCATAGATGGGTAAACAACTAGACCTTCAAATCAGCAACCAGCCACCTGCCAGGATCACCTTCAAGACTGCAACCTAGGTGGAAACCGCCTCTCGGTCCACACCCCACCAGAGACTATATATCGAAGTTACCAGACCACGGACGGACATTCCTACATTGTTATTGCTTGAGTCTCTTTTAACTTGTAATAATTTATATTTATCATTTTTTTATTACTCATAAGTATTTTATGTAACTATAATCAATAAATTCTTTTAAAAAGTCAAGTGTGTTAACAAGAAAGTTAACTCGCGCTATGCCCACGACGAACAATGTCCGTAGCCTACGTAGGTTTTTGGGAGTCTGCTCGTGGTACCGAAGGTTCCTGAAGGACTTTTCGCAAGTAGCAGCCCCACTAACCAGGCTCCTAAAGAAGAAGGAAAAATGGAGTTGGACCGTATACCAACAACAGGCGTTCGACGACCTAAAGACCGGACTCACCAAGACCCCAGTGTTAGCGTGCCCAGACTTTACGAAGCGCTTCACGTTACAAACCGACGCTTCCAACGACGGACTGGGTGTAGCGCTGACGCAAAACCTGGAAGAGGGGGGAACGGGTAATAGCGTATGCCAGCCGTACTCTGACCGGCCCGGAAAAGAACTACCTTGTAACAGAAAAAGAATGTCTGGCCATAGTGTGGGGCATAGAAAAGATGCGGCCGTATCTGGAAGGCTATAGCTTTACCGTAATAACTAACCATATATCCATCCGATGGCTACAGTCAATCCGTAGCCCTTCAGGAAGGTTGGCACGCTGGAGTGTGTTCCTCCAGCAATACGATTTCACCATAACATACAGGAAAGGCGCCATGAACCGAACCGGGTGGCCGACGCGTTAACGCGAAACGCGTTACCGGCAAGGGATACGCCGGAGCAACATGCTTGCTTCAGCCGAGAAGACGCCCAATGCACGTGGTTTATAAACAAAATCACCAAGGTGCAGAAGAATCCCGATGCGTTTCCGGACTACCGTGTGGAAGGGGGGAAGCTCTATAGGCACTTCTGGGACTCTAACGAGTTCGCCGAGCCTGAAGTATACAACCCGTGGAAAATATGCGTCCCGAAAAACTTCAAGTCAAGGGTACTGGAACAAAACCATGATGCGCCCACCGCGGGGCATTTAGGAGTGACCAAGACCATAGCGCGCATAACCCACAATTACTACTGGCCCGGCATGT
This sequence comes from Tillus elongatus, assembly GCA_964006375.1. Lineage (NCBI taxonomy): Eukaryota > Metazoa > Arthropoda > Insecta > Coleoptera > Cleridae > Tillus > Tillus elongatus. Next base: position 56,001,250 of record OZ023269.1, read on the forward strand.
TCCGAGACATCGCACGTTATGTCCGACAGTGTGATCGTTGCCAAAGGTACAAGGTGTCACAGCAACAACTTCCTGGGAAAATGCAGCCGTTTATCAGCAATGGGCCTTGGGAGGTCGTGAGTATAGATCTGGTAGGACCACTACTCCGATCCAAGAAGGGTAATTGCTACCTGGTCGTCATGCACGACAGGTTCACTAAGTGGGTAGAAGCGAAACCGTTTCGAAAATCGTCGGCTAGAGCCGTAGCCGACGTGCTCTTCGAACAGGTTATGATGCGCTTCGGGACCCCACGAATGGTTATTAGCGACAATGGCCCCGAATTCACCGGTCGCATATTCATAAGGTTTGCTAAAAGAAATGGGCATCAAACACCGTTTAACACCCCCGTATACACCCCAAGCGAATCCCGTGGAGAGAAGCAACCGCACGCTAAATACCATGATATCGCAGTTTTGTGACAGCGAACAGGCCAGATGGGATGAGAGATTACCCGAGCTAGTGTTCGCCATAAACACCGCGAAACAGCAGTCGACCGGCTTCTCCCCGGCGTTCCTCAATTTTGGGCGAGAATTGCTGGCACCGAACATGATACCGAACGATCGGACGGAGACGACGCCGTCGTGAGCGCTCCCCAAATCAACCGCCAATTGAATCGAAGAAGTTGCGGGAGACCTTCGAACTCGTGAAAATCAACCTCGATGGGGCCTTTTCTCAGCAGAGCGGCCATTACAACCTGAGGCGCCGCGAGTGGCGGTGTGCCGTAGGTGACCGCGTACTACGGGTAGATCGTCCGCTGTCTTCGGCACCCCGTGATTTTGCGGCAAAATTGGCCCCAAAATATACAGGACCGTACACCGTGAGTAAAGTCGTGTCACGGGTGGTCTACGACCTGAAAGACGAAGCGGGTTAAGAGGTATCGCAACATCCACATCAAAGACCTCAAACTGCACCACCCACCGTCTCTGTTGTTCCCGGTCGACGAGGAAGAACCCCGTCTGTCAACTACGCAGTACAGGTGAACCTCAGGCCGCAACCAGGTGCATGCCACGATGCTCCAACAACCGCTAGTAAACGCTGTCGTAAGTGATCGACCCCAACATACATTATTGCATCATAGTTAGTATTAAATTTATAATAGGTTAAGGCTTAGTTATTCAGGTAAAATTTTTTGAGAATTTCAGTGTTTTGTTGTCATTATTGTTAGTTGTATGTAGGTGACGGCCAACAAGTTGGTAAGAACAAAATATTTGCATACAAATATTTTTCTGTACGAGGGGGGGGGGGGGTGACGAAGTAGATATTTTCAGAACAGCTGTAGATATCAAAAGCGACTGTTCGAAAAAAAATATATAAATCACACGAGTAAAAATTCCATGCAGTAAAAATTATTATTTTTATCATTAATATTTCTTAAAAGTACGCATTTTCGAATTATCGCGGCGGAGTAAAAACATATCTGCAGAAGATAAGGATAAGGTATCTTCCACCGATTAAGATTTTTCAGCCCGGGACTGCAGAGGAAATAACTACTGAAGGCAGAAAGAGTTCACCGTTTGCCATAACGTGTTGAAATTTATAACTCGAATTTAGATTCAGTATATAAAGAGTTTTTGTTTCTAAAAATTGCAATAAAACGTTAGAATACCGTACCGTCCGTCCCGTTGTTGTGAAAGGAATTTCGTAGTTTGATAATTCTACTGAACGCAGTCTAGGTAAGAGTAGTTTAGGTTTGCCTTATTGAATTTAATTACAGCGAATTTTCGGATATTTTTCTCAGTCCCTACGCGCCTGTCCGTCGACGTCGAGATCGCGGGATTTAGCGTAATTCCCCTCCATTGCCCTATCCCATTATTGTTGGCGTGTCGTAATACTTCTGGGAGGTGATGCTGTAGCTAACACAGATCTCCCAAGGGTATCGCGTACGACCGTTCCGATTCGACTCTGGTCTGGACGCTGTAGTACACAAGCAGGCCAAGGTCGAGTTAGTATATGACAATATCCTTTTACAGGGTGTTCCCCTATAACCCTCCCGTTCCTTATCGACGCCCTGACGTCGAGGCGTTGGATCTTGTGGTACCGACTTCGACAGAGAGACGCCATTTTAACTATTTGGGGAGTGTGTCTCCAATCGACCCACTTAACGGCTGCATCCACGGGTTGTAAACCACTGTAACCGGAGTTTCCGTCCGCGTGTCTCCCGCATTACTTCTCCGTGGGGCATAAGTAATTTCGTTGGCCCGTCACTAGTAACATAACTTGTTTTAGGATACATTAGCGTGAAAAGTACCTTTCACATTGTAAGGATACCAGTGGACTGTAACGCTTTATAATGTAATAAATAGTGTGGAAATTATATTCAGTCTATGTTATAACCGCAAACAAATCTGCTACACCCATACAAACTTTTGGAAGGTCAGGGAAATACCGGGGGAGCGATTAAAGCCCGCAACCCCGGAGGTATCTATACGGCCTGTTACATCATAGGTTACCGGATCCTCTCCACAGAGCTATCCAGGCACTCTGACCACCACCGCGGCCAGGGTCTTGTGACGAGGTCGCAGACATACTCGCAGGGAGGAAACCCTTTCAAAATCTGGCGACCGGGACCGTTCCGGTAAATCCGTTAATCTGTTCCACTGCATAATTCACCCCGCAAGTCAGGCCTCGTTACAATAGAATTAAATTATTTTATAAATTTTGTTGTTTGTTAACAGTTACCTGTAGAGAATTTCCATTCATACCACATGCCACAAAGTAGTTGGAAACTTCTGGAGACTCTCCTAGAATCCACCGGCCATCGGGAGTAAAATTATCAGGAGAATTTACAAACTCAGGGCCTTTACAGTTAAGTAATGCTGGTATTCTATATTCTGCCTTTTCCCATAAAGGAACTATATACATAAATAAAAATGTGGATTAAAAATTTCATAATATATGTATAATCTAACAAACAACTTACCAAGATGCTCAAAATCTTTTTGAATATGTCTCTTCCAATCTTTGGGCACCTTGCCCTCTTGAAAGGCTGGTTTGGCTTCTTCTTCAAACCAACCAACCATAAACCCACCCTCATATCCTCTGGCATAAGTAAAAGAGTCATAATCTCTTACAATTGGTACAGAATCATCAATATCTACAAATGAAATAATAATAACACAAATTTAACAATGTCTCGAAGCAGCAAGGGTGTTATGGTAGCTAGCAAATTTTCATAGAAATGGTCTTTTACAAAAATTATATGCCTATATATATATATATATATATATATATATATATATATATATATATATATATATATATATATATATATATCTGTGTGTGTAGTGCTGTGTACTTTATTATAATATGAAACATTTTTTTAAGGAGATCTAGCGATTTGTAATTTCCCTGCATGCTTAATTGCTTCCACATTAAAATCTTCAATGTTCTGTTTACACATTCACATATACTAGCCTTCAGATTTGTATAAGTGGCGTAATGATTTATTTGAACTGATCCATCAGGGATTTGAACTCGCGACCAAAAAACTCCATACCATTATCTGTCTGTACATTTTTGGGTTGAGTTTTCAGAGATTTTAGAATATTAGCCATAGCTTTTGCAACTTCTTTTGATGTTTTACTTTTTAATGGTTCAGCCCAGGCAAACTTTGAAAATGCATTAATTACTACTAAAATGTATTTGTAGCCTTTATTGAATTTAGAATAAGGAAGCATTTCTACTAAATCAGCCTGAAACAAATTATTTAATCCCTTAACTATTACATGACGCCTTCTATAATTTCTTCTAGCGGGTTTTTGAAGTTCATTCACCACTACTTCTTTTACATTGATAGCGGACATTTTATGTGTAGTTCTATAGCGCAAGTGCTCGCTCTGCTATTTGGAGAATGTTCAAAATAAAATGTATCTCCTTTCTCTCTTCACAGCAACTAAATTTTTAGCAGATATTTTTGTATTATTTAGAAATATAATGACTTCAGTTGATGGATTTAAATAATTTTTTTCAATTTCCGCAGCTTAGTCAAACAATATTGCATATGATTCATTATTTAAATACCATATATGGATGTTTTTATCGATTGATTTATATCCATTATATAGTAAAATTATTTTTTGTTGTAGTTTTGAATCAAGATTTCTGTTTATTATTCTACCAAATTTGTCTAAAGTCATATTGAGACTGATAAAGCGATAACAATTAATTATTATTTTATACTATTATATGAGCTTCCTGTAATTCCTCAATCAGGGAAACTATCTCGTTGTGGTTGCCGTTATTACCAGCATTTTGAGCCCCAATAAGAAGTCTTAGTCTATCAACTAATTCATTAGGGTCATCCCAGTGTATAAAGTTTATTTGATTTTTGTTCCATTTCATAAAACCCTTTCCCGATCGTAAATCATACACTGTACTAGGAAATGAACCCGAGCGTGGTCTCTGTCCAGGAGGTTTATTTACAGAAGTATATTTCTTTGAGGGATTACCTATTTTGGGGTTATTTGCATCATAATTTCGTCGGAGAGCATTTGTTCTTTCTAAAATATGAAGATAATCTTTATGTTCTGCTACTTTATATGGTGCTGGATTCTTTTTAAATAATAATTTATACAATCTTGTTGTTCCTTTATATCTGACACCTTTTACAACAATATCTTCGTTATCAAAATTAATTTCAGAGTCTCCAATATAAAATTTATCTGTAAGTAGGTCATGCCTAACCCCATGCGTATGATCAAATGCATCATCGGAATCCCTTATCATTGCTTCTATGTATTGTCGAGGAAGTGGATCAAATTGGTCCAAATATATATCAAAAGAAGGTTCACTGAGCAGTCTTTGAAGTTCTGCTGTGCTAATTTCAGCGGGAGGCTCCGGTTCTTGTTCAGGTTCTGCGATAAATACCTCTTCACCTAACGGCTCTTCTTGAAATAAGCGACGTGGTCTCATTTTTGTCTCATATTTTACGGACGTTTTTTATGGCTTGTTAAATTCTTCTTCTTTTATTTTGGATGCATTTTTTTCCAGTTTAATATCTGAAAGTATCTTTTTAAGGGTTCTATAATAGGTTTTAATTCTTCCTCTCTCTGAATGACAGATTCTACATCAGAATTTAGACTTTGCAACATTCGTTTAAGTGCTTTTCTTGTTTGAATTAGCTGTCTTGCAACTGTTTGATCCATGTTTGCGTTGTCAATAGTTAATTAATACTAAAACTTTTGGCACTGGCACTTCGTAGAAAAGGTAAATTATTCAAAAAAGGAATTATTTTTCCAGAATGCCTTTCAGCATTAAAGGAAAGCATAAAAAATCGAAACGTAGTAAGAAAAGTAAAATAGTACGTGCTCCAAAATTCCTGGACATAAAATAGTGGAAACGCCTCAAAACATCATTTACTTTCTAGTTACCATTCAGACCATTACTAATATAACCATTAAGGTACTTGATCAAGACGGAAACGTAGTATATTTTGGGGGTGAAACGGTTACAGTAAAGGTGCATTTAAAAAGATATATAAATGGTTGTTGGATATAATGCTTTATATCCACCCTCTTGGTTGCCAGAGTATAAAAACATAAACTTTCAGAAAAAATTCAGTATTCTAAAAAGGCCTAAGCAATTAACACCTACCAACCGACAATTCTTAAAATCACTTGGTTTTCAAGTAAAATGAATATTCTTGACGTTGCACAAAAAGTAGTTGTAGATGATTCTATTGTAGATTACCAGTACCATACCTACCAGGCACGTACATCTTCACAATTTGTTTATAACGATGAACAGCGGATCACTGTTCAAGAACTTGATGCATATCCACTTCCTTCTGACAGCTTTTTGTACATTGAAGGTAAATTAACCAAAACAGATGGTACAGTGTCGAACAATTTGTTTTTTATTAACAATGCAATAGCTTTTCTTTTTAGAGAAATTCGTTATGAACTGAACAGTGTAATAGTAGATTCAACAGCGTAATGTAGGACTTGCTTCAACAATGAAAAATTATTTTTCATTAAATTCTAATGAGAGCATAAAATTTCAAAACGCAGGTTGGTTTCCTAAAAGCGAAAAACGCACAGATGATCGTATCAAAGTCGATGCGAATGGAAATTTTAATGTTTGTATTCCATGTTCCCACTTATTGAGATTTTTCGAAGATTACCGCAAAATTATAATGAATATGAAACAAAATTAATCCTTATTAGAAGCAGTGATGATAAAGATGCTGTAATCTACATTGCAGGGGCGTGCGGTGACATTTGAAATAAGGGAAGCAATTCCCAGAAACTTACCTATTTATAGTGTAACTCAATTCTTCTGTTGTTTTTGGAAAATTCATTAATAATGTCGTCATGTAACTGTGGATTCTGGGACATTTCCTACACCAGTTTATTTTCAACTGACTAAATTGAAATTTGGGAAAGTCTTTGCTGTCCTGTTGAATTTCTAACAAAACTGTTGATACGTTTCAATGTAGAAAAATTTCGTTCTACATACGCACTAGTAGCAGGACTTGTTAATACTAATTCACATAATTTGAACACTTCAGAATATGCATTTTCCAATGTTGATTGTTTTAAAAAAGTTAAAAGTTTACTAGCGTAAGTTTTTGTGTCAATAACATCAGGTTCATAAATTACTGTAAGTTCTGGTTGTAATAAGGCTTTGTCAAAATAATGTCCATAGTGGTTAAATAATGATTTGAATGAATCTTCTGGGAAAGGTATCCCTTTAAATCCTCCAAAATTACACAATTCAAGAAATTTCAGGTCACTGAGATGATCAAATCTGCAGTTAATTTGCTGCTGAATTTGATCTATAATTTCGTAGAAAAGGCGGCGGTAAGAAGTTTTAAGCTCTGCCACATTATCATTGCGCAGACGCTTTCTTTGTGGCTCCACTTCTCCTAATTCAATTGTTTTTTCCCAGAACTTATCAAATTCATTCCTTTTTTGAATCATGATGGATTTAAATTCACTAATTTTTTTCAGGCAAAAACCAATGTCATTTATTTTACATTGCAATATGTTAAATACATTATCTGAAAACTGAAATATTTCCGAAAATATATTAAGTAAAAAATTAAAATTAAAGTCTCCTTTCAACCCATCCAAAAATCCTCTAGAACTATTTATTGTTTCTGCGTCCCAATTTTTGCTATTTTCCATGATGTTTTCAAAATTTTCAATTAACGATTCACAGTGTTCAAATATAGTTAACACAACCCTGCCGTTGTAGTTCCATCGGGTTGCAGCTACTTTGGGTAAACGTTTTTTAACAATTGGGTCTAAGGCTTGTGTGCGCTTCGTAGATTTGGAGCCATTTAACACTTTACATTCTTTAATATGATTTATAGATTGGGATAAAATTAAATTTAATTTATGAGCACAACAGTGTACAAATAGAGCAATGGAGAACGTTTCCCGCACTTTAGCTTGTATACCTCCTAAACGTCCGGCCATAACAGCAGCCCCATCATAGATTTGGGCAATTAATTTATTATCAGCCTCCTCAATATCTTTCATAATATTAAGCACAATTTTATATAGAGCGTTTGCGGTAGGATCTTCTGTCACATTTTTAAAGCCTAAAATCTTTCTTGTACACTCTCATCCATTTTTACGTAGCGTATTACTACAGATAGTTGACTTAAATTAGTTACATCGATTGTTTCATCTAGAACAATAGCAATGAAACAAGTCTGTTTAATTTCAGATTTAATTCTGTTCAAAATAATAGTGGCAGCAGCCGAAATTAAATCATTCTGAATGCGATTTTATGTCCCGCGGGAAACGTTAGACTGTTCCAAGTGATTTTTTAAACAAATGTCGTATTTGGATATTAAACAAACTAGGTCTTGAAAGTTTCCTCTATTTGCAGATGTAGTTGTTTCGTCATGACCCCTGAAGCCCAATTCATGCTGCGACCAAGAAAACACATAGCATCAATAAGTCTTTTTAATATGTTTCTGTTCTTATCAACCAGTTCATTGTGTTGGCGATGAATTACAATCTGCTTGCCAACGGCGTATTCAATTCGCGTTTTTCCAAAGACACTTAATTTTAAAATGGTCTGTAAATGCGCTTTAGACATAACATGTCTTTGTACTAGTTAATGTAGATTATTCAAGTCGGAAAACCTACTTTTATTCCACAACCCCTTTTCAGCCACAAATAGACTACAAGACCAACAAAACAGTTTATTCCTGTTTTCACAACCCGTTAGCCATTCATATGGTTTGAGTTTTTTCCGCGTTGAAATGTCGAATAGGTACATGTTTTAATTCTTGTATTTAAGTTTTTATAGTAGGTTTCGGTCTACCTATATTAATAATAGCCAGTTTTTCAGCAAACAGTAAAGTTGAAAATCCTTTAGTTATCAAAAAACATACAATACAATCACAGTTATTATTACCACTTGTTTGTAAAGTTTGTAAATCCCCACCCCCACCGTCACCGCTGTTAAAAGCTGATCTACTTGCAGCCATATTAATAATCAAAAAATGCCAATGTATTTAACTTACTCGGCTGCTTATACATATGAAATAATCAGGCACATTCGCTTTGAACACGCACCCGGTCTTCGTAGTACAACACGTTCTAAAAACATGCGTACATCGCGCCGAGCAGAGGTTTCTTTTATAAAGTTGCCTGCTCACTACGTGTATTTAACTGAAGTCATTGCATGCATCCACTCGTAGTATCAGATCAGGTTCATGCTGTCCGCAATCGGACTCATTCACCTTGCTAGGAGTGTATATACAAATACAGTATGCAGCATAATAAATAATTATGTGTGTGAGCTTGCGAAATAAAAATTTTAATGAATAAATTAGTTTCAGAATTTGAAATTTAATATTTAAAATACAAAAGGGATTTTAAATAATGCGGTTTAGGTATGTAGTCGTTATTTTAAGGGAAGCAATGCTTCCCTTGCTTCCATGGACCGCACGCCACTACTACATTGATGATCCTACAGCTCCCACCCCTACAGTAGATGAGCCGAAAGTTACAATTGAGAAGGTGTCCTGGAAAGTTCCCCATGTTACCGTTTCTCTCGCACAACAGTTACAGCTTTCCAGACAAATTCAAAAGGGGGTGGAAATTCCATTAGCCTTTCGAATCTGGTACTTAATAGAATACCCAGCTCTTCCAGAAACATCTAGACATACTTGGCCAGTTAAGCGAATCACCACAACATATTCTTACAGGATTTCAAACTGATAGAAAAGGAAAGCTCTTAAAAGATATGAGTAAATTTTATAATTGTAATCTAAGAAATTTTAGAGCTTTTCTAAACACTGAAATGTATCCTTACCAGGACCTCAACTTAAATATTCTGGAAAATAAATTCGCCTCACTTTACGAAATGTTTTCAAAATTTCAACAATCCTATTTCAATTTAATTATGACATTGAAGTATAAACAACAACTCAGTGCCCTTTTAAAAAAACTAAGAGAACTCAAAAAAGTGATTTTCTTTTTCGGCATGAAGAAAAAAATTTAATAAGCGCTTTTCAAATCTATCATTGTAAACTATGGTAATCGTAATTGACATTCAAGGTTTCAAACTGGAAAATAATAAATTTCTTCTAAAAGAACTTGCATCGTTTGATGGTTCCAAGATCTGTCACTATGTTTTTAAGGCACCATTTAGTCTGGATTATTTACCTCAAAATTTACAAGTGCAGACGAAATGGTTAATAAACCATTGTATTGATTGGAAATCAGGTTTTACACCAGTACACAATTTTGCTGAAATAATCAAACATCTTACCAGCAACACCAACGTCGTTTATGTGAAAGGAAAGGAGAAAGCTGATTATGTAAAAAAATATTCATCAGCCCTCGTTTTGGAATTAGATGAACAACCCGCACTTCAAACATCTACACCTTCTTGCATTTATCATTTAAATAATCATTGCGTTTGTGCCCTTACTAATGTATACTTTTTATTTAACAATCATGTTATAAATTAAGTTTTGTATTGTAAAAAATAAAATGAGTAAAAATATATATTTGCTTGTAAAACCAACATGTAATTATTTATTTAAAGCGATGTATAGGAATACAATGTCTAATTACATTTTTTTTATTCTACAAATTTAAAATGGAACATAATGCATAAGCATGTGTTCAATTTCTCCATTTTGCACATAAGCTTTGTATGATAGGACAAAAAACTCTTTTGTACAGTTACCATTTAAATATATGTTACACAATTCATACAAATATAATTTGGTCCAGTCATCTCCTTCAGACTCAAATTTTTCATCACCAGCTATGTTTCTTATTTTACAGATAATTATTCTAAACTTCTCTTCTAGCTCATCACTATCCATTTTTTCACACTGACATTTACTATTCACATTTCCCATCATATTAAATTGTTTATACTGCACCGACGTTGACTGTGGCTTCTTAACTACTGACACTACTCACTGTTTTCAATATTCCCAGCTGGACTCATTCTTAAACAACTAAACACAAAGGTCACTTCCGCCGGCTGCCTACACTGTTCTGCAGATCTATATTTTATTCACTTGTTACAACGTGTGGAACGGGATATATACCTACTATGCACATGATATTTTACGACACTTTTGTCACGTAAAGTAAACACTGCATACCTAGCTCCTACCAGGCAATCTCTGCAAACTATGGAACCCATAGAAGGATCCCCAATAAAATAAAATTTTTGGCATTTTTCTTCACCCACATCGACAGCCCTAAAGTGTGCCTCCATTAATGCCACAGCTTGAATATGGCGATTTTGCAAAACACTCCCTTCATAATTTAACACATCGCTGGCGAATATTTGAAGTGTTGCGTAAACTGTCCCAGTTAATCAAAAAATTGTGATCAGACATTGTATTCCTACTACTTTGCACTGAATTATAAATAAACTCGAACTCGTATATAGAGGGTTCCAATAATATTAATTCCCTGAGATATCTCCTATACACATATATATATATATATATATATATATATATATATATATATATATATATATATATATATATATATATATATATATATATATATATATATATAATACAAATTTCAAGGGTAAATTTGTATCCTTGAATGTGTCTATGACCATGAAAATGTGGCTGGCCTTGACCTTGGGAAAAAATACCTCTAATAATATTAATTCCCTGAGATATCTCCTGCACATATATAAAAACCAATTTCAAGGGTAAATTTTGCCACTGACCTTGAACGTGCATGACCACGAAAATGTGGCTGGCCTTGACCTTGAAAAAATATCGCTGGCCTTTACCTTGGGGAAAATACCTCTAATAATATGAATTCCCTGAGATATCTCCTGTACATATATAAAACAAATTTCAAGGGTAAATTTTGCCACTGACCTTGAACGTGTCTATGGCCATGAAAATGTGGCTGGCCTTGACTTTGTGAGAATATCGTTGGCCTTGACCTTGGAGGAAATACCTCTGACCTTGACCTTGAAAAAAAACTGCCTCCTCACCTCACAAGGTCGTTCCAGAACAGACATTATCTCTCTACTCTCTTTTGCATTCACTTCCTAATAAAGTACCGTGTCGGCTGAACTTTTTTTGCTAAAGAAGGGTCAGCGTAATTTTGAATCGGTAACTTTAATGCTTGTTGCGTCACCCTCATTTCATTTATGACAAATGGTTTGAATTAAGTAAATGAAATGTATTTATAGATTATGCATGGTCTCTCTACTATACATGTCATTCTGTCAATCTTGAACAGGTACAGTGCAAGTTTTTAAAGTATCTTGCTTTCAAAAACCACCATCATTATAGTAGTTTCGATGATTTACTAACGTATTTTAATATCATGCCTGTTGATGTTCGACGCAAACAAAGAGATTTAAAACTTTTTTATAACATTATTAACTTCAAGGTATCTTGTCCTGACTGACTTTCTATGATCAACTTCTTTGTTCCACCAAGAGTAACTTGTTCAAAGAGTTCATTTCTTGCCGCTTTTCATCGTACCAACTACAGTCATAACTTTTATTTCATTAGATGCTCAGTGTTGGCCAACAAATTGTCTGATGAACTTGACTTTTTCACAAGAAAATCGGTTTTCTTACAACAGCTGTCACTTTGTAAGTTAAGTGACTAACTTGTGACCATTTTGTATGCTTTTATTAACTGCTTTTATTGTATATATTTTTTTCTTTTTGTACTTATCTAAAATGGGCTCCTGGCCCGTAAATAAATAAATAAATTACAAAAACAAACTTCAAGAATATATATATATATATATATATATATATATATATATATATATATATATATATATATATATATATATCTTTAGGAATATTGCACTACACTGTAATCACTTTTAAATATACACTTTATTTGTTTGCTGTACGTTTGTTATTTCTTATTGGTTTGCGTGGACTGCAGTTTCGAACCGTCCCGGTAGCGTGCTGATGATGAACCGGGACGGTTCGAAACTGCAGTCCACGCAAACCAATAAGAAATCACAAACGTACAGCAAACAAATAAAGTATATATATATATATATATATATATATATATATATATATATATATATATATATATATATATATATATATATATATATATATATCAGAATAGTTTCATAAATCAATCATACTTGTGCTATTTTTCAACCTAATCACACAATATGAAGTTAAAACGTTTGTTGGCACTGGTACTTCGTAGAAAATGTAAATTATGTAAAAAAGGAAGAGATTTATCTTTTTACAAAATGCCTTTCGGCATTAAAGGAAAACATAAAAAATCGTAACGTAGTAAGAAAAGTAGAATAGTATGTGCTCCAAAAATTGGTGGTTTTTTACCTTTCTTCCTGCCTGCTTTGGGAGCATTAGGTGTGTTAGCCGGAGGGGGCGCCAGCATAGCGAAAACCGTAGTTGATGCCAAGAATGCTGCAAAGGTATTACAAGAAGCAAAACGTCACAATATGGAACTTGAAAAAGTTGCTAGATCATCTAAAAGGTCTGGGTTATTTTTAAAACCGTATCAAAAAAACTTCCGATAAAACTACCATCGCGACCTTTGACGAATGTTGATTTACTAAAGTTTGCAAATTTGTTAAGGATAAAAAAAATTCGGGTAGTATACATGAGACAATTTACCAATCAAAATTAAAATCAATGAGTCTGGCATTATTAATCTTGACAGTGAACAGGGTAGTGGAACTCATTGGACCGCATAGGTAAAGAAAAAAGCACATATAAATTATTTTGATAGTTATGGAAACTTACCACCCCCCAGCCAATGTAGTTAATTATTTTTTTAGTGATGGGCATAATAACACAATCGCTTATAATTATCAAAGGGAACAAAGTCTCCATTCTTTTAGGTGTGGTCATCTGTGTTTGAAATTTCTATATAATATGCAGTAATCTCTGCTGTATAACCAGTTGTGTAACATGTCTTACGCTTTTACATTTTTGGGAAAGGAATCTGTGCTTAGTGCAGATTTTAATCCCCCAATATTTCTAGATGACAATTCACAATATGTGATTGGTCTAACAAATTTCGAGACTTTTAATGTTATTCCTAATATTGATGAGACCAACAATGAATTTTTCTACGGCACTGAACATGTTACAATTCCAATAGGTTCTTATGAAATTTTAGATATGTCAGTATTTGCAGAAAAACATGAAAAAAGAAACTTTGGAACCAGAGGCGAATAATAATACATTAAAAACTATTTTAAAATGTAGTAACGATGTTGATTTTCAAGAGGTAATTCCATCGGTAAACTTTTAGGATTCAGTAATAAGCTTTTAAAGGCGAATTTAGTTCATGAACCAGAAAATCCAGTTGAAATTGTTAAAGTAAATGCTTTATGTATTGACTGCAACATATCTTGTGGTTCATATAATAATGGTAAACCAGTTCATACAATACCTCAGTTTTCCCGACTGTACCTCCTGGATATAAAATAGTGAGAACGCCTCAAAACATCATTTACTTTTCAGTTACCATTAGGACCATTACTAATATAACCATTAAGGTACTTGATCAAGACGAAAACTTAGTAAATTTTAGGGGTGAAACAGTTGCACTAAAGGTGCATTTAAAGAAGGCAGTAGAAATGGTGGTAAGATATAATGCCCTACATCCACCTTACCCAGAGTATAAAAACAGACACCTTCATAAAAAATTTAGTATACTAAAAAAGTGTAAGCAATTAACACCTTCCAACCGACAATTCTTAAGATAACTTGGTTTTCAAGTAAAATGAATATTCTTCACGTTGCACAAAAAGTAGTTGTAGATGATTCGATTATAGATTACCAGTACCATACCTATCAAGCATGTACATCTTCACAATTTGACTACTATAAGGATGGACAACGAATCATTGTTCAAGAACTTGATGCATATACACTTCTTCTGACAGTTTTTTATACATTAAAGGTAAATTAACCAAAACAGATGGTAGAGTGTCGAACAATTTGTTTTTTATTAACAATGCAATAGCTTTTCTTTTTAGAGAAATTCGTTATGAACTGAACTGTGTAATAGTAGATTCAACGTCTAATGTAGGACTTGCTTCAACAATGAAAAATTATTTATCATTACATTCTAATGAGAGCATAAAACTTCAAAATGCAGGTTGGTTTCCTAAAAGTGATAAACGTGCAGATGATTGCATTAAAGTCAATGCGAATGGAAATTTTAATGTTTGTATTCCATGTTCCCACTTATTGGGATTTTTCGAAGATTACTGCAAAATTATGATGAATATGAAACAATAATTAGTACTTTTTAGAAGTATTGATGATAAAGATGCTGTAATCTATATTGATGATCCTGGAGCACCCACCCCTACAGTAGATGAGCCGAAAGTTACAATTGAAAATGTGTCCTGGAAAGTTCCCCATGTTACCGTTTCTCTTGCACAACAGTTACAGCTTTCCAGACAAATTCAAAAGGGGGTGGAAATTCCACTAGCCTTTCGAATCTGGTGTTGATAGAATACCCAGCTCTTCCAGAAACATCTAGACACACTTGGCCAGTTAAGACCACTACAAAACTCGAATCACCACACCATATTCTTACAGGATTTCAAACTGATAGAAAAGGAAAGCTCTTAAAAGATATGAGTAAATTTGATAATTGCAACCTAAGAAATTTTAGAGCTTTTCTAAACACTGAAATGTATCCTTACCAGGACCTCAACTTAAATATTCTGGAAAATAAATTCGCCTCACTTTACGAAATGTTTTCAAAATTTCAACAATCTTATTATCAAAAAGAAAATCAACCCCTTTTTACACCAACTGAATTTGCAAAATTAGCGCCTTTACTTCATATTGATTGCTCCCGACAAAAGGACAGCATTCAATCAGGGTCGGTTGTAGTGAGACTTCAATTCGAAACAATGCAAACATACCACATAACACATCCGCATACTGTTTAATTTTGCATGATAAACTATTTACTTACAATCCCCTGACGAAAATCGTAAGACAAATTTAATTATACTATTTAAGCTAAATGCACTCCTTTACCTATTTCAATTTGATTATGACGTTGAGGTATAAACAACAACTCAGTGCCGATTTTAAAAAAAACTAAGAGAAGTCAAAAAAGTGATTTTATTTTACAGCACGAAAAAAGAAATGTACAAACGCTTTTCAAATCTATCATTGTAAACTATGGTACTCGTAATTGACATTCAAGGTTTCAAACTGGAAAATAATAAATTTCTTCCAAAAGAACTTGCATCGTTTAATGGTTCCAAGATCTGTCACTATGTTTTTAAAGCACCATTTAGTCTAGATTATATACCTCAAAATCTACAGGTGCAGGTGAAATGGTTAGTAAACCATTATTATTGTATTGATTGGAAATCAGGTTTTACACCAGTACACAATTTTGCTGAAATAATCAAACATCTTACAGGTAGCACCGACATCGTTTATGTTAAAGGGAAGGAGAAAGCTAATTATGTAGGTTAGGTTAGGTTTGATTGTGAGTGGGCCATACCGGTCCCTCCACTGTGACCATAAGGTCAATTGTGGATCACGCCTAATAGTCTATATTTCGCCCAACAAAAGCCAGCCTCCTGCAGAGGTCGATAATCTTTGTGGGCAAAAGTTGATCCAGATCTTCCAGAGCAAGCGTTGTCTTGCCAAAGAGCAGGTGTCTAGTCCTGTCCGTCGCCGGACAGGAACACAGTACGTGCTCTGCTGTTTCATCACTCTCCATACACAGCCGGCACTCAGTTTCCTGACCGACTCCAATTCAGTGCATGTGGTGACGCAAGCGGCAGTGTCCTGTATACAGACCGGCTAGAGTACTCAGTTGTTGTCTGTTTAGCTCTAGAAGTTTTTAGCCCTTGACTCCGACATGCCATTTATGAAGGCCTTAGAGTGAGCTAATCCTGACAGAATTTGCCATTGCTGGATTGTCATTCTTTCTGTCCAGGTCTTTAAGGTGTGTTTTGCTGTGCATGATGATATCCCCAGCACAGGCCGCGTCGGCCGCAACATTGTCATCATGGTCCGAGTGACCCAGTATCCAGACTAGCGACACCTCATTACAGCTGCCCAGTTCGTTGCGGGCAGATTTGAAACTCCATACCGTTTTTGAATTGCAACGGTAGGAGCCAAGAGCCTTTATTGCAGCTTGTCTATCTGAATATATCTTTATCGATTTGTGTGTGCACTGGTTTTCTATACTTTCCCTTGCACACATCTCAATGGCATACACTTCTGCGTGGTGTATGGTTGCATACTTTCCGAGGCTAGTTGATAGTCTAGCATCGGTGTTGCTCCCATATGCGCCGGCTCCTACCCCTCTATTGGTTTTGGAGCCGTCAGTATACCAACAGAGATCGGCCCTCAATAGGGTCGTTTGATCTCGTTCCCAGTCCTCCCTTTCCACGAGGATAGTCTTGAAAGACAGATCTCTACCCGTCTTTGTAGGCATCAATTCTGAGACCATTCCCAGGATCCCATGACCCTCAATGTCATCGAGGAGTTCGGACCCTCCCAGACTGATTTCTTTCGGCATGCTGTCGGATGTTTGTTTTAATCTGTACGTTGTCCACCTCGCCACCCTCTCTAGCCAAATGTGAAGAGCTGGAATATTAAGGAGGACCTCCAGAGCGGCTGATGGTGCGGTGCTTATCGCTCCCGTTATCATCAGACAAGCTTGTCTTTGTAGATGACCCAGTTTGGTCCTCGCGATACCACGAAGTGCCTTTGGCCACCAAACTATGGCTCCATATGTTATCATTGGTCTGATAACCACTACATAGAGCCAGAACATCTGTTTGGGGTTTATTCCCCAGTTATTTCCACAGATTGTACGGCATGTCCACAGGGACAGTTTAGCCCTGCGGATTACATTCTCTAACTGTATGTCCCAGTTGAGCTTCTTATCTAGGGTAACCCCCAGATATTTTGCTTGTTCCGTAAATGGAATCGTTTCCCCCATAAGAATAGGTGGTTTTAATCTATCCAACATTCTTCTTCTGGTAAATGGAACAATGATCGTTTTGCGGAGGGTCACAGACATCTGTTCCCTCCGACACCAATCATTCACTACATTTAGTGCCTCTTGAAGAGTACTTGCAAGTTCCCCCTCAGATTTGCCTCTAACTATTATGACAAGATCATCAGCATACGCCTGGACCTCAACCTCCCACAGCCCCAGGATAGCCAGCAAATCGTCCACAAAGAGGAACCACAGCAGGGGGATAAAACTCCCCCCTGAGGGCACCCCCTCGCAGTCCTGAAGCTGACCACCTCCCCCTGCAACGAGGTAATAACGGTCCGATTGTGAAGGATCCTTCCGATCCAGCCACAAATGGCAGGTTCCACCCCTCTAGCGATGGTGGCTTCGTAGAGGGGATAGGAAATGCATTATTAAATGCTCCTTCAATGTCGAGAAATGCAGCCACCGCCACCTCCCCGTTATCCAGGGAGTGTGTGATTTTCTCGACGAGGTTATTGAGTGCTACCTCAATAGATTTGCCAGTTTGGTAGGCATACTGGTGGGTATTAAGGGGGTTGTTGACTAAGATGTTCCCCCTAATGTGTCCGTCCAGAATTTTTTCCAATCCCTTCAGGAGGAATGAGGTAACACTGAGAGGTCTCAGTGATGTGGGTAGGAGGTCATTACGTCCCAGTTTGGTAATATATACCCCCTAATCACCGTCCAGCTGGATGGAATAGTTCCTGGTCTGATTAGGAATAGGAGGAGAATCTCCAGTCCATTTTGTAGTAGGACCGGAATCACCCCATCCTCCCCTGGCGACTTGAATGGCTGGAAATGATTCACAGCACACTCCACTGCCAAGGCTGTGACTATTCTCCGAGCAACTTGCCAGTCCTCCCTATGGGGGCGTTTAAATCGTCCCTCAGCTGGTAGGACCTCTCCGTTGCTCAGGATCAGACAATCTGGGAAGTGTGTGTGTGCTAAGAGCTCTAACGTTTCTTTCCGAGATTCAGTAAAGGAACCATCTGGTCGTTTTATCGATCCCAGTTCCTGGACTCGGTCGCGTGAGAGAATCCTGTGGATTCTGGCGCTGCTGGGCATATTATTAATGTCCCCGCAGAACCTCCCCCAGGACTCCCTCTTAGCGCTCCTTATCTCTTTGTTATAGTGTGTTAGAGCGGTTTTATATTGCTCCCAGTTGCCGGTAATCTTAGCATGATTGAAGAGACGTCTAACTTCTCTTCGTAGTTTTTCGAGGTTATTGTTCCACCAAGTAGACCCTCGACTATCTTATTTTGTCTTTAGTGGACAGTTTTCGTGATATGCTGAGACCACAGCATTCCTTAGCTGTTTAGCCACAATCTCAGTCTCTCACTGCGGATAGCGGACACAAGTCGGGCGGCGAGGGATTGTTAATTTTGTAAGAAAATATTCAACAGCCATCGTTTTGGAATTAGATGAACAACTTGCACATCAATCATCTACACCTTCTTGCATTTATCATTTAAATAATCATTGCATATCCAGATAGCCCAGACAGCCCTTACTAAGTAAGACTAGATGCATTCTCGCAACAATTAGAACCGTAGACCAGTTTCGCTCTCATTAGAGCTCTTCAGTACGGCATACTAATTGCAGCAAAAATGCATCAAAAATAATACGACCATAGTATAGCCAGCCTTAAAATACTAAGTGAGTGGTGGACGTGCCGCCACCTAGTTGCGGAACCAAGTAGTATGCTGTCACGCCAGCTCCAAATAACACAAAGTGTTATAAAAATAGACTGTTTACAGCTAACTAACAATTTAGAAAATTGTCAGCCCTGACCCATTTCTACCCCAATATAGCGACAAAGTATGTAAGACTAGATGCATTCTCGCAACAATTAGAACCGTCGACCGGTTTCGCTCTCATTAGAGCTCTTCAGTACGGCATACTAATTGCAGCAAAAATGCATCAAAAATAATACGACCATAGTATAGCCAGCCTTAAAATACTAAGTGAGTGGTGGACATGCCGCCACCTAGTTGCGGAACCAAGTAGTATGCTGTCACGCCAGCTCCAAATAACACAAAGTGTTATAAAAATAGAGACTGTATACAGCTAACTAACAATTTAGAAAATTGTCAGCCCTGGCCCATTTCTACCCCAATATAGGGACAAAGTATGTAAGACTAGATGCATTCTCGCAACAACTGGAACCGTAGACCGGTTTCGCTCTCATTAGAGCTCTTCAGTACGGCATACTAATTGCAGCAAAAATGCATCAAAAATAATACGGCATAGTATAGCCAGCCTTAAAATACTAAGTGAGTGGTGGACGTGCCGCCACCTAGTTGCGGAACCAAGTAGTATGCTGTCACGCCAGCTCCAAATAACACAAAGTGTTATAAAAATAGAGGCTGTATACAGCTAACTAACAATTTAGAAAATTGTCAGCCCTGGCCCATTTCTACCCCAATATAGGGACAAAGTATGTAAGACTAGATGCATTCTCGCAACAATTAGAACCGTAGACCGGTTTCGCTCTCATTAGAGCTCTTCAGTACGGCATACTAATTGCAGCAAAAATGCATCAAAAATAATACGGCCATAGTATAGCCAGCCTTAAAATACTAAGTGAGTGGTGGACGTGCCGCCACCTAGTTGCAGAACCAAGTAGTATGCTGTCACGCCAGCTCCAAATAACACAAAGTGTTATTAAAATAGAGACTGTATACAGCTAACTAACAATTTAGAAAATTGTCAGCCCTGGCCCATTTTTACCCCAATATAGGGACAAAGTATGTAAGACTAGATGCATTCTCGCAACAATTAGAACCGTAGACCGGTTTCGCTCTCATTAGAGCTCTTCAGTATGGCATACTAATTGCAGCAAAAATGCATCAAAAATAATATGGCCCTAGTATAGCCAGCCTTAAAATACTAAGTGACTGGTGGACGTGCCGCCACCTAGTTGCGGAACCAAGTAGTATGCTGTCACGCCAGCTCCAAATAACACAAAGTGTTATAAAAATAAAGACTGTATACAGCTAACTAACAATTTAGAAAATTGTCAGCCCCGGCCCATTTCTACCCCAATATAGGGACAAAGTATGTAAGACTAGATGCATTCTCGCAACAATTAGAACCGTAGACCGGTTTCGCTCTCATTAGAGCTCTTCAGTATGGCATACTAATTGCAGCAAAAATGCATCAAAAATTGTTAGTTAGCTGTATACCGTCTCTATTTTTATAACACTGTGTTAATTGGAGCTGGCGTGACAGCATACTACTTGGTTCCGCAACTAGGTGGCGGCATGTCCACCACTCACTTAGTATTTTAAGGCTGGCTATACTATGGCCGTATTATTTTTGATGCATTTTTGCTGCAATTAGTATGCCGTACTGAAGAGCTCTAATGAGAGCGAAACAGGTCTACGGTTCTAATTGTTGCGAGAATGCATCTAGTCTTACATACTTTGTCCCTATATTGGGGTAGAAATGGACCAGGGCTGACAATTTTCTAAATTGTTAGTTAGCTGTATACAGTCTCTATTTTTATAACACTTTGTGTTATTTGGAGCTGGCGTGACAGCATACTACTTGGTTCCGCAACTAGGTGTCGGCACGTCCACCACTCACTTAGTATTTTAAGGCTGGCTATACTATGGCCGTATTATTTTTGATGCATTTTTGCTGCAATTAGTATGCCGTACTGAAGAGCTCTAATGAGAGCGAAACCGGTCTACGGTTCTAATTGTTGTGAGAATGCATCTAGTCTTACATACTTTGTCCCTATATTGGGGTAGAAATGGGCCAGGGCTGACAATTTTCCAAATTGTTAGTTAGCTGTATACAGTCTCTATTTTTATAACACTTTGTGTTATTTGGAGCTGGCGTGACAGCATACTACTTGGTTCTGCAACTAGGTGGCGGCACGTCCACCACTCACTTAGTATTTTAAGGCTGGCTATACTATGGCCGTATTATTTTTGATGCATTTTTGCTGCAATTAGTATGCCGTACTGAAGAGCTCTAATGAGAGTGAAACCGGTCTACGGTTCTAATTGTTGCGAGGATGCATCTAGTCTTACATACTTTGTCCCTATATTGGGGTAGAAATGGGCCAGGGCTGACAATTTTCTAAATTGTTAGTTAGCTGTATACAGTCTCTATTTTTATAACACTTTGTGTTATTTGGAGCTGGCGTGACAGCATACTACTTGGTTCCGCAACTAGGTGGCGGCACGTCCACCACTCACTTAGTATTTTAAGGCTGGCTATACTATGGCCATATTATTTTTGATGCATTTTTGCTGCAATTAGTATGCCGTACTGAAGAGCTCTAATGAGAGTGAAACCGGTCTACGGTTCTAATTGTTGCGAGGGTGCATCTAGTCTTACATACTTTGTCCCTATATTGGGGTAGAAATGGGCCAGGGCTGACAATTTTCTAAATTGTTAGTTAGCTGTATACAGTCTCTATTTTTATAACACTTTGTGTTATTTGGAGCTGGCGTGACAGCATACTACTTGGTTCCGCAACTAGGTGGCGGCACGTCCACCACTCACTTAGTATTTTAAGGCTGGCTATACTATGGCCGTATTATTTTTGATGCATTTTTGCTGCAATTAGTATGCCGTACTGAAGAGCTCTAATGAGAGCGAAACCGGTCTACAGTTCTAATTGTTGCGAGAATGTATCTAGTCTTACATACTTTGTCCCTATATTGGGGTAGAAATGGGTCAGGGCTGACAATTTTCTAAATTGTTAGTTAGCTGTATACAGTCTCTATTTTTATAACACTTTGTGTTATTTGGAGCTGGCATGACAGCATACTACTTGGTTCCGCAACTAGGTGGCGGCACGTCCACCACTCACTTAGTGTTTTAAGGCTGGCTATACTATGGCCGTATTATTTTTGCTGCATTTTTGCTGCAATTAGTATGCCGTACTGAAGAGCTCTAATGAGAGCGAAACCGGTCTACGGTTCTAATTGTTGCGAGAATGCATCTAGTCTTACATACTTTGTCCCTATATTGGGGTAGAAATGGGCCAGGGCTGACAATTTTCTAAATTGTTAGTTAGCTGTATACAGTCTCTATTTTTATAACACTTTGTGTTATTTGGAGCTGGCGTGACAGCATACTACTTGGTTCCGCAACTAGGTGGCGGCATGTCCACCACTCACTTAGTATTTTAAGGCTGGCTATACTATGGTCGTATTATTTTTGATGCATTTTTGCTGCAATTAGTATGCCGTACTGAAGAGCTCTAATGAGAGCGAAACCGGTCTACGGTTCTAATTGTTGCGAGAATGCATCTAGTCTTACATACTTTGTCCCTATATTGGGGTAGAAATGGGCCAGGGCTGACAATTTTCTAAATTGTTAGTTAGCTGTATACAGTCTCTATTTTTATAACACTTTGTGTTATTTGGAGCTGGCGTGACAGCATACTACTTGGTTACGCAACTAGGTGGCGGCACGTCCACCACTCACTTAGTAGCCCTTACTAATGTATACTTTTTATTTAACAATCATGTTATGAATTTTTATATTGTAAAAAATAAAATAAGTAAAAATTTATTTTTTGTAAAAAAATAAAACTAGTTAAAATATATTGTTTTTATATTTATTTAAAGCGATGCATAGGAATACAATTTTTTATTCTACAAATTTAAAATGGAACATAATGCGTAAGTATGTGTTCAATTTCTCCATTTTGCACATAAGCTTTGTATGACAGAACAAAAAACGCTTTTGCACAGTTACCACTTAAATATATGTTACACAATTCATACAAATATGAATTGGTCCAGTCATCTCCTTCAGACTCAAATTTTTCATCACCAGCTATGTTTCTTATTTTACAGACAATTATTCTAAACTTCTCTTCTAGCTCATCACTATCGATTTTTTCACATTGACATTTACTGTTTACATTTCCCATCATATTAAATTGTTTATACTGCACCGACGTTGACTGTGGCTTCTTAACTACTGGCACTACTCACTGTTTTCAATATTCCCAGCTGGACTCATTCTTAAACAACTAAACACAAAGGTCACTTCGGCCGGCTGCCTACACTGTTCTGCAGATCTATATTTTATTCACCTGTTACAACGTGTGGAATGGGATGTATACCTACTATGCACATAATATTTTACGACGACACTTTTGTCACGCAAAGTAAACACTGCATGCCTAGCTCCTACCAGGCAAACTATGGAACCCATAGAAGGATCCCCTATAAAATAAAATTTTTGGCATTTTTCTTCACCCACATCGACAGCCCTAGAGTGTGTCTCCATTAATGCCACAGTTTGAATATGGTGATTTTGCAAAACACTCCCTTCATAATTTAACACATCGCTGGCGAATATTTGAAGTGTTGCGTAAACTGTCCCAGTTAATCAAAAAAGCCTGGACGCAGCAAGTGCGTTATGGTAGTGAATTTTCATAGAAATGATCTGGCACAAAATATTTTATTTTAATTTTTTTTTGCTTGTAACATAGAAATCTAAATTTTGGTGTATAGTTTACTTTTTATATCGTAAACCTACCTACCAAATTTTGTTATCATAGATTTTTTATTTTTTAATTTTTTTTTTAATGAAAACTCAAATTTTCCCCGGAAAACCTCGTCCGATTTTTCTAATTAACGAACTTATCAAAGCCATTTACAAAAGGAAGGTACATGCCAAATTTTATTAAAATCAGCCCATTATTTTTTGAGATATGAATTTTTTTCAAATGAAAACTCAAAATTTTCACGGAAAACCTCGTCCGATTTTCCTGACTAACGAACTTATCCAAGCCATTTACAAAAGAAAGGTACATGCCAAATTTTATCAATATATATATATATATACATATATACATATATACATATATATATATATATATATATATATATATATATATATATATATATATATATATATATATATATATATATATATATATATAAACATATAAAAATTGAAACTGACCCCGGATATGGGTTCTAGGGGTCCTAGTTCGCGTTCATTTGCAAAATTTTTTTCAAAATTCAAAAGTCGGTATCTCCCCATTAGTGAATTTTTCTACGAAAATTCACTAAAAATTGTGATGACATTGTATTCCTACTACTTTACACTGAATTATAAATAAACTCGAACTCGTATATATAGGGTTCTAATAGTATTAATTCCTTGAGATATCTCCTGTACATATATAATACAAATTTCAAGGATACATTTGCTGCTGACCTTGAATGTGTCTATGACCATAAAAATGTGGCTGGCTTTGACCTTGAAAATGTCGCTGACCTTGACAAATACCGCTGCCTTGACCTTGGAAAAATACATTTGGTATTGACCTTGAAAATGGCGCCTCACCTCATAAGGTCGTTCCAGAACAGACATTATCTCTCTACTGGTTTTTTTCTTTTAATCTGTTATGTTACTGTTGATTTTTATGTGTTTCTTGTATCTAATTATCAGGAGTCTTGATGCAGTGTAAAGTTTAAAATTATCGAAAGAGAGACTTTCCCAAGAACAGCAAGTGGTGATTTTAATGTACAACGCCGTAGATTGTGTAACGTCACCGACTCTATCGATTCCACAGATGGAGTAACTGAAACATTTGTTGATGTGTGGGTCGACGACTATCAGAACTATAAAGCTGAGTATCTGAAGAATAAAGATGAAGTGACCCCAAAAACTAATAACCATAGTGCTAGAGGCTGTGCACAAGCCAGAGTTGGATGATTTGAAAAACGTATTTAAACAGAAATTGAACAATTTAACCAAGACCACAACAGCTCAAGTTTTAAAAGATATCGATCTGTCAAAGAGTTACAAGCTAAAGTAGAAGTTGGGTGAAATAGACAAAAATCCAAAAGATTTGCATGACAAATGGATACTTTTAAATCCAACATCGCCATGAAGCGTCGCCGACGCCAACAACACCAACGTAACGATGAACCATCTGATGCTGAGAATTCTATAAATGAATTCCAGCAACTAGCCAGAATCATAGAACGTAAGCGTACCATACTTAAAGGTTGAAATGGCTTGTGGCAGATTGATTTGACCTAGTTTTCACACTTGTACTTTGAATCAAATAAAAGTCTTTGTTAAAATTAATGTGTTTTTATTTTATAATACAATTAAAAATTAGGCCGTAAATCAATAATATCCTGAATAAACTTCTGCGGTACATCTGCTATCTGTAGGTTGTTTCTATGCGCCGTAAGGTAATTCACTTTGGTCTTTATTCTGTTAAAGATGATTGGATATCCAACAGGCTAAATTTAATATCGAATCTTTGCACACATATGTACCAGATATCGCGTCGTTTTCAGTCTAAGCTCCACCCATTTTTACTAAGTATGTAGGGGGGTGTGGTCCCTTAGCCTGGTCATGCGCTGGTCGTTCTCTCGACTGATCTACGCGTGACTTAGCTACTGGACTCCTAGAGGCTGGCTCCACGTGCCACCCCTGGCGCGACTGTCGGCAATGGGAATAACGCCCAGGGCTGATGGTCTACCAAAGTCTCAATCCTCCTCACACACGCATACGAACACACACGACACACATAGATCGGGTTGGGGGCTTCTCGGACTTCGGCGTGAACTCCGGGGAGGGACTCCGAGCGGAGCCGGCTTTGGACTGGCAGCGCTGTGCAAACCAGGTCCGGCACACCTGGCGCCGTTTGGACAGTACAGCAGCCCACCCTTGCCTTGGCCGGTGTAGGGGGCTGCCCTATCATCGATTCGAAAAATGCTCGATCGTGTCAGCAGCACCGGGTAGCTCCGGAACAGGGGGTTAGCTGCACGCTTCGGGTCGTCACGGCGTGGCCGCAGAGCCGCTCTTAACGGAATCAAGTCTCATCGTGGATGAAGCGCCGGGGCGCGGTGGGGTGATCTCCCGTATCTATACGCTCACCAACCCATAAGCACACCCTCACACATACAACCCCCTTTAGCAACCATGAAGAGACACCTAAGAAAAGATGGTAACGTGCCAAAAACCAGCGAGGAGGTAGAAAGTAGAGAGATCCCTGTCTCTCCAAGTAGCTCCAGCAGGGAACTGGAGAAAACGCTTCTCCGCTCTCCCGGCGTGGGGTCCCGGGTGGAACCGCACGGTTCCGTCGGGGACACTGCTGCCATGTGGAGCGATGAGGAGCGAACTTCGTTGGCTGCGAGTCCGGCCGGGCCCATGGACGTGTCCATGGGAGGGACCTAAGACGAGGAGTCGCGAAGGAAGCGTAGGAGGGAAAGGAAAATGAAGTGGAGAGTCCAGAAAAGGAGGCGAGAGAGGGAGGAGAGGCAGCGACGTCGCTAGGGGAGTGTTGGCCCTTCAGAGGCGTAGGCTGCCTCGGCAGCGGTGGCTTCGCAGGATGTGCAGCCGCCGCAAATCCTCTCTGCCTCTGCGGCCGGTCGGGCTGCTTCCGAGCCGGGTGACCCCTCAGGGATCGTCAAGGCTGGGAGGCTGCCAGATCGGGCGGCCTGGCGGCAGGTGCGACGACGGCACCGTGAGGCGAGAGGTAAGGTAGTAAAAGAGATTGTCCTGCCGACGGGACCGGGCGAGGGTCGCAGACTGGGGGAGGGGCCAAAAGGCTCTACCCCTGCGGCGCCCCCCGGGCGTTCGGCAGAGAAAAGAGGGATAAAGCGCAGCCGAGCCCACGGGGACGAAAGCTGGACAGGCGGCCACCGCGCAGGGAGGACCATCAGGCTCTCCGCTGTCGGGGCCGCCAGGCTGGCCCAAGTCAGCTGGGGGCGCGTACGCGAAGCGTCCAAGGGCAGAAAAAGAAACACCCCCAGAGAGACGGGCCAAGAGAGTTAACCGCGGGTGTACGCCGGCGGCTGGGGGGGAAGCGGCTAATGTGTCCCCACTCCTGCGATGTGGGGGCGCTGCCGCGACCCCGGCCGCGGGGGCGGGCCCGGGCCCCTCGGGAACGTCAGGTCCGGCGGGTAGGAGGGATATGCAGGTGGTCATCACCTCCAACCGGGGGGATGGTGTAGTCCTGGCGGAAGAGGCAGAGCCAATAAGGAGGAGTCTGGCGGAGGGGATGTTGGACGCCATGTCGGTATCCGACGGGGCGTTGCAGCTCCGCTTCCGTAACTCGGGGATAGTTGATCCAGGGTGGTTCTTGGTGACCGCCGAGGATGACGAGTCTCTGAGTTGGCTTCTCAACGGCTGATCTGGGACGGCGGTGGGGGAGATCGCCTTCAGCGCCGTAAGGGTAGGGGCGCTTCATGGCCGGTCCGGATCGGCTTTTGGCTCAGAAGTCAAGAGGTGGACCTAGAGGGTGTTGTCAGGATGCTTGCGCTCCAGAATCGCTCGCTTAATGTTGGGCCATGGCGGCACCTGGAGACGGCAGGAGGACCGGGTGCTTGGCGTCTGGTCTTCTCGGTGGGGCCCGGGGTGGCTCGCGAGCTGGACGGGCAAGGCTGGAGGCTGTATTTCGAGTTGGTGCCTCTGAGTGTAACCAGAGTACCGACATGGAGTGCGGTCGCCTACGCCCGGCTCGCGGCGAACGCGCGGGCGGGCGGCGTCGTGATTAAATTCGCGGGTGGGCCAGATCAACCTACAACATAGCCGGGACGCCACTGGGGAGCTGGCAAAGCTCCTCGTAGGCGGCCCAGGCGGAGTTGTGTTGATCCCAGAGCCTTATGTGTATAGGAAGCTAGTCCCCTGGCGTGGGGCTAACGTACCAAAGGCCTGGCGCCGAATTAGGGGGGTCTTCATTCCCAAGCCAGAAAGGGAGGACTACACGCTGGCCAAGGCGTACAGGCTAATCAGCCTTACATCATTCCTGCTTAAGGCTTTAGAAAAGATAGTAGATGGGTTTATGTTGGGAGGGATCCTAAAGGATCACCCCTTCCATAAAGGTCAGCACGCGTACCGGCGGGGGAAGTCGACGGAGACGGCGCTACATGCTGTGACACGGAAGGTGAAAAGGGCCCTACACTACGGGGAGAGCGCATTAGCTGTGTTCTTCGATGTGGAGGGGGCCTTTGATAAAGCAAGGATGGATACGGTCTGTACCGCCCTACAGGATAGGGGAACGCTGAGGTCCCTAATAAGCTGGGTTGCGAGCATGCTGGAGGACAGAGTTTCGCTGACTTTGAGCGGCCGGGGGCTGGACGTTGGGGTGACGGGCGGCTGTCCTAAGGGCAGCTGCCTTTCGCTCCATCTATGGTGTCAGGTCATGGACGGCCTCTTGGAGCGACTCTCTGAGAATGGCTTCTACGCCCAGGCGTACGCTGATGATGGGCTGGTCTTAGTCACCGGCAAATTCCTCGGCGTCGTCTGTGAGTGCATGCAAGCTGCCTGTAGCATAATCGAAAGGTGGTGTGGTGAGCAGGGACTCTCTGTAAATCCGGCGAAGACGGAGATGATCCTATTTACCAAGAGGAAGGTAGAGGGGTTCAGGGCGCCCGTGATGTTTGAAAAACCTTTAGCTTTAGTGCGGGAGGTCAAATATCTGGGAGTGATTCTTGACCCCAAACTAACATGGGAGTCGTAAATAGAACGAGTAGTGAGGAAGGGAGTAGCGACCCTCTGGCAGCTGCGTCGTGTGATAGGGATGACCTGGGGACTTAATCCTCGAATCCTTCATTGGATCTACACTGCGATCGTCAGGCCGAGAATCCTCTATGGGGCGTTGGTCTGGTGGTGTGGTGTGAACCAAACTACCAGCAGGAAGCTGGCCAAACTCCAACAACAATCCTGGGTATCACAGGCGCTATGAGGACGACACCCTCAGCCGCGCTATAGGTCCTGTTGATGCTGCCACCGCTTCCCATCTGTGTCAGAAGGGAGGCTATGGCGTCGCATCTTAGAATGCGAGACTCAGTAAACTGGTGCGGAGAGGGATCAGTAATAGGGCATGCAAGAGTCGCCAAGGAGGTGGAAATGGAAATTCCGATTTCCGCCATAAAGGTGCGGGATACCGAGGACGATATTAGGTTGATTAGGCCATACACCCTCAGGATCCCCAGTAAGGATCAGTGGAGGGAAAATGAGGTTGTATTCCAGCCCGCAAGCCTGGTCTGTTTCACCGACGGATCGCGGCTGGAGGACCAACAATCCTCCGGGGCAGGAATATACATCGAGGGCCTGGGGGTGCGCGAGAGCTATGCTCTTGGCGCATATACCACGGCATTCGAAACAGAGGTGTATGCTATCCTGTCTGTGGCCAACAGACAGGATGTGAAGAGGAGTCCCGAGAAATGCTCGGATAGCCAGGCAGTCCTCGGGGCAGTCTGCGCGGTTCCCGGCGGCCGTTCTGTGGCCCGGAGCCTGTGATAGGCCTAAGTAGGAAGACAGTCTCTGTCGCCTTAAACAGGTGGACCGAGGAAGCAATGGAAAGCCACTGGGGGTCGGTTAGTGGCTGCAGGCAGGCGAGGGACTTCGTGGAGGGGGCGGACAGAGATAAAGCTGTCTGGCTACTCGGAAGGAGTCGACCTACGCTTCGCTGCATCCTTGGGGTGCTGACAGGCCACTGCGCCCTTAGAAGACACCTCACATTGATAGGCGTAGAGATGGATCCCATTTGCCAGGAATGCGGCGAGGATGAAGAAACGTCCTACCACTACCTGTGTGAATGCGAGGCTTTTAGGAGTCTTCGAGCAGAATTGTTCGGATCGAGGACTCTGCAGAGGAATCAGGTAAGTACCGTCCAATTGAAGACCGTCACGGCCTTCATCTCGAGGTCGAGGCGGTTTGACGACGGAACCGAGGAAGAGTAGAGCATGGTTGCTTGGGTTGGCAAAAAGGGCCCATTGTGGCCTACTTGCTTGGCGTTGGCCTCCCCACCACTGCTACTACTACTACTAAGTATGTAACAGTTGTCGGTAATAAGTGGGCGCCTTCGGTTGGAACATTTGGGGTATCGGTATTCCGATGCCCTAAATGTCCCTTTAACCTATTGTTGTAATAGGCAATCAACTCTTTTAGTTTTCTTATTTTATGTACCAGATATCAAGCTGTTTTCAGCTTGTCTTCCACCAGAGTTCCACCAAGTATGTGGCAGTTGTTGGTGTTAATTGAGATGTTGCATCCGCCACTTCTAGGGGCCTGGTATTCCGGCCCCTTAGAGGTGATTCTAAATGTGACTAAGTTTCTGTTGTAATAAGCAATTAACTCTTTAGTTTTCTTATTTTGTGTACCAGATAAGGCAGCGTTTTCAGTCTGAGCTCCACCAATGTTTACCACGTATGTAGCGGTTGTCGGTACTAAGCGAACGCCTTCGGTTGGAACATTTGGGTAGACAGTATACCGGCTACCCAAATGTTCCTTTAACCTATTGTTGTAATTAAATTCCGTTCTTAATAGCATTGAGTGCCCCCTCGTATATATCATATTTGAAATTTTTCGTTTGAAATCGAGTTTGTTCATCTTACTATTGACCAGGCAGCCAAAACAAACAAAACACGTGGTGAGCTTAACCTAAGAACACAGTCGGCAAGCGGAGTCCTATACATCACAGAGACAACACATACTTGATGTCAAAAAGCAGCCTATGACATACAAGACTTAACATTCGGCATGGGGAATCGGAAGTCCTAACCTCACATTCGGACAGCGGGCAGCAGCCGGCATAACCTAACAAACACATGTGTGTGCCTTAACCTATCATTCTCGGATAGCGAGAAACAGAATGCTTATATGTCAGACTTAACCTCAAATTAACACGTGGTGCGCTCCTAACAAACATTCGGCTAGCGGCAAACCCTCTTGGAACCTGACAGCAGCAGCCATCTTGGAACATGTGAACTGACAGGTTACCCGCTACCAGATGGCCGGTTGCTGTAGCGGCCATCTTGGAACATGTGACGTTGCTGACAGATGACAGCTGACTCCCGCCATCTGGCACTCGCTGACAGATAGTGACAGCGACGGAACATGTGACGTCAGCTGACAGGTTTGGAACATGTGACGTCAGCTGACAGATGACAGGAACATGTGACGTCAGCTGACAGATGACAGGAACATGTGACGTCAGCTGACAGATGACAGGAACATGTGACGTCAGCTGACAGATGACAGGAACATGTGACGTCAGCTGACAGGTTACGTGCCATCTGTTGACACATGCTCACATGGCTAAGTCTCAGCTTACCCCTATACCACCCAACTCTGACGTCACAGCCAATCAGAAGGTTCAGACCGGCGGACCCAGGAGTCTCCCTATCTACTTACAGGTCATCTGTATTTAACTTGTACTCTACCTAGGGTAAGATATTGTTTGGGATGTGATAAGAAAAACACTGATGAGGATAAGTGTTCTAATTGTACAAAAAACTTGACAACCGGAAGTTCACAGGGGGCAGGTCCTTCTGCAGATCAGAACCAGGAACCCTCGATTTCTCAAAACACGGGATCAGTCTCAAAACGAAAGTAAGGTTCTTTCTTAACAATACATTAATGGCAAACCAGTAGGTCGATGGCACCTGAAGGACCTCAAACCTTATCCATAAATCCTTCCTTCAGAAGTCTCTGAAAGATAAAAAATACCCTGACCTGTTTTCCTGTCTTCATTTTTCATCTTTTTATTACCTGTCGGTCCCATCCTTGTTCCCTGTGCGTCTCCCAGGTGTTGTGGAATCGACTCGGCCAAAGAACTTAGGCAGTCTACTTGTGCACGGAGGTAGTATACAGCGTTCGTTCACAACGGATAGCTGTTTGTGTCGGTCCGGGAAGAAAACAAAACTCTGATATTCACACAGAAAACATTTCCCTGTTTCGACCTAGTCTCTCCTTTTATCTTCAGAGTTTCAGAATTCCCTCATTTTCCCATCTCAATTCCTTCTATTATGTCCCTGAACCCTCATTATTTTTTTGTTTTAAATCAGCTGTCATCGACTACCTATAATCCGACTTTGACCAACCCGATCTTGACAGACTTTATTCTGATGAAGAGCCGAACCTGGTGTCACGTTAATTGTGTGCCTTCCTAACCCGGTATATCTATTGAATTTTTAATTTGTGATATACCTAGAGAGGTTAATGAATTTGCGCATGATCCAAGGGTTGGCATTTTGTGAAAAACTTTCATGAAATCCTGTGAAACTTAAACCTGACATTGACTGGTTTAATTTTCTGTCCTTGGATACGTTCATTTGTTATAAAATTTGGAATGTATATCGGAAAATAAATCTGCCCCGGTCATGTATACTTTCTGCGAAAGCAAATTTACATTAAATTTTCGGTAACTTCTGATTTAAGTATATCTTTCTGTCTGGGCGGCATATAAGTTTCTAAAGTATTTTTCTTAGATCTTTTTATGTTTCAACCTTATATGTTTGCTAAAGTAATGGCGTGACACTTTACAGCCAGCGACTACCACATGGATTTGACAAACCCGGACTTGACTTCTTTCTGTCGGGCCGGCACATAAGTGACTGATTATATTGTTTTCTTACAACTTTCCATGCTTCAACCTTGTGTTTGCTAAAGGAACGGCACGACACTTTACAGCCAGTGACGACCACATGGAGTTGACAATCCCAAATTTGACTCCAGATTTTGACCATCCCAATTTTGACTAACTCGATCTTGACTCTTGATTTTGACTACCCGGATTGGACATTAATCTAATGTTTATGCTGAGATATGTTAATAGAAAATAAATCTGACAGATGTCCAGCGATACAATAAATCTGTAGCAACTTTTCATAAGTTGGTGTGTTTTGTTTGAATTTTTATGGCCAAAGATTGTTACCGTGGTTAGCGTTAACAATTCTCAACCCATTATCGCCGATTAAACAGTTTGTGCTTATCAGACCTATCGAATCGTTATCTTGCTGTAGAATTATCTCTGACGAACTATCGATTGCCTTATCGCTAATTAAGCAGATAATGCTTGTCAGACTTATCATATCGTTACTCTTGCTGGCGAGCTATCTCTGACGAGCAATCGATTGTCTTACCGTTGGTAAAGTAATACTTTATCAAAACTATCGTATCATCATGTTTGTTGGCGAGCTATCGCTAATGAATTATTGATTACGCTGCCGATAATAAAATGGGTTACATTTTATCAAATCTGTCGTTGTGCTTGTTATCTTTATTGTGGCAAGTTACAGTCAGAATGATTTTCTTGTATTGCTTAAGTGGCGAATCTTTTCAGATACTGTTGAAATAGTTGAAACATATGAACGCTACGCCTGGAGATGGAATATTATGGGTCTTACCCTGGAGAATTTTCAAAAGAAAAATGTTCTTTCTCTTTGTTCCATGGCTCATGTACTTTCTTTTGATGTGGGGTGCACATGTTATCAGCAAATCGCTGTGTACAATTGTCTTAATATTTACTTATTGATTATGACTTTCTTTTCTTTCTACACTATAACTGTCGAACTGCTTCTTTTTACTCAATTTTGACACTCAATGTGCATATACACGGAGTGAGGTCTTTTGGTAGCTTGAACCGTAACTATCGCCTTGCGTCCGACCGACTCGACACGTCTAATCCACACGCTCTCGTCGGGTACCAAGTGGATTTTGGTGAATGTCGAGTGAAGGTTGCGTGGGAGTTCGTCAAAAAGGTCGAGGCTGACGAGGATGACTCCATAATTAATTTGACGATTGAAGAGTTTTGTGAAACTCGACGCAATCCTGTGTAAAGGAGGTATACCTTCACACAGTCTCAAAAACAATACACCCTTTTTCTACTCTCTTATCTTCCTTCGAAATCATATATCCAAAATTTTTACTGTACCCTTTGTTTTCGGCATACTTTTGGCTATATTGACGTTTTTTTATAACTACCTTATGTATCTCGATGCTTACCTGTGAGGATATCACAGCTTACCTTGCGATTTGTTTCAATGTTAATTGCCTGTTAGTGATTATCTAGATTTCTACAACTTTGGTGTGAATAATATCTACGTTTATTTGGCGAATTGATCTGCCATTGCTTTGTGAAGAATCATTCTCATTCTGTGGAGAATTTTCATGAGAAAATTTACTTGGTTCATTCCTTCAACAACTAGAACAATTGGACTTCGAGGTGTAATGAAAAAAATAAAAGTGCCTTTAATTTTTTTGGGCAGGTTAAAATGGTGTGTAACGGTTGTTTTTTCATTACCGCAACTCTCTTGCTGACAGAGCGATAACTTAAGGGAAGCTTAAATAAGAAAAAGTGGCTTCATTATTGAACATCAATTCTAGTTTTGTTTTGAAAAAATGTGTTGAAAATTTGCTATTGACAAT
Source organism: Tillus elongatus (assembly GCA_964006375.1). NCBI lineage: Eukaryota > Metazoa > Arthropoda > Insecta > Coleoptera > Cleridae > Tillus > Tillus elongatus. Next base: position 56,035,904 of record OZ023269.1, read on the forward strand.
TACCATCGTAGCACTTTTACTGCCTTCCATTCATTTACATCAAGTATTACATATTCACGGATGGAATATTTGCCTAAGAGAAAAGATCGTTATTTTACGGCAGTTTCCTAGTGAAATATTCATCCTGTTAAGGAATGAAAACAATAGGGTCTTTCTTAAAAAGAAAATCTAGAAATATCGATGTTTATATTTGAAACGTAGTTGCTGCTCTTAAAATTGTATTCCATTTTTGACCTAATGAGTGTACTGAATAAAGTTGTTTCCCTCCGAGAGACGAAATTTGCCTACCCGATCGGTAAACTATTTTCCGCGTAATTTCACTCCTACTCTGTTCAAGACATGTGGCAGTTGCAACTCTGATCCAATCAGATTTAAACACGCGCTACAGGCTTCGTAGGGAAAGTGTGTCAAGCAAAACCAGTCGAGAGCGAACATCAACGGTGAGACTCTCTCGGACAGGCTAATAAAGTGCAGCGTCTTCATGTCATGTGTACTTAGTGTAACTATTCTGCGATGTACTGCAAATAGTTTGAGTTGTCACTGATTGTTTCGACCCGTTTAATAGGATTAAACGGTAAGTTTTTAAGCTTATAATGCAGCGGCAGGTTGCTAATGGCATTCTTTGTTGTAATTGCAGGGTTCACCTTCACCCCCGTTCACTCCCCCGCCTAAACATCCAATTTCACGTCTCAGATTCTAGTTCTTGTCGTTATGTTATGATCTTAGCATCATCTTTGTTTTTGTGTACTATCCCAGTATACTTTTACCGTCACCTCCATCGAGCTTCTCTGCTAGTTGACACTTCAGCTTCGTGTGTAGGGCTCTCCATCCTCATGTCACAGCATTTAACTGCTTTTCACTGTGTTCGGTGAAATCAACATTGGCAGGTGAAATCCACCTGTATCTGGTGAATTGACCTTGCTGATGAAGGTGCTCTAGGCCATCTTCCATGGCGGTCACAGCTTTTAAGTCCATCTGTGCTTGTTCTCTTGGGAAATTAACCATCTGTGGTGAGCACTGAGTGTTAAGCCACTCTCTGCAGCCTGTTTATTCTCTGCGGGCAATCGACGCCCTCTAAGGCTTTGTGTAAAGGCCTGACTTCAGCTGGTGAGTCATTTAAAAACAACTGTGATAAACAAGTGAGTCGTTAACAATTTCTTGAGTGACTTTTTTAAAATCTCAGCCAGACATAAATTTCTTGTCTATTCACAAAATCTCTTGTCGAAATTAATACTATACTAAATCAATCAAAATTTAAACTTTAATCAGTGAAATTGATCCTTTAAGTCATTTTAAATAATGTTGAACATGTAAATTGTAATAGGTTGTACAATAATCAATTAAGTAAGTATTTTGCTGCCGTAACTTTCAGATTTTTATTAGAATAAAAAGGTAGCTTATAAGTTGAAGTATCAAAAATAATCATTTTATCTTGCATCATGTAGATATTTTCTTTTACAAATTTTAAAATAAACACTCTGGCCAGAAATATCAACAAAGGATATACAATAGATTGGTTTGAATAAAGATTTTTTTCTTTTAACCTGTTACATTACTGCTGATTTTTATGGGTTTCTTCTATCTAATTATCAGGAGTCTGGATGCAACCAACTCCTATGCTCATTAATTTGCTGAATAAATTTAATATTTGTGTTTTTTATATTGTTCATGCTCGTTGTTCTGTCACTTTTAAATTCAAATGTCGCGCGCTACACTGACATAGAGTAAGTGTTACTAATGGTTTCCGCCAGAAGACCAGAGAGGGGGAAGAAGAATGAGAGAAGGGAGAGAAGCTTGCATCCCTCTGCCACTTGTTTTTGAGTCCTTGAAGAGGCAAGAGGTCTCGAGAAAGCGAATTGCTTTCAACCCCTTGAAGAGACACGAGGTCTCTAAATATCCATTTTGTTTGTAAGTCCTTTGGGAGACACGAGGTCCCTAGAGGTGTTGTGTGTGAATACAGAAAAACGAAGCTTATGTTCCTGCATTATTGGAGAATAAAGGTAGGTAACTTTGCTTATTGTCAGTGCCCTATTTGTTCTGTTTTTTTTTGTTATTCATTATAAAATAAATACACGTGGTATTTACATTTGGCCCATCGACCGGATTTTTATAGTTGTTTTGTTTTGTTATTAGTTGATACAGTCCATTTTTTGAAGTAATTTTACTTGTTTCCTTTAGTCTAGTAAATTTGTAATTGTTTATTGCCGTGTTGAGTCATTTAATTTCAAGGTGACGTTATTGCTTGTATATAACTAGGTACATACTCGAATTGCATATTGTTGAAATCACGTTTGCATATTGTTTAAATCGCGTTTAGGAATTTTTTTTTGCGTTGAACAATGGAGTTGACTCAGCTAAAAAATAAACGCGAAAGCGTTTATACACGAGTAGAAGCCATATTGCACGTGGCTCAACAGGTCAAAATAGACGCAGTAGTGGATTTAGATAGGTTGAATAGATTTGAGGTTCGTTTTGAGGCGTTGAATGAGTTGGTCAATCTATTTGATTCATTGCATTTGGACATCGTGTCGGTAGTTGATCGATCAGAGTTGGAGAGCGAGCATGAAATGCAGAACAAATTCGATGAACTGCAATACTCTATAAAAACTATCTATCGAGAACTGAGAGGTTATGCAAATAAAGCCGCTGAGAATCAAGCTCGATCCGTTTTTCACGGTAGTTCGAAATCGAGTCGAGCATCGAGTAAGTCGCGGTGTTCGGTCAAATCATCGAACGCTCGATCTCTCAGTGAAAAGGAAGTAACGAACGCAAACGCGATTATGTCAACTTCAAATTTGAACAGACATTTGAGGTTACCGAAAATCGAAATGCCAAAATTCGATGGAAATTGGAAAAACTGGCCAACCTTTTATGATCTGTTTAAAACAATGATTCATGAGAACGAATCATTGTCAGATATTGAAAAGTTCCAATATTTGAGTGCTTCGTTAGTGAAGGATGCAGCTGGCCTAATCAAGAATTTACCGCTAACGGGAAGCAATTATGGGATTGCATTCAAGTCTCTGGTCTCAAGGTATCACAATACCCGGGTTTTGTTGACCAATTATTGGCAGGGTATTGTACAGGCCCCCAAAGCAAATAGTGAATCTGCTTCTTCCCTACGAACGTTGTTGTCTGTATTCAGTGAAAATTTGGAAGCGTTGAAGCAGTTTGAACATGACATGTGGGATTTCACTAAATTCAACATGTTGCTGCAAAAGGTGGATATGAGTCTTAAGCAAAAATTTGAGCTTGAGTTTTGCGAATCGGACATTCCCAGTTTTAGTAGTTTATGTAGATTCTTGGAAAAGCAGTGTAAAGCAATGGAGACAACTGCCTTAACTTCCAATTATGTGACTAATAGAAGGCAGCATGTTTCAGCAACCACTGCTAGGCCCGCTTCGTCCTTTGTTACCAGCACAAAGCTTGTATGTGCTTATTGTAAGGAGGAGCACCCCATGCTCAAGTGTGATGGATTTCTATCTTTATCCTCTCATAAACGGTATATGTTCGCAAAAAAAAAAAATCTTTGTTTTAACTGTTTATCAAACTCGCATGCCAGCAGGGAGTGCAAGTCATCAAGTTGTCGTGTATGTAATAAACACCATCATACATTATTGCACTTCCCAAAAGCACCGGCATCGGGAGATGAGAGTGACTCAAACAAGCCACCTGTGGAAGAGCCACAAGGTGCAGAGCAATTGCGTGTGTTGGCAAGTGTGGTAAAAAGGGAACAGTCCGTGTTACTGGCAACTATAATGCTATTAGTACGAGATAAAAATGGAAAGGTTAGGAGATGTCGAGCTCTCCTGGATTGTGCGAGTGAGGCTAATTTCATTTCGCAGCAGTGTGTTGAAAAATTGGGGCTCAACACCTCATCTCGTTCAGTGATGGTTCAAGGCTTGAACCAAATGAGCTCGCTTGCTAGCCAAGGCACTCTCAAATGTCGAGTAGAGTCCATTTATGAGCCAACAAAGTTAGAGTTGGACATGATTGTGATTCCGAACATTTGTTCCAAGATCCCTTCTGCTAAAATTGAGCAGTGCCACTGGCAACATATTCAGAACTTAGAGTTGGCAGATTCAGAGTTTGGTATACCAGGGGACATTGAAATTTTGTTGGGTACTGACGTTTATGCTCATGTGGTTAGACCTGGAATAAAGAGAGGGCCTCGAGGTGCACCAGTGGCCATCAATACTGTTTTTGGTTGGGTGCTTATGGGCAGTGTAGAACAGTCAAAGTCTCATTCTGTTGTGAATAGTTTATGCACGTTGGTCGACTTGGATCATACCTTGAAACAGTTTTGGAGCTTGGAACAGGTACCACAAGGTTTAGTTATGTCTCCGGAAGATAAAAAATGTGAGGAAATCTTCAAGAAGACTCAGCACCGAAATAGTGCTGGGAGATATATGTTAAATATGCCCTTTCGTGAGGGTACTCCGTGTTTGGGAGAATCTTTCAGTGTTGCATTGAGGCGGTTTTACTCCCTGGAAGCACGTCTTAGTAGGGATCCAGCGTTGCACAAGTCCTATTCGGAGTTTATCAGGGATTATTATGAGTCTGGCCATATGTCTCTGGTATCAGATGTAGCTGTGGAACCATCTGATGCATACTATATTCCCCATCATTGTGTGTTGCGTCCTCACAGCCTTTCGACCAAACTGCGGGTGGTATTTGATGCTAGTTCCAAAAGTACGAATGGTGTATCTCTGAACGATACGTTGTTAGTGGGAGCGAAGTTGCAGACAGATATTGCCACTGTGTTGTTGAAATTTCGCTCAAACAAAATTGCATTTACTGCTGACATTCGGCAAATGTATCGACAAATTTTGGTTGTAGATAATCATAGGGATTATCAAAGAATTCTCTGGAGGTTCTCAAAGGGGGAACCTGTACAGAAATATCGCCTTAATACTGTCACATATGGGGTCTCCTCAAGCCCACACATGGCAATCCGAACAATGATGCAGCTTTGTGATGATGAGGAATCATCTTTTCCATTGGCAGCAAAGCTAGTTCGGTCCGATCTCTATGTGGATGATGTAGTCAGTGGAGTCGACTCATTGTCAGAGGCTTTTGAGTTGCAACGGCAATTGATTGGGTTGTTTGCTAAGGGGGGTTTTGAATTGAAGAAGTGGGCCAGCAATAATTCGAAACTGTTGTCCACAGTATCAGCTGATAGTCAGCAACCTCGATCGTTAGATTTAAATGATCCATCAGTGTTGAAAATTTTAGGATTGCAGTGGTGTCCCATAGGTGATACATTCTCTTTTAATGTTGAACCTATTGATCGTCCGTGCACAAAACGAAATCTTCTTTCGGAATTGGCAAGAATTTATGACCCCCTGGGTTTTTTGTCTCCTGTTACCCTGTTGGCAAAATATCTTATGCAGTGCTTGTGGGAGCAAAAAGTGGGATGGGATGATAAGCCCTCAAAGGATATTGTTGGTCAGTGGTCTCAGTATAAATCACAACTCAGTGCGCTAGCAGGTTTATCAATTCCCAGAGGCGTAAAACACGATAATATCATCAGTACAGAACTCCATGGGTTCTGTGATGCATCGGAGCGAGGGTATGCTGCAGTTGTTTACTTAAGACAAGTATCAGAGGAGGGTCAAGTTTGGATCAATTTTCTGTGTGCCAAGTCCAAGGTATCACCTTTAAAAAGAATATCGATTCCACGTCTCGAATTGTGTGGGTGTTTATTGTTGGCAAAGCTTCTGGAATTTGTGTGTCGGGTGTATGAAGGTCGTTTTGAGTTAAACTCTATGTATGCTTGGTCAGACTCTATGGTGGCACTTGCCTGGATAAAATCATCTTCCAATAGGTGGAAGACCTTTATTGGGAATCGAGTAGCAAGCATACAAGAGAAGATTCCTCCAGAGTCATGGCATCACGTAAGTGGACAAGAAAACCCAGCTGATTGTGCATCGAGAGGCATGTTACCTTCTGGGTTTTGTGAGCATCCACTATGGTGGGCGGGACCCGCCTGGCTAAAATTGGCAAGAGAAAATTGGCCCAAGTCGTTGCGTTTTGAGCCGCCAGAAGAGTGCCTGGCGGAGCAACGAACTCTCCCCGTACTAGTTACATTGGCAAATGAGGAGTGGCTCAGTAAACTTTTGAATCGCTTTTCGCATCTACGGAAAATTCAGGGTGTTGTTGTATATTGTCAGCGGTTTGTGCGAAATTGTAGGGTGTCTCCATCTGACCGAACTACTGCATCTCTGACAGCCACCGAATTACAGGAGGCGCTTCATATGCTTATCAAATGTGCTCAAGGTGAAGTATTTCAAAGGGAAATAGCATCCTTGGTTAAAGGTGAGAGGTGTGCGAGGGCAATAAATAAGTTAGCCCCCTTTCTGGATACAGAGGGTATCCTCAGGGTGGGCGGTCGCCTTCGTCAAGCTGATGTTCCAGTTGAAGTGAAACACCCTATATTGTTGCCCCGCTCACATCGTCTCACCGAGTTAATCATTGCACACACACACCATGTCAATCTTCATCCTGGTCCTCGCACATTGCTTCATTTGCTTTCGCAACAGTTTTGGATTTTGTCCCCTCGGAGAGCTATTCATCATGTTTTGTCAAGGTGCTATCGTTGCTTTCGAGTGAATCCTACTCCCATGGCACCGATGATGTCTGATTTGCCAGTTGCCAGGGTTTCTCAGTTGAAGCCGTTTTCACACAGCGGAGTTGATTTTGCAGGTCCAGTTTTTGTGACACAGGGCAGATATCGAGGTGTCCGAAAGGTGAAAGCATATATTTGTTTGTTTGTGTGCATGGCAACGAAGGCCCTCCATTTGGAAGTAGTGTCTGATCTTTCAGCTGAAGCCTTCTTGGCAGCTCTTCGGAGGTTTGTGGCTCGCAGAGGAAGATGTGACAATTTGTATAGCGATAGAGGTACCAACTTCGTCGGCTCAAATAAGCAGCTCTTAAACTATGCAAAGGGGGCAGCAGATGCTTGTACCATTAAGTGGCATTTCAACCCCCCATCAGCTCCGCATTTTGGAGGTCTGTGGGAGGCAGGAGTGCGCTCAGTCAAGACTCATTTGCGAAGGGTGATCGGTTTGCAGATTCTGACCTTTGAGGAAATGTCCACGTTGCTTGCTCAAGTGGAATCAGTTTTGAATTCTCGACCATTGTGTAGTGCGAGTACTGATCCAAATGATCTGTTAGCCCTATCCCCAGGACATTTTCTTACAATGGAACCGTTAGGTGCTCCTCCTGATGCTGATTTGACTTTGTTAAGTATGAATCGCTTGTCACGCTGGCAGCTGGTGCAAAGGATCCACCAGGACTTTTGGCGCCGCTGGAAGAACGAATACCTGCATACACTGCAGCAGCGTGGTAAGTGGAATACTGTGCAAACGTCCCCCCCGATCGGAGCTTTAGTTGTGATTAAAGATGAGACTTCGTCACCTCTTGTTTGGAAGCTCGGACGCATTATGCAACTATACCCAGGCCGTGATGGTATAGCTCGGGTAGCTCAAGTTCGCACTAGTAGTGGCACTTTTGATAGGCCTCTGACGAAGTTATGTCTGTTGCCATCGCAGTAATACGTCTGCCTTGAAATTTTTTTGTACAGTTAATTATAAATCCAATAGCTTCAGTTTTTTGTTTTTTGTGCTTATTGTAAATTTTTGTTTTGTTTGTTTATTTGAGAAACAATATAATTGTGAAAATAAATCCTTATTTTGGTGGGCGGAATGTTCATGCTCGTTGTTCTGTCACTTTTAAATTCAAATGTCGCGCGCTACACTGACATAGAGTAAGTGTTACTAATGGTTTCCGCCAGAAGACCAGAGAGGGGGAAGAAGAATGAGAGAAGGGAGAGAAGCTTGCATCCCTCTGCCACTTGTTTTTGAGTCCTTGAAGAGGCAAGAGGTCTCGAGAAAGCGAATTGCTTTCAACCCCTTGAAGAGACACGAGGTCTCTAAATATCCATTTTGTTTGTAAGTCCTTTGGGAGACACGAGGTCCCTAGAGGTGTTGTGTGTGAATACAGAAAAACGAAGCTTATGTTCCTGCATTATTGGAGAATAAAGGTAGGTAACTTTGCTTATTGTCAGTGCCCTATTTGTTCTGTTTTTTTTTTGTTATTCATTATAAAATAAATACACGTGGTATTTACATATATATTTCTGTCTTTAATTTAAAAATTTGATGCCTCTTTGAAAATCCTTGCAATCTTACTGACTGACTATAGCTTTAATTTCTTCATATCTATTATCTAGATTTCTATAAAAACTTAAAGATCAAACTGCTAGTGTTTTGACTTGGGGCTCTCAAAAATCTACGACCCTAGGCAGAACAGAAACAAGGACGAGTAAGTATTTATCTCTCATCTTCAAACTCACTAGTGTGTTCTTTATTTATTTATTTGGATATCAACGGGGTTGCCCCCAAAATAGGATCACATACAGAGTATATAAATACAAATACAGCAGTGATAACAAAAACATCATTCACTATTCTAAAAACAAATCAAAACAATATTTCATTTAAGTTGTAAATACAATATGCATATACTTGTGCACACACTTATAATATGGAGGAAAATAAAGAATCGAACAATCAAGGCAACAACAATAGTCGGACTTTCAGAGCTTTTTATACCCGAGCAATGAGCCACTGAACATGTCGATGGCCGAGAACTCATTACCCGCTCTCAGCATTCTTGATAGCGGCGAATTTAAAGCAGCGTTAGTTCTGCTAAAGGGCAAGGAGAAAAGTTCAGCCACCCTGAGAAGTCGGTTTAGAACATTGAAACGTACCTGACTTAGAAGTTCCGGACAGTCTATTAAACCGTTTACTATTTTAAAGAGGAAAAGGCAATCTGAGATAAGCCGGCCTTCTTCCAATGATAGAATTTCAAAAAAGCGTCGCATAATTTTGTAATTATTATTAAATTCTAACTTTAGTTTAAAGCACAAAAACCTTTAAAATCTATTTTGTATCTCTTCTAGGCGCTCCTTATAAATAAGATACTGGAAATTCCATACAAAAGACGCAAATTTTAATTTGCTGGCAACATACACATTGTATAATAAGATAAAACATTTTTTATTGTAAAAAACTGCACCCTGTCGCATGATAAGCCCCAGCATACGATAACTGTCAGTAGCAAGATTGTCAATATGTCTTTAGAACAGTAGCTTGCTGTCAAAGGTAACGCCTAAATCTTTTACATAAGTGACCCGTGTGATATTATTATCTAAGAGATACGGAAACTCTTGCCATAGTTTCCCACGAGTAAAAGTTATAACATTACACTTATCTAAATTAAGGTAAAGCTGATTTATGCTACAATAATTAGTCAAGTTGTTAAGGTCAGCCTGTAAACGCAAACTGTCTTGTTCACAATTAATAGGAATAAATAATTTGAGGTCGTCGGCATACATAAAAAATTTACAGAATTGAAAACAAGTATTTATATCATTAACGTATACAAGAAATAATAGTGGTCCAAGGTGGGATCCTTGGGCTACACCTGATGGTAATTCGTAAGGGATAGGTTCATAACCTAATACGGATATATACTGAGATCTATTTATAATATACGAACGGACCCAACGCAGGAGAACTCCATGCACACTGATCCTCTCCAGCTTTCTCAACAAAATGATATGATTAATTTTATCAAAGGCCTTGGAAAAATCGGTGTACACTGTATCCCTGCTTTCCTGTTTCTAAAGATCTTAATAGAAATTCTGTATATGAAGTTAAGTTGGTGTCAACCGACCTGCCTCTATAAAAACCATGTTGTTCTGGGATAATTTTATGTTTGACAAATCCAAAAAGCTTTACATATACTAGGGATTCAAACAATTTTCCAAATACATCCAAGATAGTGATCAGGCGATAATTTTTAATTAATTTCCTAGGACCACCCTTATGTATAGGAATACCAGAGGCAGTCTTGCATTTTATAGGATAGATTCCAGAATGCAGAGATCCATTAAAAATCAACATCAGGGGTTCTAACAGAGAATCGCCACATCTCTTTACAAAATATGGCGACAATCTGTTAGGTCCAGCACCCTTTTTATGATCAAGCTTTGCCAAAGAATCCAGTATCTCATTTGGAGTAATATACATTCTGGACAGAGAGCGTGAATGAATACCTACATCTGTATCATCTGTATAGGGTGTGTCATCTCCATTTTAATAAATGCTTCTAAAAAGTGGGCAAAAGATCGCAAATACCCCCTCCCGATGAAGCAGGAACTTCATCTAAGGTCATCGTAGATGGTATACTTTGATTACCCTTCTTTAATGAGATATAACGCCAAAAACGGCTGGAATCCGAAGCAATTGAGTTCTCGGTCAGTCTAATATAGTGCTTGTGATCATTAAAAATTTGCCGCTTGCAACGAGCCGGTAACATTTTAAAGGAACTAGAATCGGCCGTGTTTTTATAAAGTTTCCACTTTTTGTGATACTTATTTTTTTCTTTGATATTCTTAATTGTTGATGGAGAAAAATATGGAGGATATTTTTTTCTTATTCGCATCATGGGGTATGATATTTAATGCAATCAAAGATAACAGGGTATAACTTTTCAACCATACAATCAACCTCCAAACCTTCCATCAGGGCACGCCAAGGAACATTATTCAGAATGATTTATCATAGGGTAATTTGCTTTTTTAAAATTAAAAGTTATTATCGGGCGTTTTTAAAGTATGTACAGTTTTCAAAGAGAGCATGAATTCAACAGCAGGGTGGTGAACGTCCTCATGTACGAGAGGACAACAACAGTGTAATAAGTTCTCAACAATCTCTTCATTACACAGAACAAGATCAAGTATTCTATGATTTACATTAGTAACATAATTAAACTGCTTAAAATTACATAATCAAATGGCATGAAGCAAAGGTGAAGAGCTGTTGTCAAAGTTAGCTGGCATTAAAGCTGCTGATCTGCCAGTCGTTTCCACTGTATTCTAGGACGATTGAAGTCACCGCACAAAAGAAGTGGTGAATCACCAACTGTTGCAATGAGATGACCCAAACCACTAGCGAAGCACTGCAATGAGTCTTCCGACTGTGGAGGAATATATACACATCCTACATAAAGCTTTATACAATTCCCAAGCGTCACCAATACCCAAAGATCCTCAACGTCTGTTTGGAATTGCAGAACAGACAATGAGTTGAAAGTATTTTTCACCATGATTAATACGCCGCCTCCCCCAGATTTTTGTGAGGCTGAAGATGTGCTATCTCTACGATACACAGTGTAGTCATTTCCGTTTATTAATTCACTGTCCAAAACTCCTTCTAAAAGCCAAGATTCTGTCACACAAACAATATCAAAGCTATTTGCAGCCAAATTTAGTCTAAAGTTTAGTTCTTAAACCGCGGGCGTTTTGATAAAAAACACTAACAGCCATTTCAATTTTAAAGAAAAATAAACAAATGTAAAGTGTCAAAAGTAAACTAAAACTAACAGCTTGTCAAAAACATCCCGACCTCGAATATGCATAACTCGAGACCGCTCTGTCTTTCGCATAAATATTTGGCTGTTTTTTACCAAAATAAACTGGTAGCTCTTCCCTCTTACAACCCTTCTCGCATCTGCCAACAATAGCTTATTCGAAGGTGTCAGATGTTCGCCAATGGAAAGTGAATCGCCAACCCCCTGAATATTGACACCACAACGCCCAGCATCTCCCAAAGAAGTTCTTCTAATTTTCCAAGCTGCGAGAAAATTATCTCTAATGTTCCATGAATTAAATCTGACCACAACAATTTTAAGTTTATCTGGGATTCTTGTACGCACCCGGTATACAGTGTCAATTTGACTACGTTCTACTGGGAAATATGTAAATTCGTCTATTCGAATATTATCTTGCAACAACTATAAATCTGAAAGATAAGTATACCTTGCTAGGACTTGGGGAGATGTCTATGACCTAACTATCGACCGGATTTAGATCCAGTGAAATTTGTTATGATATATCAACCACATGCTGATACGTAATAAATACGCTCGCTTGTCAGTAAGAAGGCTGAACCGGTAGAAGTCCCTCCATAAGCGAATTTTTTCTATGCAAATTAGCTAAACAATGTTTTTCACAAAAATTAAAAGAAAAATCCACCAAAACTCGGTCAAAAAAAATGCTTACAAAAATTCGCTAAAAATAGTATTTTTGTCAAAACTGAAAAAAAATGTACTAAACATTTTTTCTGGACCAAAATTCATTAAAACATTATTTTTCACAAATTATACTAAAAAAAATGTCCCATCAAAACTTCACTGAACATTTTTTCACACAAATATTTGAAACTAATTTTTCTTTCAAGAAAATTAGAAACAAATTTTTCTTTCAAAAAAATATTTTTTAAATGTTTTGTAAAAAAATACTTTAAAAATTTTTTGTAAGAAAGTTCCGTAATAAAATAAATGAAAAATTATACAATATAATTTAAACACAGACATGGAGAGTTTTTCAATGGCTGCACAGAGAAGAAAGCAAGCACTTACGAAGCCAGAGAAAAGTCTCTAGGACTGTATTAAAAAACTATGTATTTCACCAAGCTAGAACAGCAATAAACAACCTGATCTGCTACTAACATTGAATTAAAAGTCACCATATCATCTCCTAAGTGAATATTTTTCTACAAAAAGTTATTAAAATTCTTATTGAAATTGCATAATCTCATCAGATAACGTTAAAACTCAAAAGACTAAAAATAAATCAAAAGAATTGAGTTACAATTAAGATTACAATCTGCATTAGAAGACGATATACTAGTCTCTTTACTGCTCCGATACGGAGAATATGTGAACTTAAGTATAATTTTTATTACTTGTTTTTTTAACTTACACATCTAAATTTTGGTATATAGGATTTTATAATAGAAACCGGCATAAATTTGATTGTCAACGCTTCGTTGTTTTTTATTTCCCCGATAAAGTCCAATAGCTTCTTTAATCTACACTTTTTGGAAAACACTTTCTGACAAAAGTGTTCTACGATGTTAAGGTCTATAACCTACAATTATTTTCAGCTACACAGCGTGGTCCATATGTCACTGGCACTAGGTAACTTTGCTTTTTTAAATTAAACACCCTGTATATTATTGTATTTTTTATTTTAAATAAAATTATGATTGAAAATTATAGGAAGTACTAGGCCATTAAAGTCAATGCTTTTCAACTTATTCAAGTTTCTTCAAAAAATTTAACAGATGTAGACTTTTTCAGGTACTGGTATCATTCATACACCACATCCGCGAAACTTGCAATTCAGCACAAGTAGCTGACAGGTGTTCGTCTATCTAGTGATGGTGTGAACAATCATAATTTATATACAGTGTGGTTGCTAGAGAGGCGCCCATTTGCTGAAATTCCAATATAAATAACTCAAAAATTTCAAATGGAACACACTGTATACAAGCACCTAAATCAATGCAAAAATTGATTCTCTTTCGGATGGATATAGGTTTTTTACATGTAGAGCTGATAATTTCTGAGTTATTCAAAAGTTCTCAATTTGATTGCAACTACATGATATAATGATTGGATTGTTTCTGTTTTGTCTAGTGTGCACTATTTTTTCCCCGTCGGGGCTCGTCCGCGGCCTTGCCACCCCGATAGCACTACAACCTTTGTTGATTGTGCATACCCTTAGTCTTACTCCACCCATTCCAAAATCACTGTGCCTTGAACTAGTCTGCACAGCGATTGGTAGGGTGAAGTTTTATATTGCTCTGTCTCCAGTCTAGACTGACTGTAGATCAGTTGTCTTTTGCGGTCCAGAGCTTTACACTCGCACAAGATGTGCTGGGCTGATTCCTCCCCCTCGCTGCAGAGTCTGCATGCAAGGTCCCCTTCGAACCGCCCCATTTTATGCAGGTGTTTCTTGACGGCCATGTGTCCCGTCAAGAGACCTGTTGTGTTTCTGAGCTGTCCTCTGCTAAGATTTAGCAGCTCCACAGCTCTCTTCGAACTAGGTTCGTCAATTATTGACTTCCCATGTCTGAGCCCTGGACAGTTTGCCCAGTACACCTTGTGTTGGTTTCTGACCCAGGACTTAATAGCTCCCCTCGCAGTGCTCTTTGTCACGCCCAGAGCCGGTTCTGGTCCCATAAATGGTTCTGCTGACCCTCTCTTCACAGCTTCTTCATTGCCTTTGACCCCCGAGTGACCTGGCACCCAGATGAGGGTGACCACATTCTGCCCAGTCAGGTCGCTCGTCTCGTCTCGACACTCACTCATCAGCCAGGAATTTACCTGTGGGCTACTTAGTGCCTGAAGGGCTGCCTGGCTGTCTGTGGCTATGAGGATCCGCTTGTTGGTGTAGCCCCTCCTCTTGTTCCCCTGCACACAGTGCAGGATGGCGTACATTTCGGGCTGAAACACCGTTGCATGAGCTCCGAGGGAAATACTATGACTTACCCTTGGTCCTTCCGTCTAAACACCTGCCCCCGTCCCACGCTCCCCGCCGGATCCGTCCGTGAACCAGACGAGCGCGTCCCGTGGTATGCCCGGCGTCTCCTCCTGCCATGCCTCGCGGTGTAAAATTGTTTTCCCTAAAGATTCGAGGGCTCGCGAAGTCTGACCTCATCTCAAGCATGGGCTCCTTCACGATCTCCTGAATTTCGCAGTGGCCCCTGAAGCCTGGGTTCATCTTCAGTCTACCATTGCAGGCTAGTCTGTATAGTCCTAGCCTGGCGTCCCCCATAATAACTAAGTATAGGGGGGGCAGATCCAGCAACACCTCCATGGCGGCTGTTGGGGTTGAAGACATGGCCCCTGTGATGCCTAGGCAAGCCATCCTTTGGATCTTTCCCAGTTTTTGTTTGGCACTGGATTGTGTCACCTTAGGCCACCAGACCAGTGCCGCGTATGTTAACGATGGTCTGACCACCCTTGTGTACAGCCAGTGGGCCATACTAGGTCTTAGTCCCCACGTTTTTCCATATAGCCGCCTACTGACGGCTAAGGTCATGACTGCCTTGCGCAGTATTTTTCCAATGTGACCATTCCAGGTTAGCTTAGAGTCCAATATGACCCCAAGATATTTTACCTCCCTGGCTATTGGAATGCTCCTACCGTATAGTGATAGTTCTGTGGCTGTCGCACTTCCTCCTCCTCGTAAACAACACGACGGTTGCTTTCTTGGGGCTCACCCCGAGCCCTTGACCAACCGTCCACCCTTCCACCACTTTCAGTGCAGTCTGCATGCGCTCCCACACTGACTGTGTGACCTTTCCTCGGACTATGATGACAATGTCGTCTGCGTAGCCCTGTACCTCATACTCTCTCCCGAGTCTCCCCAGCAGGCCGTCCACGACTAGGCACCAGAGCAAGGGAGACAGAACGCTCCCCTGCGGACACCCCGCCAGCAGAGCCCCTCCCGCGAGTGAGGTGAACCCCGCCCTGTCCCTGAGCATGGAACCGATCCACCTGCAGCAGGTCTCCTCTATTCCACGCTCCCGGACAGCTGCCAGAACCGATCCGAATGAGGTGTTGCTGAAGGCCCCCAGCGCCACCTCTCTGCGTATTCTCCAGTTTCAGCACCAGTTGTTGCAGTGCTGTTTCTGTTGAGAATCCTGCTCTGTATGCGTATTGTCCGAAGTTTAGGAAATATGTTTCCAGTACACCGCCCCTAATGTGCCGGTCGAGCAGTTTTTCCACTGTTTTTAGCAAGGACATGAGACTTATTGGCCCCAGGGATTTTGCCTGGTCTGTTGGACACCCAGGTTTAGGAATGGAATACAACCCTGGCCAGTCTACATGCCCTCGGAATGTACCTCAGAGCCAGGCTGGCCCTCATAATTAGGGTAAGCACCGGCGCCAGTATGTCTATCCCCTGTTGGAGCATGATGGGCATTATTCCATCAAATCCCGGCGATTTGTATGGCTTAAAGCTGTTAATGGCCCATCTGATTTTGCTCCAGGTAACCACCTCTTTAGCGACTGTCCAGTCTACTCTAGATGCCCGCCTATAAGGCGCCTCTATTTCTGAGTGTTCCCAGTCCGGAGGTGATTGGTTTATTATGTTACAGCCGGGGAAGTGCGTCTGGAGTAAAATTTCCATAGTTTCCTCCCCGAGCTTGTAAAGCCTCCCGTGGATGTTCTAAGGGAGACTATGTTGGTCTGAGTGTCCTTGGACAGGATCTTGTGTAGTCGAGCACTCTCGGACGTGTTTTCCACTTCCTCGCAGTGCCTCCTCCATGACTCCTTCTTGGCGTCCCTCAGTCTTTTGTTATCGGTCGTTAAGGCCTGTCTATATTCATCCCATGCTCCCGACCTTTTGGCCGCGTTAAACAGCTTACGAACCTGCGTCCTCCTTTGTACCACGGGACGTTCCTGGTGGACACCCTCATTTTCAGGGGGCAGTTGGCGTTATAGGCCGAGGTGATTGCATCTCGCAATTGGGCTGCTGCAATCTCGAGGTCTATTGAATTGTCTATGGTACTCTTAACCCCTGACCTGACCTGACCTGACCTGACCTGACCTGACCTGTAGGCTACCCAGTCTGCCTTGCGGGGTCCCAGTACCATACCGTTTGTCTTTCGACTTTGGCGATTTCAAACCGGATATATCTGTGGTCTGAGCTACTCACTTCCCCAGGCACAGCCCAGCTCTTAACAAAGTCACCCAGAAACTGGGTGGAAACTGTTAGATCTAAAACTTCCTCACGCTGTGTTGTGACGAAGGTCGGTTTATAACCTCTATTCAATATGTCTAAATTAAATTTCATAAAGAATTGTAAAAGTGCCTCACCCCTAGAGTTTCTGTCCGAGCTACCCCACAACTAATGGTGCGTGTTCGCATCCATGCCGATGATGGTCTGCCATCCACCTGCTCTGCTACCCACCACCAGCTTCTCCAATTCGTTAGGTGGAGGAGGGTCCGTGCTGTCCCCTGCCAGATAGGCTGACGCGACAGTAATGTCTCTCGGCCCATCCGCTCCTCCACATCGGATTTTTATCGTTGCCAGGACCCTGGAACAGAAATTCATTAAAGGCAGAAACTCTATCCCTTCCCTGACAAAAATGCAGGCCCTCGGGTTCTCGCTGGATCTGCTGTAGATGAGCTTTCCACAAGAACCGCCGAGTCCCTTGATCACTCCTTTAGAGGAGTACGGTTCCTGGATGAGAGCCACATCCGTGTTCCTCAGAGCCATCATTAGACCGGCCGTGGCTGCCCTACTGTGTTGGAGGTTGACCTGAAGGAGCCTAAGTCTCATTAACCCATAGTTGCTCCCCCAGTGGGCAAAAGCTAACCCTTCCCAGGCCCCAGAATGCCTTGAAGCAGGTTCCTTCAAGGGCTCTGTAAGACGCCTGGTCGATCGAAAAGGCGAGAGTCTGTCCTTTCTCCTCTGCCTTCCTGCTTAGAATCGATCAGTGTTGTGTCCCCAGTTCAGTGTTCTGGATCTTCAGTTTACTGATCACCGTCTCCTGCGGGACGTTGTCAGGGATCCGTACGAGGACCTTCCGTCTCTTTGGGAGTTCCTTGGGCTCGACGGCTGTCAAGTCCGCCCCCTCACAAATCTGACCGAGGCCCCCGATCGTTTTTCGCAGCCAGTCCCCCGACTGCGGGGCAGCCCCTCTAGCCTTACAGTAGGGACCCCCGGAGTCCGCGGAGCTCGCCGCCCTCCGGTGGGTCCCAGCCTCCAGCTTGGGTGTTGGGGACAGGTCTCTGGCCGAAGCTACCCCCTGATCCCCCGTATATACGTCGGTCGTGAGACCTCCAGAGTCCGCTGCCGCCCCCTGGCTCGTCTCCGTTTCCGGAATAGACTCAAGGCACAAGTCTGTAGCCGGAGCCACTCCTCGAGCCTCATTGGTTTTGGTTTTATATGTATTTATTATCTTCATGTTGTTCCCACGCGAATGAGGGAAATACTGTGCACACCATCAGAACCCCCTGTGTGGTGCAAGGTGGGTTATTCTGGAGGGTTGCCCGGTACTCCAGAGGTTTTGTTCACGACACCATTGCCCTGGTACCATCCATCCCTAGGCACAGGTCACGTGACACCGTAGATTGGGGGAGTTTAGTTCGACCTCCTTGTCTAGATTCGTCATGTTTAGTTATTAGCAGGGTCACCTCGTGCAGGATGCGGCTTTCCACCGCGCATGGCGGTCTTGGAGAAAGCTTCATCGAAAGTTTATGTTGTTGTTTCCACTTCCTCAGCTTGCCCCCTGGAGTGTTTTGGCCCGCGACTCCTTAACCCCCTAGTGTGCACTGGTCATGACAGAATTCTCCAAAATGTCAAATTTGACAAGTATTTGCAACATTGTCTGTTCGTTGTTGTGTAATTGTGTAGTTGTTTTATAGTTAGTATAAATAATTAAAAATGAACTTCAATAACGAAGAATTAAGACAGATGGTGTACATCATTGGTGAATGTTCTGGAAATTGTGTTTTGGCCTCTCGTATTTATAAGCAGCGCTATCCTCTGCGGAGAGAGCCAACAGTTTTGTCATTGAACAGGCTCAAACACAGATTTGACCAGAATTCATCTGTATTTTACCGAGCACCAAAAAAGCAAAAAATTGCTGTCAAAGAAGATGTAGCCTGTGTACTTTTATCAGTGATTGAGGAGCCAACACAGAGTCAAAGAGCTATTGCCAAAACATTAGATCTGGGTACTGTCAGTGGGCAGTGCATCAAAGTGAGCTGCACAGGAGTTTTTTTTCGCAAAGTGCTTTTTGTGGATAAGTCCTCTTTCCATAATAACGGACTCCCAAACACGCACAATTTACATCATTATGCAGAAAACAACCTGCATGTAACAAGATTAGGTAACTTCCAGAATAGGTGGACGCTTAATGTTTGGGGTGGAATCATTGGCAACACCGTTCTTGGACGACATTTTTTTGATGGGCCTCTAAACGGACTAAGGTACCACCCGTTTTTGTTTAATGATTTACCAGTCTTGATGGAACATGTACAGCTACAAGTTAGGCAAGATATGTGAATACAGCACAATGGTGCTCCACCGCATTATGCTGCCGTAGTTAGACATCTTGAGTACGAAAGAAGGTGGATTGGCAGGGGTGGACCAGTAGCCTGGCCTCAAAAGTCTCCCGACCTTACTTGCTGTGACTTCTTTTTATGGGGATTTGTGAAAAATTATGTGTATAGCACTCCACCAATAACACGAGAAGATATGCGAGGGAGAATACAGCATGCATTTGGGCAAATTAGTGGCGCAATGCTTTCCAATGTCCAGCGATTATATGGAAGAAAGCTACAACTTTGCCTTAAACAAAATGGTCGCCAGTTCGAGCACCTTTTGTAATCCATTCCAAAAATAATAATTATTCGTTATTCGTTGATTATTCATTTATTTTTTCATTCATTTATTTATTTAATTCATTAGATATTATCAGTTTATTATCTTTAATTTATTACTTGTTTGCTCCATCGTTATTTCTCCTCTGATATCTATTAAACTAGTTCCAAGTAGATAATCTTTTGGGATTCGAATCTTTACCGGAGAACTTTAACAAAATAGAGAATGTATCGCTTTTACATGAAAGCAAGTGGATATAAATTTAAGAATAAATTAATTTTTGCTTTGCTTCAGGTGCTTATATACAAGATGTTATATTCGAAAATTTCTAGTAGTAGTAGTTTAACCTCTACGAATGAACAAATCATTAATGTTAATGTTTATTCTGTACTAGAATTCTATCTGCTGACACCACTCAGATGAATTTAAGTGGTTAGTTCGATAATGTATTATTTAAGAATAGTTTGCATTTGTCAAGTTTATAGAAAAGAAAAAAAAAAACGATTGGGCAAAAGTGATAGATTTTTGACAGAACAATGTTACCCTATCAATCATTGATAAGAACATTTTCTATGGCAGGAAAGTTTTTCTATTTTGATGCCCTGAAGAGCATCGAATAATCCAGCTCGAATTTCTTTTCGAGTCTTTTTAACGGAAAAATTATCGGTTCTCTCCATGGAGAGAAACACTGTTTGTGAATGCTAGAAGCCAAGAGGCAAATGGCTATAACTCAATCATAAAATCATGTAGTTGCAATCAAATTGAAAACTTTTGAATCACTCAGAAATTATCGGCTCTACATGTAAATAACCCATATCCATCCGAAAGAGAATCGATTTTTGCATTGATTTAGGTGCTCATATACAGGGTGTTCCATTTGAAATTTTCGAGTTATTTATGTTGGAATTTCAGTAAATGGGCGCCTCTCTAGCAACCACCCTGTATATAAATTATGATTTTTTACACCATCACTAGATAGACGAACACCTGTCAACTACTTGTGCTGAATTGCAAATTTTGCAGATGTGGTGTACGAATGATACCAGTACCTGAAAAAAACTCTACACCTGTCAAATTTTCTGTAGAAACTTGAATAACTTGAAAACTATTGACTTTAATGGTATAGTACTGCCTATAATTTTTAATCAGAATTTCATTTAAAATAAAAAATGCAATAATAAACAGGGTGTTTAATTTAAAAAACAAAGTTACCTAGTGCCAGTGACATATGGACCACGCTGTGTAGCTGAAAATAATTTTAGGTTATGAATCTTAACATCATAGAACACTTTTGTCTGAAAGTTTTTTCCAAAAAGCGTAGATTAAAGAAGCTATTGAACTTTATTGGGGAAATGAATCACGTTGTATATGTATATATATATATATATATATATATATATATATATATATATATATATATATATATATATATATATATATATATATATATACATATATATATATATATATATATATATATATATATATATATATATATATATATATACTGTGCACTGTAGTTTAAGACATCACTATGTCTGGTTAAACCATAAAACTATGGCCTTGTCTAATTCGTCATAAGTCGCAGTTTTCATAGTTTTCCGTGTAAACATACCACACACACTATCGGAGGTAGCGGAAAACTCCAGTTTTTGCTTTTTACAATGTCACGCACAGCTTGATCGCCAACTCCATACTCAATCATTAAATTTTTAACTGAGACCATATTCATTTTTTTATATAATTTCAAGCTTTTGCTTAATAGCTAGGACAACATTCTTTCTCTTAGGAGACATTTTGATTACAGTCGATGTTACACTTACCCACCGAAATGACTACTGAACGAAAAGAATACCGAAACTAAAACTTTAAAAGCACTAGTTTCCACTAAAATGTGACCGAAACTAAGATTGCATGCATTGAATGAGATGATGGTTAATGATCGGAACATAAACTCCAGTCTCATTTATTACTTTCTGGAAATAGCTCGTTATGATTAGGATATCTAAAGCTTTGACGAGCCAACAAAATTCTCTGAAAAGATAATATAAACTACCTGCGTACGGCCGTCAGCAACTAAGGTACATATGTGAATTGTTAGGACGTTCGTTGTGTTATTCTTGTGATAAAATATTTAATCGTAAGTATCTAAATGAGGATCCCGGTTGATCTGCTTCCAGGTTAATAAGCTCCCGGTAGATCAAGAGTCTACTGTATACATACATACATAGATTATATATATATATATATATATATATATATATATATATATATATATATATATATATATATATATATATATATATATATATATATATATATATATATATATATATATATATATATACGCAGTATATAGCATCAGCGGCTATCTTTGGTTTTGTAACAGTTCTATAGGTTCTCACAGCAGCTTCCCCACGTACACACAGTACAGCAACAAGGAAGCTGTGAGGGAAAAAACTAGCGAGTGAAAACAACTACTCCCCTGGCTAATAACACAAGAGGATCAATCGAATCACATCATTGGCTAGCCATATATTATATAAAAATTGAAACTGACCCCGAATATGAACTCTAGGGAGTCCTAGTTCGCATGTATTTGAATATTTTTTCAAATTTCAAAAGTTGTTATTTAATCAGCGATTTTCTTTGCGAAAATTTGCTAAAAGAATGAAAAAGCATCCTTCACTGAGTAGACTAAACATATGGATATGTTGCTGGTCACAGATTAAGTTGATCACATCACCCGCTAACCATACATGTAAAAATTGAAACTGACCCCACTTATGAGTTCTAGAGGTCCTAGTTCATGCTCAGCTCATCCTGCGCTGAATATGCTGAACATAGAGATATGCTGCTTGTCACAGGTGATTTAAAAATCGAAGAATTAACCTTAAAACTGTCTAACTCAAATTCTTATAAAAAAACAAAATGTTTTAATTCAATAAAAGGGTAAAATGACAAAAAATAGATTTCAGTAGAAAAAAAAATTGTACTTAGTAGACTTGATTCTCTGAGCTTTGGTAATCACAGGTGATTTAAACCTGCAGGGTTCATATTACATGTTGAAAACATTAAAAAAACATCAAAATGTAAATGAGTACCTATGTTCTTTTATTTAACTTCTTGATATTTTATACTTTGAATTTTGTTTGTGGAGCAATGTCTGTATAGGTAGTTATTTTTGTTTGTTTTAAGCTATCCATATAAGGTATTCTATAATTATATAATTAATATAAAATAACAGTATTACCTTCCCCTAAATGGCCAGTTGTGGCATAGAAATGTTGTGCTGGATATGCTGGAATTCGAACTTGCGGTGAACATTGTAACCCCAGTTCTCTAGACCACATACCAGCACAGTTAATAAAATATTCACACTTCACTATTCCCTTACTGGTTTCTACAGCATATACATGTGAATTTTTTGTAAGAACCTTATTAATGGTTGTATCCTCAAAATACCTAACTCCACCTTGCTGTGCCAATACTGCTAAGACATCACAAATAGTACGAGGATTTGCAACAGCATCTTCAGGTATCCACACAGCTCCTTCTAAGTCATCTGTTCTTAAATATGGATGTAGGTCTTTTAATTGTTTAGGACTAAGTAATTCACATTGAAGACTAGTTGGTATATTGTATGCCATTCTTCTTTTCAGGGCGATCAATCTATCTTTGGTCTGTGCAAGATTCAAGCTTCCACATTGTCTCATTTCTATGTCATAGCCCATTTGCTGCAATTCCTGATAAAGCTTTATACTATAATAAATAAGATTACGGTGAGAAATGGGTTTGAGGAGTCCTAATGTACCGGAGCCAAAGTGAGATGTTCCGCTCCCAATTTTATTCTGTTCAAAAACCACTACATCATTCTTACCATTCTGTACTAAATGATAAGCAACTGAGTTAGCTACTACCCCGGCTCCTGCAATAACTATTTGTGCTTGGGTTGGAATTGACAAATCACTACTTAAATTGCTGTCAGAAGGATGGTGTATCCACCTTGCCAAAACTTTGGAAACAAAAAACTTTGGAAGATATGGATGTTTTGAGTTAACATTTAAAAGACAGGGTAACATTATTGACATTAAATATATAACCTTAATGTCACGTTTAGTTTCCTTACTGTAACAGTCTAATCAGTAAAAAATTAACATACGAGTAGTAATTGAATTTGTTATGACTGTTATTGCCATTACAATTTTGCTATAAATACATAGTACATAAGACATATAAAATTTAAAAAAATAAAGATAACCTTGTGGCAATGTTGCTAGATGTCACAAAGACAATTATCGTATGAACCGTTGGAAATTATCGTACATTATCGTACAGATAGATATAACCCAAAGAGGTATACAACCTCTTTGATATAACCCAATAACTTTTCCAGTGGCTTACAGGTAGTTTCACATTACATTTCTTACGCCACTCACAATGAAATAAAAAGAAGAAGAATTAATTTTTCGCCGGATTGCAGCTTGCAGGCAATAGTAGACGTCACCAGGCGCCAGCGTTACCAGGGGCTGCATTGTTGTCAAAAAATTTTGAAAAATGTTGTAATGCAGCTGCTGGCAACGCTGACGCCTGGTGTACTCGTCCATTATCTTCTATAACATATTAGAACCTCCTCTACTATTAGTACATTTTCGTAGGAAAAATTCACTAATGGTGAAATCCCGACTTTCGAAAATTGAAAAAAAAATCAAATGAGCGCGAACTGGGACCCCTAGAAATATATATATATATATATATATATATATATATATATATATATATATATATATATATATATATATATATATATATATATATATATATATATATATATATAGGTTAACATTATAAACATTTCCCGCGAGTTTTTAAATCACGCAGTGCGCCACCGTTGACAGCTCAGATGTCAAGCTGTCTTGGACATTGATTGTGCGCAAGCCCGACGACCGCGATGAAGAAGGAAGGCGAATGAAGACCGTTAATCGTTCTATTCGTTTTAAAAACACCCATTCGAGTGCTCCGCTTAGCACGCCGCTCCGTCTTGTATATTTATTTATTCTTTAGTTATAAGTAATGTAATTAGTGTAAATAGTAAATACATATTCTACAGAAATCCACATTGCTTTAATTCGATACAGCCCACTAAATCGATCGAGAACCAGCCAAGAAAATCAATTCGACGGCACCAACGCCGTAACCTTCATTTTTTTGGCCTTCGAACCGCAGAATTACTTGGTTAAAACACGTGTTTGTATAAAGTCTAGTGGATTCTGTAGTTACGCGATCGGAGTGTATTCGTCAATACAAAGCAATAAACAAGCAGCAATCAAATTCGTTACAAGAAAGAAGAAAGAAGCACGTGGACGACCACGTTGTTCTCTGGTGAGTCACATTCCCATTACCCCATTATATCTCTTTGTTTTATTTTATCCAGCGCTTATTTTAGCGAAATTTTATCTGTACTGCATTGTTTGAGTTTCTCATATTATTTTCAAAATTTACTACTAAGAAAGACCGTTTGTTGAATTTAACATATCTTGCAATCATGGCAGACGAAACGGCAGTAGAATTACGTGCATTGATTAAGAAAAGAGGTTTATTACGGGGAACACTAACGCGATTTAACACATTTCTAGATAAATTTACTGAAAGTCAAGGTGTTGAAGTATTAAAACGTAGATTATCTGATTGCGAAACATTGCTAAGTCAATTTCAAGATATTCAGCATCAAATCGATTTAATAAACGACGGCGATGATATTTCAGAATCGGAAATCGAATCATTTGAAACGGAATTTTATACTGCATGTGCTCGCGCGGAGAGAATGTTGACAAATTTTCAATTGGTGCCTTTATCGTCGGGAAATTTAGCGATTAACGCAACCGTCGACACCAATGCAGCCACGCCGCACACATCTACATCGCCGAACAATTTCCAAACTAATAATTCTAATGCAATACCTATTGTTACTACACCAGTCGAAACCGTTAGGTTGCCTACTATTTCGTTGAAAGCCTTTTCAGGGGAGTTTCAAGAATGGTTGAGTTTTAAAGACAATTTCGTGTCTCTTGTGGGTTCGAACAGTAACCTGCAAGATGTACAAAAATTTTTATATTTAAAATCGTGCCTGAGTGGTCAAGCTTTACAAACAATAGCTAATGTAGAAGTAACGAACTCGAACTATAAAATCGCATGGGATATACTCGTAGAACAGTTCGAGAATAAAGACGTAATAATTCACAAGCATGTCAGTAATTTATTTAATTTGACCCCTGTTAGCAGGGAATCTCACAGCAGTCTAAGAAATTTGATAAATGAAACAAAAATGAACCTTAGAGCTCTTCAAGCTCTTGGAGAACCTACAACCTATTGGGATACGTTAATTATTTATCTTTTGTATACAAAGGTAGATGGCGCGACTGGCAGAGAATGGGAAAAGTATAAAATCGCCAATAAAACTTACAAATTGGATGACCTTTTATTCATTATAAACAATACATGTCACCTTATAGAAAAACTAAATCTACAGAATAAAACGCCCTATTCAAATCAATACCGTAAGCAGGAGACTAATTTTCGAACTAAGATAACATCGTGCGTGAATGTTAGCGATGCTAGATGCCCATTGTGTAAACATTCACATCAATTGTAGGTACCAATGTGATAAGTTTAATAGTTTATCGCCCCATTTTCGCCTGAATGAAATTAAAAAAATTGCATTTATGCATAAATTGTTTACGGCAAGGCCACCATACTGTTGAATCTTGCACTTTTGGCGGTTGTAAAAAATGTGGAGCGAAGTATAATACCCTATTACATGCTTCATACCACCAATCAAGTTTCAATCGTAATAAAAACAATAATTTTAACAATCGTAACCATATTCAAAATGCTGGTGTTTCTGAGAATGATGTTCAAATTTCGAATAATTCAAATAATGACCAGGCCCCAGAAATGATTGCACACACGTCTACAAATTGCAGCCAAGCTCAAAAAACGCGTGTTCTATTGTCAACTGCCGTTATATACCTATGTCTTGAATAAGGATGGCGAAAGACAATTATGTCGCTGCCTCCTAGATTCGGCCTCAGAATCGTCATTCGTAACTCACGAATTAATTAAAAAATTGAAACTTGAAACGACACCAATAAACATGCCTGTTATTGGTATTTGCCAAACCAACACAAAGGTAACTGAAAAAACTTTACTTAAAATAATGTCGCGAGTTTCAGATTTTCAAACTTCCATAAATTGTTTGGTTATTAACAAGATTACTGATAAAATTCCCTCGCTACCTGTTAGTAAGGAGGGTCTCAAATTACTGGCATATCTGGCAGACCCCGAGTTTCATATGCCTGGAGATATAGACATGCTGATCGGCGCTGAATTTTTATGCACTATTGTTGAAGGGAAGATTTAACCCCAAACATCTACCTCTTATTCAGCTGACTCACTTTGGTTGGGTGATCTCAGGGCCCGTCTCTTTTAAAAATCGGCCACGCTCTAGCGATGAATCAACATGTTTATTCGCTTCTCTTGAAAACCAGCAGCCAGAAATAAAACATTTTTTTTTGAAATAGAAGAGGTACCAAAGGAAATAGATCTTAATAAATTTAATGCATGCGAGGTTCATTTCAAACACATTTATTCATTCGAGGACGGTAGATTCACCGTAGCATTACCTTTTAAACAAAATTCTAATTCATTGGGGTACTCTCGTGCAACAGCTCTCAAGCGATTTCATTGGCTAGAAAAGAGATTGGCCAACCAACCGGAATTACGTTCCGAATATGTCAAGTTTATGCATGATTATCTGAACTTAAATCACATGAGGCAAATTTAGGAATCTAATGAAACTATTAGTCCGGTATATTATCTTCCTCACCATCCAGTTGTAAAGGCAGACAGTGAAACATCACGCATTAGAGTCGTTTTCGACGGCAGTTGTCCTTCAGACAACGGCCGCTCCTTGAATGACGTATTAATGGTTGGCCCAAATATACAGTCAGATATTTTCTCCATAATAACTCGTTTTAGAATGCGCGCATTTGCCTTTACTGCCGACATAGAGAAAATGTATCGACAAATTCGTGTGGGACAAGATGACCAACACTTGCAAAGAAT
The DNA here is from genome assembly GCA_964006375.1 of Tillus elongatus. Taxonomy (NCBI): domain Eukaryota; kingdom Metazoa; phylum Arthropoda; class Insecta; order Coleoptera; family Cleridae; genus Tillus; species Tillus elongatus. The sequence goes on from OZ023269.1 coordinate 56,063,283, forward strand.
ATTTTGGCGAGATTCTCTTGACGATGATTTAAAATGTTTCGTTCTCAACACAGTTACTTATGGGTTGGGTCCATCTTGCTTCTTATACACCCGCTGTATACAGGAAATAGCCAATCGTAACGAAAAAACGCACCCATTGGCTAGCCAAGCCATTAAACGAGACTTTTACGCCGATGATTTGCTTACTGGTGGCGATTCCTTAGCGCAAGCAATTAGGTTAAAGGAGAACATTTCATTGTTATTGTCGTCATCGGGTTTTACATTGAGAAAATGGGTTGCGAACGATCCGCGGATATTAAATAAGGATAATGTAGAAAATCGGGATAATAACTTCCACTTTGGAGAATCATCAAACTCAAAAACATTAGGTCTTTATTGGAACGCCAATGAGGATGTTTTAACGTTCAAAATTGCAATTCGAGATAAAGGGCCTATTACAAAGCGTCATGTATTATCGACTGTGGCTCAAATATTCGATCCGGTTGGACTCTTTGGTCCAGTAACCTTATTGGCAAAAATTATTATCCAAAATTTATGGAAATTAAAAATTGACTGGGACGAACGCATTCCTCCGCGTCTAGAAGGTGATTGGGTACAGTTCAGCGAAAAAATCTGTCTTTTAAATGATTTGCGTATACCTAGACATGTGAAGTGCAAGGACGCGATTAACATCCAACTACATGGGTTTTGCGATCCCTCTGTATCCGCCTATGGCTGTGTTATTTACGTGCGTTCTACCGATACCTCGGGGACCAACACAGTCCGGTTATTATGTTCAAAATCAAGAGTGGCACCACTAAAAACAATAACAACACCACGATTAGAGTTATCCGGCACCTTATTGTTAGCACATCTAATGAAAAAGGTAATCGAATCATTACCACTAGAGGCCGATCACGTTTTCCACTGGTGCGACTCGACAATTGTTTTAGCCTGGCTTTTCCATGAGCCGGGAAATTTAAGCGTATTCGTTGGGCATCGAGTAGCCGAAATTAAAAGAGCCAGCTCAATAAATGATTGGCGCCACGTACCTGGAAACGTCAATCCCGCAGATATAATTTCGAGAGGACAACAAACTGATATTCTATTGAATAACAATAATTTGTTTAATGGTCCAGAGTGGTTGACAAAAAATGTCGATGAATGGCCATCCCAACAAATAGCTAGTTTGCCTGTAGACGTTCCTGAAAAACGTAAGGTTATTAAATCGCTTGTACTCAGAGACAATGAGTTTTCCACTGAAATATTGGAAAAATATTCTACGTTGAGCAAATTACGCAGAGTAATTGCTTATGCATTCAGATTTTACGAAAACGCGAAAACTACTCGATGCGAAAGGAGCATAGGTCCATTGAGCTCTGGCGAACTCGACCGAGCAACAAGGTCACTTGTAAAACTTGTTCAGGAATTTCACGATGAAATTAAATCAATAATAAATAAAAGTTCTTTAAAATCGTCTACTAGCAAAATCTGATCATTAAATCCCTTTTTAGATCCTGAAGGTATTCTTAGAGTTGGAGGAAGGCTGAGACATGCAAATATTCCGTACAATCAAAAGTATCCCATCATATTACCCCGCGGTCGTGCACTTACAAAATTAATTATAAAGCATGTACATGAACGACTTTTACACTCTGGTGCTGAGGCTGTTTTAGCAGCTGTACGAAACGAGTATTGGCCAATTTCAGGGAGAAGTTGTGTTAGGGCAATGATACGCAAGTGCATAGTTTGTTTTAAATCGTACCCTCAAATGGCTCAGCCACTGATGGGTAACCTCCCTACATTACGTGTCACTGTTAATAAAGATCGAGCATTTATTGCTTGTGGGACTGACTACGCAGGCCCTTTTTTTATCAAAGAAGGTCTACGCAGAACAGCCACAAACAATGTTATTTATGTATTTGTTCATTTAGAATTAGTGGGTGACTTAACTACAGTTTCATTTTTGGCAGCTTTGAATCGTTTCATACTAATGCATGGGTTGCCTGCGGATATATATTCAGATAATGCAAAAAATTTCGTGGGGGCATCCCGTGAGCTAGTGTCTATAGCGGGAGAAACAGAGAATTCACAATCGGTTCAAAATTTCGCGGCAAATAATGGAATAAGGTGGCACTTTATTCCAAGTAGATCAGCCACGTTTGGCGGCTTATGGGAAGGTAACATAAAAAGCGCGAAACGTCTGCTAATTCGTACCATTAATAATAATAATACATTTACATATGAGGAGCTATATAAAATCATGGTGCAGGTGGAATCTTGTTTAAATTCGCGACCCCTCACCCATATATCCAGTGATCCCAATGATTTGACCCCATTAACTCCAGCCCATTTCCTCATTGGTGATTCACTGAAGGCGTCACCACAAAGAGTCGTAATGGAGCTGCCCACAAACCGACTTCCTCGCTTCCAGAGGGTTCAGCAGGTGAGCCAGCAGTTTTGGAAACGCTGGTCCCAGGAATACTTTAATAGTTTACAACAACGAAAGAAGTGGAAAAGAACTCTCACTGCGACATCCAAGTGGGAGATTTAGTGTTGATCCGCGAGTCCAATCTCGCTCAGTGTCAGTGGACTCTAGCTCGAGTTGTCGAGCTGCACACCGGCAGTGATGAAGTGTCTCGAGTTGCTACACTGCGGACCACGAACGGTATTTTTCGACGTGCAGTGAACAGACTTGCTATTTTACCCTGCAACGAGCGTTAATGATCACCGATGTATTTTGAATTTTTTTGACTCTCATTCGATAAGTGTTATTTAAGTTTTTTTCTACTCTTTTTATATTGTTCACATTGAGTGTTATCTTATGTTTTTTTTATGTATTAATGTTAAGATAAATATCACCATTATTTGAAGTCGTTACTTCAAGGCGGCCGGCATGGTTAACATTAAAAACATTTCCCGCGAGTTTTTAAATCACGCAGTGCGCCACCGTTGACAGCTCAGATGTCAAGCTGTCTTGGACATTGATTGTGCGCAAGCCCGACGACCGCGATGAAGAAGGAAGGCGAATGAAGACCGTTAATCGTTCTATTCGTTTTAAAAATACCCATTCGAGTGCTTCGCTTAGCACGCCGCTCCGTCTTGTATATTTATTTATTCTTTAGTTATAAGTAATGTAATTAGTGTAAATAGTAAATACATATTCTACAGAAATCCACATTGCTTTAATTCGATACAGTCCACTAAATCGATCGAGAACCAGCCAAGAAAATCAATTCGACGGCACCAACACCGTAACCTCCATATATATATATATATATATATATATATATATATATATATATATATATATATATATATATATATATATATATATATATATATATATATATATATATTTATTTATTTATTTATTTATTTATTTATTTATATTTTTATGATACATTTGTTTAGTTCACCTGGCGACAACAGCTGAATTTAAGCACATATGTGCTGATTACCGATACATTTCAGCAGTTGGACACTGATGAATGCACTGATTACTTTTTTGTTTGTTCCCTCAGGGCTCGTCCGCGGCCTTGCCGCCCCGATAGCACCGCAACGCTTGGTTTATTGTGCATAACACTGATTACTTACAGCACACACAACTTTAAACTCAAACTGCAACTTCTCACTTCTTGCAAACGTGTGCTGATTCTGATTCTCGCAAATGCTTAGTAGTTCGCTTGAACCATGGACCATTGTGACCTACCAGCTAGTAGTGGCAATGGGCGAGTTCACTAGACACCCAGTGCTACCAGCAGCTGCATTGTTATGTCAGAAAATGTTTATAATTTTTCAGCATAACAATGCAGCTGCTGGCAGCGAACTCGCCCAACGCCCAAATCACTTAGAGTAAGGAGTAAGTGTCAGTAAGTAAAATTAACGTACAAAGTGCCATTTTCGTATACATACTATCGTACATTCGTTAAAATATCGTACAAAATCAATAATTATCGTACATCTAGCAACACTGCCTTGTGGAGTTGGCCCAAGAGTAATAAACTGAACAGGATACGAGTATCTCGGGAGAGATCTGCACATGGCTGCCAAGGTCATATGCAATGACGTATAGAGAGTAGACGAGTAACGTTCATAAGTACACTTGGAGAACACCCAAATCACCACAATACATATTTCAGAGACCTTACGATCGTTTCAGAGACCTTACGATCGTTTCGTTGACAATGACAACCTCTTCATTGGAAGAAAATTCAGAATTTTCTTCCTCTGAAGAGGTTGACATTGTCAACGAAACGATCGTAAGGTCTCTGAAATATGTGTTGTGGTGATTTGGGTGTGTGGCGGTGGTTCCGACCGCAGTGTTTTAGTCAACACTACCCTATGTTTCTCTTGACAGCTAAAACGTTGCGTTACGTTATTCGACAGCAAGCTGTCAAGAACTACTATATAAGAGACACCAGGGATCTCTCTCGCTCTCTCCTCGCTACTAACCGACACAGTGAAGATACGTCTCTCCACGCTCGGTCAGTTATCTGTTATGTGCTGTCTGTGATTGTTTTATAGTTAAATGTATAGTTTATTCAGTTAGTGAAATAATAAAGTATATTAAATGTTTACGTATGGATTTAATATCAACAAGTACAATTAACATCCATATTGGTGACCCCGTGCCGCAAGCCGAAGATGCCCAGCCTGATGTTCCAGCCGACGTCGCCTAACTTCCACGCACGTGCTCATGCCTACAGAAAACTAATATCTAAACAGGTCAGTCTTTTCTAATTTAAAAATTATCTGATTTTTTTCACAATGGCCGAAGATTCTTCAAGCAGCAATATCATGGCAAGGGTTGCAATAAAATTACCTCCTATATGGAGACGTAACGTGAAAATCTGGCAAATGCAGGTTGACGCCCAGTTTGATATATCGCAGATCAGTTCTGAAAAGACAAAATTCAGTCATGTACTCGCTATACTCGATCCTGATGTCGCAGAGTCAATTTCAGATTTTTTAACCCAACCATTATCATCAACCCCCTATTCAGATCTAATGAAACGTCTTTTATTAGAATTTGAAGAGTCCGATAGTCACAAACTAAATAAACTTTTAACAGAATTAGAATTAGGCGACAGAAAACCATCGCAACTTTTACGCGAAATGAAGTTTTTAGCCGGTAGTCAGATTGGAGAAAATTTCCTTAAAATTTTATTTCTACAACGTTTACCAGTCAACGTTCGTTCAATTTTGGCTTTGAGCAACGATTCTCTAGAAAATTTGTCGGTTACAGCAGACAAAATCGTGGAATTTTCCAGAGATAAATACAACGTGGCTGAAATTCAGTCACGCGAGCCCGACAAGCTAGCCAAATTAGAAGCGCAATTAGAGAAGCTAACAGCATCAGTCAACGAATTGCGAACGCGTTCCCGATCTACCTCCCGAGAAAGACCCAAGCTTTCTCGAAACTCCATAACCGCAAATTCCTCAACCTCCACGTGTTGGTATCATGAACGATTTGGCAACAAGGCCAAACGTTGCATCCAACCTTGCAATTTCAAAGCAAAACATGTGTCGGAAAACTAATAAGGCACTCCCTCCACGCGGCAGGAGACGAGAGCCACCTAACACGCCGCCTTTTTATTTTTGATAGACGCTCCAATATGAAATTTCTAATCGACTCTGGAGCGGATATTTCAGTTATTCCACCCACTCACGACCAACGGAAATTTCAATCGAAACGTACCTTGTATGCTGCAAACGGGACCCCTATTCATACCTATGGCGAACAACTATTAGATTTGGATCTAGGTTTACGCCGTAGGTTCTGCTGGCCCTTCACACTTGCGATATCAAGCAACCAATTATAGGCGCTGATTTTCTAGCAGAGTTTGCTTTACTTGTAGATATGAAACATAGACGTTTAATCGATACAAAGACAAACCTCTCTAAGACCGGTGCTAACCCACCACCAGGATTTAATTCTAAAATTCATCTCGTAGACCCGACACACCAGTACTTCAAATTGCTACAACAATTTCCTGACCTGTTTAAGGAAACTTCTTCTAGCAACCTTCCAGAGGTTGAGTTCTTCCATACTATAAGTACGGAAGGACCACCTGTCACTGCAAAAGCTAGAAGATTGCCCCCGGAAAAGCTAGCTCAAGCAAAGCTAGAATTCCAGCACATGATGGACTTGGGAATTTGTAGACCCTCCAAAAGTCCATGGTCAAGCCCCCTCCACATGGTGCAAAAAAAGGATGGCTCATGGAGACCATGTGGGGATTACCGAGCACTAAACGCTAAAACAATCCCAGACAAATATCCCATTCCAAATTTGCAGGATTTTAATGCCCAGTTAGAAGGCAAACGTATTTTTTCAAAATTAGATATCATTCGCGCTTTCCATCACATCCCAGTAGCACCTCAAGATATTCCCAAAACAGCAGTCATAACTCCATTTGGGTTATTCGAATTTGTTAAAACCCCATTTGGCCTTCGTAATTCAGCACAAACATTTCAAAGATATTTACATTCAATTTTAAGACATCTTGACTTTGCCTACTCCTATCTTGACGATATTCTCGTTGCATCAGCCTCTGAAAAAGAACATCAAGAGCATCTAGCAAAACTTTTTCAGACACTTCAAGACAACGGCATCCGTATCAATTCATCTAAATGTGAATTCGGAGTGGCCGAAATTTCATTTTTAGGTTTTCGTGTAAATAAATCTGGATTATTTCCACTTCCTGAACGCATCAAAGCTATTACCGACCTACCTCTTCCCGATACCATTGAAAAACTCAGAAGATTTCTAGGTCTCATAAATTTCTACCGTCGTTCTCTTCCACGTGCTGCGGAAATTCAGCAACCACTATTCGACCTCTGCCAGAATCCCAAAAAACGCGACAAACGTAAAATCGAGTGGACTCCTCAGACTCGAGAAGCATTCGAACGTTTGAAAGAGGCACTAAAAAACGCTACACTAATAGCTCATCCGTCTTCTTCGCTACCACTGATTCTCCATGTCGATGCTTCTGATTATGCCGTAGGCGCTTCCCTCCAACAATTACGTGATCAAACACTAGAACCCCTAGGTTTCTACTCTAAAAAGCTTACTTCAGCCCAAAAATCTTACAGCACCTACGATCGCGAACTTCTAGCTGCTTATCAGGCAGTTAAATACTTTAGATATACCCTAGAAGGTCGCCATTTCACCATTTATACGGACCACAAACCTTTGACATACGCTTTTGAACAACGCGTCGATAAAGCATCTCCAAGGCAACTACGACATTTAGACTTCCTAGGTCAATTTACCACAGACATTCGCTACATACCAGGTCCTACAAACATTCCCGCAGACTATTGTTCTCGCATTGAAACAATTTCACTTTCTTCCACTGTGTCACTCCAAGAAATTGCGCAAGCTCAGTCATCTTGTGAGGAACTCAAACACCTTCTGCAGTCTAAATCTTCCTCATACAAATTTCAAAACATGCCTCTTGACAACGGAATGAATCTTATTTGCGATTCTTCTTCAAAGAAACTTCGCCCATTCATTCCGCTCAAATTTCGCCGAAAGATTTTCGATTCTATCCACAATTTATCTCACCCAGGCATATCAGCTTCAGTCGATCTGGTCCAGGATAGATTTTGTTGGCCCAAATTGAAACGCGATGTATCTCTTTGGTCTAAAACTTGCATTCCCTGCCAGAAAGTCAAGATATGGAGACACACTTCCAGTGCCATTGGACAATACACCCCAGCCATGAGAAGATTCTCGCATATAAATGTTGACATTGTGGGACCATTACCACTATCACAAGGTCAACGCTATCTGTTAACAATAATAGACAGATTTTCTCGATGGCCCGAAGCAATTCCATTGTCAGATATTACAGCAGAAACAGTAGCGAACACTATTTTATCATGCTGGATCTCTCGTTTCGGTGTTCCGCAATACATCACCACAGACAGAGGTAAACAATTCGATTGCCACCTTTTCACACACCTCACTAAAACACTAGGTGCAGACCACATCAAGACCACAGCTTACCACCCAGCAGCAAATGGTGTAATCGAGAGATGGCATAGAGTTCTGAAACAGGCCTTGAAAGCTCATATGGACGAAAACTGGGTCGCTAAATTGCCAATTGTGTTACTAGGACTCAGATCGTACATAATTCCAGAATATCGCTCAACACCCGCTGAAATAGTCTATGGAGAATCAATCAAACTTCCCACCGACTTTTTCAACAGCACACAAGCTCATGATGTTCCACCACTTATATCTCAGCTGAAAGAAGACATAAGGAAACTTCGACCAGTACCTTTTAAACACCATACTGCAAAAAAGGTATTTGTCCATCCTAAGCTTATGGAAGCTCCTTTTGTTTTTGTTCGCATTGATATTCCGCGAAAAACTCTCGAACCAGTTTATGACGGCCCCTTTGAAGTGTTATCCCGAACTGACAAAGTCTTCAAAATCAAGAAATCACACGGAGAAGAGACAATTTCTGTTGACCGTCTTAAACCCGCATTCATTCTTTGTGATAACGAACAGACAACTTTCCACCCTCAGAGACATCCTAGTGAAACTGAAAGTGACAGTGAAAGTCCAACACCTAGTGAAACTGAAAGTGACAGTGAAAGTCCAACACCCAGTGAAACTGAAAGTGACAGTGAAGTTCCCGTTCCCGTTCAAACTACACGCCATGGACGTAGAGTTCGATTTCCACGAAGATACTTGAACTAATAGCGTTGCCACTGAGAGGGGAGTATGTGGCGGTGGTTCCGACCGCAGTGTTTTAGTCAACACTACCCTATGTTTCTCTTGACAGCTAAAACGTTGCGTTACGTTATTCGACAGCAAGCTGTCAAGAACTACTATATAAGAGACACCAGGGATCTCTCTCGCTCTCTCCTCGCTACTAACCGACACAGTGAAGATACGTCTCTCCACGCTCGGTCAGTTATCTGTTATGTGCTGTCTGTGATTGTTTTATAGTTAAATGTATAGTTTATTCAGTTAGTGAAATAATAAAGTATATTAAATGTTTACGTATGGATTTAATATCAACAAGTACAATTAACATCCATAGGGTGTTTTCCAAGTGTACTTATTAGTGCTCATCACAGGTTCCAGTTTTCACATAGCGAGTAACGTTCATTTATATAGTGGACAGAAAAGTGTTACGCACAATGACGTATATGTCAATGATCATATGCATATCTAGTATAGATGGGCAAAACCGTTATTTTCTATTAGCGGTTGAAGCCGTTTACGTTATTTCATAGTAACCGTTGCAAATAACAGTCTCAGTGTTTATCTGTTATTTTGAACTGGATAGTCGATCGATAGTATCCTACATCCCCAAAGCTGTGAGCGAGAGCGTGCACACTAGTATAAATAACGTGTTACCTGTTAAGTAATATGTTATGAAGTAAAATCCGCTCTATACTGCATAGCATACCCATACATATTTATCATTCCCAGTCGCATTTCCATTCATCCAGTTAAATAGTTAAATTTAACAGTTGCCGATGAAAAACGATGTTTATTCATCGAACCTAGCTGCAGTGGAATTGAACAGATACGAGTCCGAATTCTAGTTTAGTGTAAAAAGCGTTATTTTGTAACTGTTATTTTTATAAATCCATGAGTGGTTGTTACCTTTGACTATATATCAGATAATAGACTCGGCACACAGCCGAATTGTTTGAATCCTTAAATCGCCGGATATGATGACAAGTTGAGAATGATAAATGTATTACGTTTCTGTTACTTAAGACATTACACTTACATTAGGACTTATTTATGAATGTTAAGATTTAGTAACGTTATATTCTTTGGTTTCTCCCTTCTTTATATAAATATTACCAGAAAACTCAATTCAAAATTTTTATCTTGCTGCATGTGAAGTATCTAGATTTGTATTAATCCACAGTTGTGGCTTGTATTTGTCTGCGAATAGTGTGCAAGTATACTGAGAGTTTATTTTTATGTGTTACCTTGATTTTCAATAAGAGTTTTGAGTTCTGTTTTTGCAAAATGATGAAAAAGTATATTGCTTGTAGAAGATTACCTGGAGATGTGGCAACGGTGTCTCTGCATGCGTAAGTCCTTTGTTGTTTGTGATTCTCAGTGGCGGCACGTCAGTTTGGCAATATTTTTAGGTTTCCATCTACTAAAGAAAGAAGAGAAACATGGTGCGCTGCCTTAAATATAAAATCGGATACGCTGCCGAAATATTCACATTTATGTTCACAGCATTTTAATGAAGACTTCTATTATTTACCCAAGTGGAAGAAGGGTATTAAAAACGCAGCGTCTCCATCAGTTTTAAGTTCTCCAGTGCCTCCTACTTCTGGCATGAAAGCTTTTGCTCATATGCGGAAAGAAGGTAAATAATTATTTTTAGCTTCCTATTTTGTAAAACTTTATTATTCTTAAAATTAATAAATTACCAGATAAAATTTGCAGTCATAGTTTTGAAGAAAATAGAGATAAATCATCGTTTTCACGAACTCTCACTGCCTTGGAACTATCATGTTCATCGGGTGCGGCACTTGGCAGCCCTCCTGAATTAACATCAAAAGCTAACATTACTTGCGCCAGCAGAAAAGACGCCATAAGAGTTTTTTACCAGAAACCGCTGATTGAGCATTTTAAAAGTCGTATTGCTTTTACGGCAAATACAGAAACATCCCTGAACGTCTCACTTTTGAGTGTTATTGAATTTATATCATTGCTTGTGAGATTTTAGGCATCTTTACCCACACAAATAGACCTGATTAAACAGCTTTTAAAAGGTCCAAAACGGGACTATTCACCAGACATAAGTTTGTTTGCTATTACCCTAATTTTTATTTAAACAAAGCTTATAATTACGTTCGGGAAAAAATTATGAAATCTTTGCCACATCCTCGAACCATTTCTAATTTGTTCCTGGATTCTGCAAAGAAGCATTAGCGGTTCTGGATTCAAAAAGAAGAGAAGCAGTTGAAAAACGTTCATAAATACTTTGTAACCTAGTTATCGACGAGATGTTCATAAGACGTCAAGTTGAATGGACAGGAAAAAAGTTTTGTGGTAACGTAGATATTGGCATGGATATGAATAATTCATACGAGCTTCCAGAGGCTAAAGAAGTTTTGCTTTTCTTATTAGTTGCTTTAAATGGCCACTGGAAAGTTTCTAGCTGGCATTTCTCGTAAAGAAAAAGCAAGCCTATTAAATCAGGCTTTAAGTTTTATCCATCAGGCAAGAATAGTCGTTACTTACGTAACTTTTGATGAAGCAGCTGCAAATATAAGCATGGTTAAATGTTTGGGAGCAAATTTAGATGCATTTATTCAAGAAGGTTTAAAGGTTTATTTGCCGCATCCATTAACTCATGAAAATATATATATTTTCCTAGATGCTTGCCACATATTGTAGATCTATAAAACATGGCAGCAGACAAATCAGGTGGTGATTTCTAGAAAAACTGGTAGAGATGCAAGATATTGAAGGTTTTTTAATTCTTTTTGTTAAAAACACTTTTTACTGAATTTGCATAGAAAAAAATCGCTTGTGACGAGATCACAACATTGCAACATTGAGACCTTCGAACATTTTATTCGAGAAATCATTTCTATAAAAATGCACTACCATAACGCACTTGCGGCGTCCAGAATTTTTAGTTACTAGTATTCTTAAATAATGTATAGGTAGTTAAACATCTTTTAAATTTTATGTTATTATTTTAATCGTATTTATGAAAATTTCAATTCTAATTCTCGAGACGCCTATGGTGTCGAGGACCGCGTAAACAAACCTTTCAGTCAATGTTGGTTTCAAACATTACAACGCATCGCATTGGGAGATGCCTGGTCTATCCGTAGGTAGATAGTCAAAGGTTGTTACTGTTGCGGCTCGACAACCGTTTAAAAATAACACACAGTTAAATAACGACCCATCACTAATATCTAGATGGCTTTGACTTTTGACAGTCGTGAGGTTGCAAGTAGTGATGGGAAAAACAGTTTTTTTCTGTTAACTGTTGAAGCCGTTAACGTTATTTAATAATAACCGTTGAAAATAACGGCTTCAGTTATTTTAAACTGGATAGTCGATCGATAGTATCCTACATTCCCAAAGCTGTGGGCGAGAGCGAGCACACTAGTATAAATGCATTGTATTTTTACCCCTTTATTTCACGTAGTGTATAAATCTCAAATTTTGTCGATATGAAAAGGAAACAAAGGGTTAAGAAATTATAATAAGCGTGTCGTAAATCTTTTGCCACTCTGAAGTGAAACTTTTAGAAATCAGAAAGGAGTCTTCTATAAGAATTTACTTAGATGTTTTAGGAATTATAAACTAGTCATTTCTAACAAATTTATTTTATGAGGGGTCTTTACATAAATGTCAATGCCACAGCAAGAATCAATAAATATCATTATTTATCACGCCTTGGGACGTTATTATAGACGTCTGCAAGGGTTGACATTTCTTTAAACGGACTTGTGAACTATCTTGTTAAGTTAATGGAGTTACAACAAAATAATTTATTGGACGAATTATTTATCAGATTTATTAGTATATAATACATAATACAAATTTATCAACCTTTCAGGTGATAACAATTTTAACTGACTCGTGACTCGATGATAATCTGCATATAAGTGCAGTGGGTATTATGAAGTAATAATATTTCAGATCACTAAGCAAGGCTGAGTTGTCTTCCGTCTCAGATGAATTTTTTCTAACAGATTCACATTGGTCAGTTCTTTCTATCGCATTCAATGTCATGGTCATCATCAAGACGGCTCTTTTTTCACTTTAAGAATAAAAACAAATCTTTAAATGTTACATATTACATAAACGACTCTTCTCGAGTTTAAAATCAGACTTTAAATCAAAGTTGCCAGTACTTATTTCACTTCTCAATTATGTACATAATTATAGTTTTACACCAAACACATTACCATACAAGACTGAAGCGGAAAACTTTGAACTTTCTGTCATAATACATACAACAAGTAGACGTTTTGAGAAGTGTGTCTTCCTCCCTTCTGAGAAATTATATTATTATATACATACTATGATGTGATCACGCTGATTACTTCAACAGATGCTAGTTGAGAGGGCTTCCACTGTAGTTCAGATGAAATTGTTTTGAAAAGTTTTGTGTGATTCGTACATTGTAAATATATGAAGGATTTAAATTATTTCGCTACAGGCTGATGAGCCGATATTCATGAGAACTGCAAAGCATAGGCAAACAAATAGATTATAAGGCTTACATTTTTCCATTTGACATCAGTGGCACTTCATAAAAATATTAACATTTGCGTTGACATAATGAATTCCTTCTCATATCTTCAATACTGACTGTGTTCACTTAGAAAAATATTTTAAATACACTCACTTTCTAGGTTCCCTTCCGCCTGTGTACTGGGAACACCTGTGTATTGGTGGCTTGGATCAGTTCGCTGGCCAGGAAAATAAAACCAGGTTTTCCGGGAAAATTATTGGTTTTATTTCGGAAAAAAATTTTTACTCAAAAAATAGAAAAGCTATGCTAACCAAATTTGGTACGTAAGTTAGCGATATTAAAAAGAAACTATATGCTAAAATTCATTTTTTTTTATGTTACCGGAAAAAAATATTGTGTGCGAGATCATTTCTATGAAAATTCACTGCCCTAACGCATTTGCCGCGTCCAGACTTTTGTATATTTACTTGTATTGTTTTTAGTGACTGATGAACCGAAAGTTTCTCAAGAAAAGGGTTGCTTTAAGTTAATTATTTTTAATCATTGTGCTATCTGAACATATAAAATTTTAAACTGAGCTCGGAAATATAGGTCTAACGGGAACAGAGTCTAGTACGCGCTTATTTGAAGAAATTTTTCTAATTTCCAAAAGTCACAATCCTCGTTAACAACTTTTTTTTTACAAAAATTCGCTAAAACATTTTTGTCAAAATCTTTGTTTCTGAAAAAAAACTGGTTTTTAAATTTAAACTTATCCATCCATTGGGTATAATCTATATTTTTAAGGGCTTCTCTAATTTTTATTTATTTTTTGTTAAATCCGCTTAGGAAAATAGGAAAGTCGCAATTTTCGTTAGCAAATGTTTCTTTGCTCTCCATATATAAAGCACTGACAGATTGCTTACTATTTATTTCCATTATGTATATATGTAAATTTATAGCAACAAAATTATTGTGAATTTAAAAAACAGTGACCCTTTTCCTATAACCTATATTGATTTTAATTTTAAAATTTATTACCAAATATTTGTAGCCAGCTGAATACTGTCGACTTATTTTGTATTTTACTTAATTTATAATAAGCTAGGTACCACTTTATTAGGAAAACAAAACAAAGTCGCTTTTTTTGTTAGAAAATGTTTCTTTGCTCTGCATATATAAAGCACTGAAAAACTGCTTACTATTTAGTATTTAGTTCCATTATGTATATATGTAAATTTATAGTAACATAATTATTGTGAATTTATAAAACAGTAACTCTTGTATTATAATTTATATTTTAATTTTAAAATTTATTACGAAATAATAGTAGCTAACTGAATACTGTCGACTTATTTTGTATTTTACTTGATTTATAATAAGCTACTTTATTAATGGCTTTTCAAACTGGCGACTTATTTTACGTTACGCTACACATGACAGATTCACGATCACGGAGCGGTTCAAGATTTGAGAATTACAAATCACAATACATCAATAGCATTCTTGCGACTCCCATTCTGATTCAGTTATGAACGACTCATGTAGTGATGAGAAAAACAGTTATTTTCTGTTAACTGTTGAAGCCGTTAACGTTATTTAATAATAACCGTTGAAAATAACGGCTTCAGTTATTTTAAACTGGATAGTCGATCGATAGTATCCTACATTCCCAAAGCTGTGAGCGAGAGCGAGCACACTAGTATAAATGCATTGTATTTTTACCCCGTTATTTCACGTAGTGTATAAATCTCAAATTTTGTCGATATGAAAAGGAAACAAAGGGTTAAGAAATTATAATAAGCGTGTCGTAAATCTTTTGCCACTCTGAAGTGAAACTTTTAGAAATCAGAAAGGAGTCTTCTATAAGAATTTACTTAGATGTTTTAGGAATTATAAACTAGTCATTTCTAACAAATTTATTTTATGAGGGGTCTTTACATAAATGTCAATGCCACAGCAAGAATCAATAAATATCATTATTTATCACGCCTTGGGACGTTATAGACGTTAGAACTTTTATTGCTACACAGGGAGTGATTCTAAGAACTCCATAACATAACGCAGCTAATACAATTTCGGTAAAGAAACAGTATAAAAAATTGAGTTTGAGTTTTAAAAAAAATTGGAAGATATATAGTATTAATTGTTTATTTACTTATTTTAATATTCGTTGTTTTAAAATTAGTTTCAAAAATTTCAAAGGGCTGTAACTTGGAGGAGAAGGGGTTTCAAGAAAAACTTAATAAAAAGACACCCCTTATTTTTCGCCAAAGAATCACCCTGTAAAATTTTTCGCATCAATTTGGAAACAGCCTGTATATATATATATATATATATATATATATATATATATATATATATATATATATATATATATATATATATATATATATATATATATATATATATATATATATATATATATATATATATATATATTCATTTAATTTTCTATATTGAAATGTATATAGATATTAAAAAAATGTTGTATCATTATATTTTTTTTATCAATTTGATAACTATTATCAGACAAACGAAAATGACGTGTTAACTGTTTTCTTAGGTAATGTATATAAATTTAAATAAATAAGTACTTTAATTTCATGTGAAATAACCCTATTTTGCGTTGTCTATAGTGAAAGTAATAACACGTTTTTACAGAAATTCATCTTTTCAGCCAACATTTTTTATTATTAAATATTTGGCTTTACATACTAGTGGGAAACTCAACTGTTTCAAAAATAACAGCTTCTCAGTTTAACAGAATAACTCTGTGTAGTAGTGTCCGTATGCCGTATCCCCATCAACAACCGGTTAAAGTTAAAATGAAAATTAAACCGTTTTATTGTACCGAAAATCCTACGTTCCTAAAGCTGTTAGCGAAAGCGAGCACACAGTATAAATAACGTGTTTAGCATTCCCAATCTCAAGGCTATTCATCCCGTTAAATAGTTAAATAAACAGTTGCCGATGAAAACCGATGTTTAGTCATCGAAGCCGAACTAGTTGCAGTAGAACTGAAACAGACACGACTCCGAAATCTAGTTTAGTGATAAGTACACTTGGAGTGTACTTATCAGTGCTGATCACAGGTTCCAATCTTCACTTAGTCTAGTTTAGTGTAAAAAGCGTTATTTTTTAAGCTGCTATTTTTATAAATCCATAACTGGTGGTTACCGTTACGGCTCGGTAACCGTTAAAAATAGCTGACAGTTAAATAACGACCCATCACTAGACTCATGAGTCTTGAACGAGGTGAGTCGACTCCGATTGCGATTCAGTCCTGGACGACTCCCAGTCTTGAAAATGAGTCTTGAATTAGGTGAGTCGACTCCGATTGCGATTCAGTCCTGGACGACTCCCAGTCTTGAAACAAATCATTAAATCATGAGTCGAGGTGAGTCGGACTCGGAGTCGACTCATTTCAGTGAGTTGAATCTTGGGACTCGACTCACTTAAAACAGTGATTCTTCCTATCACTAATTGCTGCTCCTGCTCACCTCTGATTGGTGGATGCCGTTTGCGATTTAGCTCTTGTGCGCGAACACCGCGAGCCGTGAATTCAAACATAACCCCGAAAACGTCTAAAACGTTAACACCAACGACATACGTCATTGGTTAACACCAAAGAGGTTGTAAGGGATAGAGGTAACAAAGGTGCAGTTTTGCAATACAAGAAGCCTGTACACTTTTCCTAACTGGGCGGAGTTCGGTGACTTGAGTGGGAGAAACGTCAGGGACGTATTTAGGAATTTTTAGTTTGGTTAGAAATAAAACTGAAATTATTCAATCATTGAAATGTAATGCTTATTCATGAATTTCTTAAGCTTTTGTATAAATAGGTAACCTAAAAAGGTTCGGAACGCAGCAAGTGCGTTATGATAGTGAATTTTCATAACAATATTAAATAATATGTAAGATTTAGCCTTATATTAAAAGTTATGAAAGTTAATTTATTTAATTAGGAACAGTAAAACAAGGTAAAGAAGGATAAGCAAAAACATGATCTATGACATATATTTATAGAGTAATTTGGATACAAAACTCAAACAAAGCAATTGATAAACAAGAAATATACTCTAGAAAAATACACTAGAAAGCTGGAAAAAAAAATCCTTTGGTTGATGCATTGAGGGTGATTGTATGCATGTAGGAGAAGAACCCCAGGAGGAAGAGGGTTTCTGCTCCTCACCCAAAAATTCGGGGGGTTCTCCTTCCCCTTGTGCATGCATACAACTACCTTCAAAGCATAAAGCACAAGAAAAATTTCTTGTGAGCAACCCCCAAGAAGGTTGCTGGACCTGGGCGAATATGGGGTAGACAGGGTTTAAAGGAGGTATTGCTGTAAAATGTGAAAAACGCATGTTTTCAAAGTCCCTTAATTTTCTTGGGGGTTGTTTGCCAGAAAATTTGCCTTGTGGCCGAGGAAGGTTTTAAGCATGTTGCTGGAAAAAATATCTAAAACCCTCATGCAGTCAACTGCAAATTTACCGAAATTACATTCTACTTCGTCGCCTATAATGTCTTTTTCAGATAATGTAGAATACAGAGCTAAATTAAATAGGTTCACTTGCATTTTCATTTATTTTTTATTTTTATATTACATTTATAAGCACAATATGCGTATAATTAAGGGAACCCTTAATTAACATTGCAGCAGCACAAACTTGAAAAGTGTAGAAATTATTTACAGTATGTTAACAGTTATAAACTTGATTTCATCATGTTACAGTAGTATTCTGATAATAAAAAATTACATCTAACTGTATGCACACAACAGCTGGTGTGTTACGAGATGTGATGAAACGCCAAACTGACTGTACCACAGCATTAGCATAATATTATTATGCTGCCACATTATCATATCTCTCTAGTAATGGTATCATGTCAAAAACCTACACTAGAGGCTAAATTTCCAATTTCTTCTTTGTTTATGGTGTCTGTTTCTACTGTCCTAAATTTACAATTTGATATTGTCAATAAATAACACTACCACACAATGACAAATGACAGCTGAGCTTCAGCACAGACGCAGTCTAACAAAGTTGTCGGATAGAGTAAATTATGATCGGAGGGATACCTAAGTTAAAAATCATGAGAAATGGGTAATTCGAAATTTTCAGGTATTAAATACAGTATTTTTTAACTGACATAAAATTAAATTTTATAAAATGTTTTCTTTATTATCAGAAGTTGTAAAAATTTCATATGTTTATACATGAAAGGTTTAACTACATGAAATTTCTGAAGATCGGGCAACCCCGGTCAGCAACATCTTGACATCTGGCAATGGTTGTGACTTCCATTGTTTAGATTTTATCTACAATTTATTTAAATAGCATAACAGTACAGGTAGCTGTATTGCTCTGCCTTTGTCCAACATTGTAGATATTGCATTACAGAATTTGAAGTGATGTCGAGGATTATTTTATTATTAATTTCGAATAACTTCATTTTTCTTTGATCAAAAGACTTGAAAATTGGTACACAACCACATCTCTGTGTGTTCTTTTAAGTTGTAAATTTTCGTTCCAATCACTTAAACAATTTGAAAGCTATTGCGTTTAAAAAAATATATTTAATTTTTTGTTAGGAAAAACTATGTGTTAAGATCTGATGAACGAACTCATCCAAGCCATTAGCAAAATAAGCGTAATTCCAAAATTTTCTCCAAATCAGTGAAATATTTTTTGGGTTATTGGTTGGATAAATTGTTGGATGAATATATTGGATAAAGTTTTATATTCAAAAGGTTAGATAAATAATAATAGTTTTTATTTCAACAACAGAAGAAAATACAACATAAAGTACATTGTACTGTTTACAAATTAATGTTAACATTCCTTGTCATTTTTAAAGAAATAGAGATTAATTTCATTGATTGCTGTTGCCCTTACTTCGTGAAACTGGTCCATACTTCATACAGACTTGGAGACTACTTCTCTGGCTTCACTGCTGGTTTTCGTTTTTGTAGGTGAAGGACGTAGCCA
This sequence comes from Tillus elongatus, assembly GCA_964006375.1. NCBI lineage: Eukaryota > Metazoa > Arthropoda > Insecta > Coleoptera > Cleridae > Tillus > Tillus elongatus. The sequence continues at coordinate 56,082,454 of OZ023269.1, forward strand.
GCGCGTAAGCTAACTGGAGCAAGTGGCCCTTCTGAATTCTAGATGTTCTTCAACGTCTCTGTTACTGGTTTTGCTGCTTGATAGTATCCTCAGACAGAAAAAATTTGAATTAATACGAAATCATGACAATTACAAATAAAGATCTGTTGCTATTTTATGATGTTATAATCAAAAAAATCTTTAAAAGTGAAAATAAAATAAAACAAATATGACGGATGACGCCTTTAAAATGTCTACGTGATGTATATCAATATTTAACATAAAGATAGAAGAAACCTATAACAGTAATAACTATAATAACAATTACAACAATAAAATAACTAAACAAACACATTAATAAAGCAGACTATACAATGAAAATATCGACACACATCATGTCTTATAACAACTTTTTGGAAAAAATAGTTAGATTTATGTTGTCTGATTTATTTAATTAGGAAGAAGAATATCTCAGAAATCCTAAATATTGTCGTGTATATGCTTTTTTACTTCTAAAGCTTAAAACAAGTCTAGTTTACACTTGTCATGACAAAAATGTTGTGGTTTTATGCCGTTATTAACTGTGGGTCTATGTTGGGTATCAATAATATGTTTTGCAAATGTAGATTTGTCAGCATGGTTATTTCTAAATGCAAAAATATGTTCTTTGTATCGGGTGTTAAAATTTCTAGAAGTTTGATCGATGTAGATTGCGTTACGTGTGCATTTCACAAATTTTGAATACCTATACAAATACAAAAGTAGCTTTTAAATCTTATAACATGACGCTTGATTTATTAGATTATTTCAAATAATTGATTGGAAGTATTATCACAGATGATGGTAAGTGTAGGAAAGGTCTGAAGAGGATCGCGATGGCAAAACAAGCATTCAATAACCAAAGTACTGTTCTCACTAATAAACATTTTAACCTGTACATGAGGAACAAATGCAAGTCGTACGTGTATGGAGTATGGTAATGTATGGGGCGGAAACTTGGGCTGTAGTTAAGCAGGATATGAAGAGAATATAAGCTTTTGAAATGTAGACAAGAAAAATGTCAAAGACAGTGCAGGTTGATAGAAAGACGCTTCAAAGTGTGCTAGGAGAGGTGAAAGAATAAAGAGGCTTGCTCAAAGAAATCGAGAGGAAGCTAAAATTTATTGGTCATATTATAAGACATAATAACTTCCCGATAACACTATTTGAAGGACATACGAGTACTTGAAATGTACACTGAATTATTGGCCCTTAAATAAGAGAAGTTTGTTATAAACAGCCCTTAAACTTCTACTTTTATCAAATAGATTTCTGTTATAATGATGTATTCTAATAGAAACATACATAGATGATATTAGTTTAATTAGATGGCCATAATGGCAAGTCAAAAGATTTTGTTCTCGAAAGTGAACTTCAAGTTTTTTAAATATGCTGTTTTGGTTTATTATAGTTTTTAATATTCGCATGTTTATTTCCTTTACATTTATAATCACCGCAGATTCATTTAAGTATGTTTGAAGAACTTCTGCAATAGTGCAAATAGATATTACATCGTCAGATGGGTATATGAGGAGTTGACCTTTGTCTTTCTGATCTATAAACGATGTTAATAACGCAGACCTCTCCCCAACAAGTTCACCCGCGCATTCTTCGCATCTCAGAGCTTTTGTTATTTTCCTTACTACATAGCCAGATATATATATATGTCACGACTTCTTTCTTAAACTCTGATATATTGATATCTAATATTTGAAGAACTGTGTCGTCGTCAAAATTATCTATTTGACTCATGTCTTCATCTGGTTCTTCAGATATTCGTTCTCGCCCACAAGTTTTATTTATTACCTCAATGGGTGACAGAATAGGAATTGCTTCCAAAGGGATACAATTTCCTTTAAATGAATCTTTTAATTCAAGATGCACCATCATCCTTTTATATGCACTTTTAAATTGCTTTGCTGATGGGTTATTGTTATAGCCTCCCATGGATCTAATTTGCCCAAAAAAAAGCTCAATATGATCCTGACTGATTTTGTAAGTGGGAAAATACAGCAAAAAATTATTGTCGGCAATTAAAGTTTTATAAACAAATTGCAAACTCTGTATGCAAAATAAAAAGCCAATTATACCCATTTTTCTACCACTCTCACACAGAAGCGGTCCATCAATTATCCTAAGTGACGTTAAATATTGTGATAGCTCTCTTAAAAATACATTAATGTTTTCAAAATTTTCTGCGTTTATTGCTTTCTTAAAATCTGAATTGTTTAAATTTCTAGAATTAAGAATGTCAAATAAATTGTTTATAAGTCGGATAAATTTCACAGTTCCCTCACATTCTTTGAACTCCTCAAGATGTAAAACTTCATTGCAATATTCCAAAGAATGTGCCACTGAGTGGCTAAAAAGTTGTGTGGCTAATTTAACCTTCATTTTTTGGTTTGTATAAAATATATGCGATTTTCTTAATTTATTTGCCAAATGAACGCCCTCCTGAGCCTGTAACTCATTTAATTTTACTAAATAATCCCACTTTATATTTTCCCCATTCTCATCAATTATTAATTTTTTATCGCCTAATGTGTTTCTTATCAGTTTGATCATATGACATGGATCAAAAAAGACTGCAATTTTCCTACCTGAACTAGGATCAACAAACGTAGAGTTAATGTTCCTCCAATTCAAATCGCAGCCAAGTTCTTTTGCTAACGTTAGGTTATTTGTTGCCCCATCAAAAGTTATTGAGACCACGTATATGCCCGACTCATTTAGTAGCGTTAAACACTGTAATACCAAATTTTGTTTTTGTGTACCCCTTAAAGAGTCGATTAAAAAATATCCAAGAGGAAGCTTCCATGATTGATTAATGCTAACAAGCATAAAAACAAGAGCTTCTTTGGCTACAGGGTTACAATCGGTCTCAAGATTTGTACCAAAATCTACAAACCCATAATATTTTACCCCATCCCATTCTATATGTTGGCGAATTGCCATCTCATCTATGACTAAAGAACATATAAGTTTTCCATCTGTGCTTTCTCATTTTGACTTTAATAAGTTGAACACCTCTGACGTAAAAGCAGCTTCCCCATTAACGCTTTGATACCATCTAGATATAGTTTTTGGATGAGGAAGAGCCGAGTTAAATGTGTTTCTGACAAAACTGTAAGCTTTGGGAGAGTAATAATGCAGCGTAAGAGAAAAAGCTTTAAGTTGATTTTCATACTTATGTTTACGACCTAATTGTCTTTGTAAAAATTCTTCATTAGGTCCTATTTGCATTAATGTTTCGTCGGTTACTTTACCTTTTAGTTGTTTGATTATATTCGCAAGGGTTGCTGTTCTCTTCTTATAATGATGAACACTACTGCTGAGCCGTTTAATTTTTTTTCGTGCATCGAATAACTGCTTCTTCAGTTTACGTTTGCGCGGTGTAACAACCTATAAAAAATGTTCAATGATAAACCATTTATTTTCTCAAGTAAAATGAATATATAAACAAAATTTCCAACAACACATTTTGGTTAATAGTGGTTGAGATAAATTGCAAAACAGTTGTTTCTAACTTATTTAATCATGGACTATACAAACTTAAACACCATATAAAATGTGATGGAATAACATATTAGGTTTTTTAAAATTATACTGATTTCATAAACGGCAAAAACTGAATTTAACTCACCATGTCCTTCAAAGTGGGTGGCATTGAAGGTGTTTTCATTTCAGCAAATCCTAAACTACTAAACGATCTTTGCGGTACCTCTACAACAGTTTTCTCTTCATAAAAACCAGCACTTGTTGATGGCCGAGAATAATCCATTACAGGTACATTGCTACCAGACCAAGTACTAGTTGACGGGTCAGCTGCAAATGGCACATTGATAGCAGTTATATCAGTCATTGGCTGCTCGCCAAAAACGACTTGTGTTGATGGCTTGTTTGTTACCTGCATAAATAAATTTGAAACGAATACCATTAATGTAAATTTGCAGGGCTAATTAAATTACGATAAATATCATAACAATATATTACGTGAATGTAATTAGTAGCATAGTTACTAGAGATGAGCGATATATAGCTACCGGTGATTTAATCGCTTCTATTAAAAGATCGCTGTTAGCAGCTGTTATTAAAACACAAAACAACAGCGATTGTGAAAACCGAGATTTACACAAATCATTAGAGTAATTATTTCTATGAAATTCATCTTATACTAAAAACTCCATGACAAACAGCAATTGCTGTATTCATAATACACGCAATCGCAGTTTGTGCGAGCGAGTAGAAGTATCTGTATACTTTCCTTCTCGCCAGTATTAGAATACAACATTTCTCCTTTTCTTATAGGTAGAAAACGAAAAACTCATGATACAAATAACGCGAGATATGATAATGAGACTATCTATTTTTAGAACCGTCACGCGCATGACGTCATGTGGTGAGTCCAATGCAATAATAATATGCTGTCGTACAGTGGAGTTTGACGGTTCATCACAACCCCTTAACAAATTAGGTATTTTACTGATATTTGAGTGCATACAGTTGGAATTAATTTTTTAAGATCAGAATACTATACTATGATTATGTGACATGATGATCAAATCAAGTTTATGAATGGTAACGCCCCCTGTAAATGTCTACGAACGTCTTCTCTACTTTTTAAGTTTGTGTATCACCAATGCTAATTCAGGGCTCCCCTTAATTATTATACTTCACTTGTGCATATATATATATATATATATATATATATATATATATATATATATATATATATATATATATATATATATATATGTAATATAAAAATGGAATGGAATGTAACTTCAACCACATTAAAGTGACGTATAGAAACTTTTTGATTGCGAATGACTTTGTGTTAAGTGTGTAGTTGGCCTTCTATAACGTTACTCACCATGTGATGTCATAGGAGGGGACGGGGCATATGCGCAATATCATATATCTTGTAAGTCATTATATCATGGAAAAACCTGCTGAATCTAAAATTAAAGCAGCACCGAACTGTAGCATATATATGCCTTCCAACTTTTTCATTATATTAAAATAAAAATAATATGTAGATTTCTCTCATCGTATATTCTTGTAATATGCTAATTTGATAGAACTTCTATTAATAGTAAAAATCTGAGTAGTTTTAAAATTAATATATAATTTAAAAGCTATCTGAAGATCATATTGTGGTTTCAATTAAGCGGTTAACACTAACACCTTGTAAGTGTTTAAAATAATAGCATACGCACATGCAGCATTGTAAATGGCTAAACCACAATCGCAGTAGCTGTTTAAAGTCCCTGTTATTTAAAAATAGCCATCACTGATAGCAGTGCCATTGAAAAACCGCTGTTTGGCTATATATATATATATATATATATATATATATATATATATATATATATATATATATATATATATATATATATATATATATATATCACTAATAGTTACATAAATTAATAACCTTGATTCAGTACTTACCAATACAGGTATAGAACTTTTTTTTAAGTATACTGCAAAAGGTGATTTTTCTAAATCATAAGATTCCTCGGTAAAATGTAAATTGCACACATTTGAGTTCATAAAAATATCTTCATCGCTTAAATTTAATGCTCGTTTCCAAGCCTCATATCTTTCACCAGCTTTGGTAAATCTGAAAATAATATCTCAAATTATCTACTTTATCAGTGACTGAACCTCTAGAAAGATGCAGTAATAGATAAAACAAAACTATTCTACTTTTTTTCTGCTTCTACTGGAACTACATAGGTAAATACATCTAATTCAAATAATAATTGCCAAACAAAATGCTTAATTTCATTACAAATATTCAATAAATAATGCATTATTAAGATTTTATTTCTTGAAAAAACACAATTGACAATAATAAATGCTAAAGATTTAACAAAAGCAATACAATGTGTAAATACGGACCTGTGAAAACCAATAAACATTTGGCGCCAAACAAGGAAACAGAAGACATGTAAACAACTTACCGAAATAAATGCACAGTTGCTTTATCCTTTTCATAATTGGCACTTTTATTGTACATACAGTTCTTCACAATACACCTTGGCATTTTTTAACTTTTACACTCTTAAAACACTGCTAAAAAACGGCAAAACACACAAGATAACCTCTAATCGCAAATCAACAAACACTTCAAATACTTGTTGACAGCTGACAATAACTTCAAGAGCGGTTGGGGGAACGAATTAAAACAAAACACATTAGCGCGTTATTCAAAATTTTGTTTGTGATTGGACGGTGACAGGAGTGGGAAATCGACAGGCTGCAAACTCGGCTTTGTTCCCTCTAACATATACAACCTCTTTGGTTAACACCAACACGAGACTAACAACATAGACAACAGACAACTACCATATACGTTTTACTATGTCGATGACAGCTACTTATTTGTTTATTTAAAGTAGTCACCGATTCATCCATTCCATAGACATATAAATTTTAGTAAAAAGTATTGCCTAAAATAACACATTTTATGCACAAATAACTTGTACTAATGGATTTAAAATCCAATTCTTTTAGCTTCTGGATTGATGGGTGCGTCCATAATTAATATAAAAAATAATGAAATGTTGACATAATTAAGCCAACCCTACTAAATCGAGGTAACTTTATTAGAAACTTCAAAAAGTCATTTGCTTAATATTGTCCATGTTATTTTATTTAGCAATATAATATAATAACAATATCAAGTTTCAACTGAAAAAATATATGTATATGTTCCTGCCATTCGTCTTTAGATACTCTCATAGATAATCTTCCTTTCTCTATGGATTCGCTCAGTAACAGTAATGGCAAGCAAACTGACTCATCAGGATTCTTAAGAAACTTGTACTTATTTGAAAAGAGCCGGTTTATTTATCTGTCAAAATTTTATCCTAAATGAGTATTGTACTCATCGATGCAGAAAATAAAATACATAGGTGCAAGTTCAATCCTTGGGCCGTAGCCGTTTACAGGTGAAATTGCAGTGTTTTCTGTCTTTATGGTGAGGTCTTGCCGTAAAAATACTGTGGGGATCGTAGACGTGATATTATGTAATTGGTGGAGATACTTGTTGAACACAACTAACAACTGTCATAATATGTTCCATGGTTGAACGGTTGTCATGGCAGCTGAATCCAAATAAAATATAACAGTTTATTTTTCTTTAAATTCTATGAAAAAATTGGCAATTTCCACTATGAGAGTAAACCGAGCTTCTATAGATCGTTTTAGAGGCTGTGATTTGATTCATGCTTTAGCAAGTAGCGATAAATTCTGATTTCTTTAAAAAGCTATATCGTATGTGTGGATAATTTTTTAAGTGTTGGTTAAAGTAAATCAAGCAACAGGGAGATAAATAATATACGAAGTAGGAAACAGAAAAAATATCCCAGAGAAATAGTCATGGGAAGGACAGTACTATTAATGATACAATGACTTTAGAAGATATGATAATGCACATATGCCCCGCCCCTTATATGACGACGTCACGTGGAGAGTGACGTCACAGAAGGCCAACTCAGTGAACTATATTAGAGTTCACTGGTCCAAGTGTACTTGCCTAAAAGAAAGTTAATCACAATCCAAAAAAATCTGTACATCGATATAATGCGGTTGAAATTATATTTCACTTTGTCGCCTATAATATCTTTTTCAGATAGTATAGAATACAGCACTAAATTTAGTAACATCACTTCTTTTTCAATTTTATATTACATATATCAGCACAAGACCAGTATCATTAAGGGAAGCCTTTAACTAACACTCGGGCTACACAAAATTGTAAAGTGGAGAATACGTTCGAAGATATGTAGAGGGCGTTAACAGTCATAAACTTGATTTCATCATCATGTCACAGTATCACAGTACTATTCTGATCACAAAAAAAATGTTCCCAACTGTATATACACAAATATATTAGCAAAATACGTAAATTCTTGGCAGGTTATAGGATGTGATAAAACGTCAAATGCCACTATACGACAGCGTATTATTGTTGCACTGGACCCTCCACATGACGTCATTTGCGTGACAGTGCAAAAACATAGGTAGCCTCATTTACCATATCGCTCTAGTTATTATATTATGGTACTATTGGCCTTGGTGACCCAGCGTGGTAAGAACACATTATATTTCAGAGCTTTCAAACAAATTTTATAACGCTCAAATTAGCAACTCTAATTTATTAAGCTTTATTGTGAATTACCTATATCCACAGTAAATATATAAATACTTAATATACCAAGGTACAAATTACCATTCAATTTTTTAAGTACATTACATGAAAATTAATAGGAATCCACTATATAGGAGTAATTTAAGTCAAATACCAATAAAAATGGTATATTAGAGAAAACAAATATGACCACGCACTTTTTTGACCACCTTTTTGTGGATATAAAATTCATATTATTTTATGACAACTGCATCTATAATTTTTTTTTAGTATATCTACTGAATAATTATTGAAAAAATTGTAAGCAGTAAAACTAATATTATATGATGTAAATTAACATAACATGAAAGCCTATGCTACAAAAATTCTTTGTAAATATTTTTGTGAAGGCTTATGTCTTATTATACGTGTACCTCTAAACCCAAAGTCGTAGATTCCGTTCCATGTAGAAGCGTGATTTTACCTTTTTTAGTACATAGTAGATATGTACTGCATTTATATTCACATCACCCGAGGTTGTGGAATTGTAGTTGACCAAGTTGATTGTCTGCACCTTCCAGTCTTTGAAGTGGGCGTAAATTCGTCAAGTAGGTGCACCATGCTATATTAAAGAATTCTAGAACCTTTGCAAAAAGGAAAGTGTTCTGCATAATTCCAGGATGGTAGAGTAAAACTGCTTCCTGTCGTTTGTGATTGTCCATATAGTCATAAAAATAGGCTGACGTTAAATAAACAATAGATACATACGCATATACATACATTCATGAACGATAGCTCTAAATGAAATCAAATGACAATTCTCCTAAAAGTAGGTTTACCTACATAGAATTAATATAGCGTATTTTTTATTTGGTTACATTAATAAGTAAAACTGTTGGGTCAAATTTATATGAAGTTTAGCAATTTTGTAAAAAATCTTTGAATATGCACCTAATTTTTCAAATAAAACATCAATATTTATCTAGCAGAGCGCATCTACAAGATTTTGGTAAAGAATACTGATTTCGTGTATATTGTGGGTATAAAAATCGAAAAAATGATGATATTAAGGAAACACTTCAATGGAGAAAATAGTCCTGTATTAAAAAAATAAAAATGCTAACTATAGATATTTTTTATTCTTATATTATTATTATAAATCCGTACCGTAGCAATATATTAACTTCTGCTACAATCGAAATTCGAAATTTTTAATATTTATACTTATAGGTATGATATAATTATATGCTTATATAATTTATAAATTCAGATACTGTGACCTAATTTAATGTCTTAAATAAAAATGTGAGGTTTTACAAGGGAGTTTTATAGTAATTATAGATATTTTTAAATGCATTTCTATGATGGGTCCCAGCATAGAAAAGTTTCTTTGCTCTATGTTGTGGGTGGTGCCACACAGGCAATAGTACATCAGCCAATAGGAGTGCGGAAACCTAAAATCACCTCCCCTACATCCCACCGAGGTCGTCGATTAGCGCGACAGTGGTTCTGGGCGACACTCTTTACCGCGACACAATAGATCGACTCCATACAGGCAGAAAGATCATTTTTTCAGTACTTGTCTGGCTGACTGTGTGAAGTGTCATAGACAGACCAATGGGAGTGTTCTTATTTCTTATGCTCCTCCCATAACAAACTATATAGAGAACATAAATATTATGAAATTAACGTAGACATTCATATTTATGTTTTATAGGAGACTTATTTAATTGCATTTTGAATTGTTTGAGTTATTTAGATACAAATAAATATACATAGGGGTAAATAATTGTTTTTGTAGAAGGTATTAATAGTTTAAATTGCAATGACATTTTCCTATAAAAATATTTGTAATGAAAAAATTCATTGACAAGATTAGTTTCATTTTTTAATTAACAGCAAAACCGCATTATAATTAACTTTAATGGTTTTTTTTATTATTGCCAAATATTTTTAAAAAAGCTGCCTTTGATGGCATTTATTTTTAATGGTTATTTGCTGCAAAATTGTATTTCAAAATTTATGCTTAATGAGAAAATGTTTAATAAATTCAAAAAAGCTGGCTGCCATGATGTCTTTTTAACATTGGTTTTTAATGCTCATTTCCTGCAACATTGTCTTTCAATGTTTATAGTTAAGAAATTGTTTATATATATATATTTCTTAAAAGCTTTACTCTTTGGCACCTACTTTTCTATATTTTTTAATGCTCATTTGCTGCAAACTTGTTTTTCCAAGTTTATGGTTGAGGGGTAAACGTATAAATATTTTCAAACAACCTCTCCTTGACACCTACCTTTTAACATTATTTTTAACGCTAATTTGTTGCAAAATTGTGTTTTTTTTAATGTATGATTGGGGAGAAATAATGTTAAAAATAGTTTATTTTGAAATAATATACATACTTAATTACATAATGAAGGAAATAAAAAAAATCATTGGAAATTAACAACAGATGTTTTATATATATATATATATATATATATATATATATATATATATATATATATATATATATATATATATATATATATATATATATATATATATATGAAGTACAGAGAAATGGGTTTTTGGTAAAAAAAATACATTATTACGTAAGATATATTTCAGTTTTTATAAAAGAAAATAAAACTCAACATTTAAAGGAATTAAGTTTCAAACACATATATTTAATATACAATTTTTTCTTATTTATTATCATATATATTGTTTTTAGAGGTGTGCAAAGTTTCGAAATTCGAACCGAACCCTAACTTGAACCAAACCTTTGGTTCGAAAAATTGTTTGCGCTAGGCGATGTTAAACTAGTTCGAAATACGTAATGCTTCAAAATAGCTTGGAGTTCGTTGCTAAAGAATACTTTGAAGTTGAACTTTACAGGCATCCAATGCTGGCAAAGGTAGCGAAGTTATAAAGTCCGTATCAGTCCCATTGAGTCGATAGTGTAATTTCAGGAAATATCATTCATATCTTTGACAGTTTGTGAGACACTGAGACAGCTAATTAACATCACTGAATTATTATATTTTTATATATCCTAGCATCCCAATGCCTTTTTTTTTTGGTTACAACATTATAATGGCAGTGTTCGCAACTTGTTGGTAAAGTAAATTTTCACAATTTATGACTATAATTGCAGATTACCTTCCGAAAACATTAGATTAAACATACTTTATTTTACAATGATCCAAAACAGTTAAAACAATGAAGAAACAGTTACAATTGTTAGTGTGTGTATATATATATATATATATATATATATATATATATATATATATATATATATATATATATATATATATATATATATATATATATATGCTCACTTTTAACCCACTCATGCAAATTTGCTAAAACTGCCCAGCTAATACCAAACAACAAAATATTTATAATTGAGCTTAGCTATTATAGATGTAGAAGTATAAAAAAAGTGTTCAATGTGCCTTTTTGTATTTTTGATTCAACACCGACTCATCTTAAAAACAAACATCAGCATCAGAGGGCATTTTCATCCAATCGACCTGCAAATTTTGTCAAACCTTTCTTTTTTTTCTATGTACCAAATATTGTATGCTACAATGTACCTAATTTTTGTATTTAAGGAAAATATATGTGAACATTAAAGAACTGTAATTAGTTCGGTGTTCAATGTTAAATTTTTAAGAAGTTCGATGTTCGACTGTGAACCTTAGACATACTATCTGAGAGGTTCGAAGTTCAATGCAACATTTTTGCTTGGGTTCGTTTATAGTTCGGTTTGCACACCTCTAATTGTTATGATTTATAATAGAACATATTTATATCTTTATGTAAATATAAAGGTAACAACATATAGCATAGTGGTGAAGATTACTGACTGGCAACATATTGTTATTTATTAATTATTTCCAAGTCAAATCATATTTGATAAATATAATAAATCCAAATTAAAAGTCCATTACAATTAACAAAGTGCGTAAACTTGGTTAGTTATAAAAAATACATGGTTGCCTAAGATTTATTAAATTTTTAACATAATATATTATGTACACTAAAAACATAATCATATTTGAATTAAATAAACTAAGACACAACGTAAAAACAGAAAAGTATATAAAAATGAAACAAACTAATTTCTTATTTCTATATGTTATATTTTAGAACAAACGATATTTATAATTTAATGTGGGTATAAGGTCATTGCCTGTGGTGTAGTGGTGAAAATCTCTGATACTCTAAAGGTGGCAGGTTTGACTCCAGCGCTGAAATGAACCCTAGAACCTCTGAAAACATGGCAAATTTTCTTCGGAAGTCAACGGTAAACCACAAGTTGTAATTGCTAGTCAAATGTATGCTCTCATGAATCTGGCTCACTATAAAGTGAAGTTTTCCTGCATCTGCATAGCACCCGTGAGACATGAACACAAGGTTCACACAAGACTCAGAATTAAGGTAGATATAATATAAATATAAAATACAACTATCATTGAATGTTTGTAATACTATTTTTAAGGTTTACCTACATTAAAAGCAATAAACATGCATTACATGTGAACAAGCTCATTTATTGGCACAAATCGAGAGCGTAATCATGTGCTGCAATATACTCTAAATTATCCGATATGTCAGAGAGTTTGATAAATATCCTGATTTATTAATAATGAATATTGCTAAAGATACATTATTAGGCTAATATAAAATTATATAAATCTGACTGTTTTAGTGATGTAAAATTATGTCAAAATATGCCAACACAGACACCACACACAACATAGTATAAAAACAAATGTGTTTGTAACTTACGCAAAAAATGCACACAAAAATTTATAAAACTAAAAAGTTTATAGATGATCATGATTATCAGTATATGTATTACTAACAATTATTTTCAACAGTCGCAAATACCACTGCTTTCATTTGATACCACTGATGCTGCACCTGTTTCTGGTAACACTTTACTTCTGGTTGCAAGACAACATAAATACATACAGGACCCTTCTGTAAGAGCATACAAAAAGTAAACTTTTTTATTGCTTTTTATTATAAACAGTAAATTATATACATCTATTAATTAAAAACATTTATGATATAACTTCAAACTCTTCTTCTTCAGCATCAGGCTAGGCAAGTGCATGTATATTGCAAACAAAACATTACAAAATTTCAACAAAATCAAAATTATATTCAACATAATAATATAAATCTTTGAAAGTTAACACTAACCATACAGAGGGACCAGGTGTTCCCTCAAGCCATCAACTGCTTGGCTCACCTTGGATAAGACCTGAACAACCTTGTCACTTTGCTCGGTTTCTGTTTGTGCTTGCTGTGAAATTGAAAAAAATGTTGCATGAGAATATTGAATTTACCACATATTTCTAAATTTTGTAATAAATTGTGCAATATCAGCGAATTTTCATAAAGAAAATTTCGCCATTCAAGAGGTAACAACGTATATTTCTTTTATATGTAGATCATGGTTTGTGAAGCTTCTAGGCCAACTAGAGACTTCCGGTATTTTTTCACCACACTGGTCAGTTCTGCGAGTCAAGTTTTTCCATCGAAAATTACAAATTTCCTTCTCAAAAATGCTGTATCAAAGTTTCTAGAATTGTCACTATCAATTTTGCTAAAATGTCAGCTTCTTCAGGATGCTCCTACTTTACAAATATATCTACCTACTGGCTCTTGTTCCTACAACTTCAATTTTTGCATACTTCTCTTCACTTATAGTACACTATAACAAAACTGATGAAAAAAATTCGCTACTATAGCGCACTTGCTCCGTTCAGAGTTTTTTTTTATACAAGCAGAAGTGAAATTGAATAGATAAACCTAACATTTTGAAGAACATCCATGTTAAGAAAATTAAGAGTCATTTCTTGTAACACATTATTTTTTGATAAAGAAATCACAACTGCAAGAGTAAAACTCGATAGGCTACCTAATATATATATATATATATATATATATATATATATATATATATATATATATATATATATATATATATATATATATATATATATATATATATATATATATATATATATATATAAAGACTTGAAAAACAAGACATTTTTATTACAAATGAAAATAATGGGGTTATAGTTTCCCACATATATTAAAAACTACTTATATTTTCATTCTAATTAACAAATTTTACAACTGACTTACCCATTTCAAAATCTGAAGTAAAGAGACAGTTCACAGTTCAAATAATACAACTTGTCTTTCTGTTGCTTCGCTGTTCCCTTGTTTTTTGAAAAACGAAGTGTACCTACTTGGTATAGCAGCATTGTTTTCTCGTATTATAGTAGGTATCTTCGCAATTTGACTTTCAGTCGTTCTAGACATCTGAAGCAATTAGGAATTTTCTATTTCTGTTGAAAATACAAACACAAAATATATTTCAGACACCAAAAAGTCCTACACGTGGTGGATTTTGAATTGAGGGTGTCACACGGCGCATCCTAAACTGCGCAGCCAAGATATGAAACAGAAACGTTAATACCGTATACAGTGTTGTCGGGTTGTAGTTCTTTCATTTAATAAGATCTAATAAATATTTTATACTTTTAGTGAATTTTCTTAGAAAAAATTCACTAATGAGGAGATCTCGACTTTTGAATTTTGAAAAAATTTCTTCAAATGAGCGCGATCTAGGACCCCTAGAACCCATATCCGGGGTCAGTTTCAATTTTTATATGTTTATATATATATATATATATATATATATATATATATATATATATATATATATATATATATATATATATATATATATATATATATATATATATATATATATATATATATATATATATATATATATATATATATGTATGTATCACACCGATAACTCAAAAAATAATGGGCCGATTTTGATAAAATTTGGCATGTATTTTTCTTTTGTAAATAGCTTGGATAAGTTCGTTAGTCAGGAAAATCGGACGAGGTTTTCCGTGAAAATTTTGAGTTTTCATTCGAAAAAAATTCTTATCTCAAAAAGTAATTAGCCGATTTTAATAAAATTTGGCATGTACCTTTCTTTTGTAAATAGCTTTGACAAGTTTGTTAGTCAGGAAAATCGGACGAGGTTTTCCGGGAAAATTTTGAGTTTTCATTCGAAAAAATTTTTTATCTCAGAGAATAATAGGCCGATTTTGATAAAATTTGGCACGTACCTTTCATTTGTAAATGGCTTTGACAAGTTCGTTAATCAAAAAAATCGGACAAGGTTTTCCGGGAAAATTTTGAGTTTTCATTTGAAAAAAAATTTTATCTTAAAAAATAAAAATCTATGATAACCAAATTTGGTAGGTAGGTTTACGATATAAACTACTCGTAGATTTACGATATAAACTACACACTAAAATTTAGATTTCTATGTTGCAATAAAAAAAAGTTATAAAATATTTTGTGCCAGATCATTTCTATGAAAATTCACTACCATAACGCACTTGCTGCGTCCAGACTTTTTTTAATATATTTTTGCCTGTATCAAATAAATATAAAAATAGGTCCAACAGCATCTACAAAAAATGTAAAAAAACACAATATTGTTACATTTACCTAAGTGTTTACTGGTTAAATTTGCAGAGAACCAGCCGAACGCTTTTTAGTGAATTTTCTTCGAAAAAATCCACTATTGGGGCGATCCCGACTTTTGAGTTTTATAAAAAAAATATTAAATGAGCGCGAACTAGGACCCCTAGAACCCACATCCGGGGTCAGTTTCAATTTTTATATGTTTATATATATATATATATATATATATATATATATATATATATATATATATATATATATATATATATATATATATATATATATATATACATACATATATATATATATATATATATATATATATATATATATATATATATATATATATATATATATATATATATATATCACAGCGATAAGACAAAAAATAATACGCCGATTTCAATAAAGTTTGGCATGTGCCTTCCCTTTTGTAAGTGACTTGGATAAGTTCGTTAGCCAGGAAAATCGGAACTGGTATTCCGGGAAAATTTTGTTTTCTATCGAAAAAAAAATTCTCAAAAAATAAAACAGCTGTAGCAACCAAATTTGGTAGGTAGGTTTGTGAGATAAGAAGTAGACTATAAACTAACATTTTTATTTCTATGTTACAAGCTAAAAGTTCAAAAAAAATATTTTGTGCCAGATTATTTCTATCAAAATTCACGAACCTTGGTGGTTTAGGGGTAAGAACGTGTGCCTCTGAACCGAAAGGTACTGGGTTCAATCCCAGGGTACTCCTTTCACTTTTTCAGTACAAACTGTAAAACTAACATCAACCGAGGTTCTGGCATTGTATTTGAGCAAGTTGAATGTCTGCACGTTCCGCCCTTCGGAGGGGGCGTAAAGCCGTCGGTCCCGTGTCCACTATTCTTACCGTTTGTTCTCTGGTCTTTGCCGAGTTATTTACATTTAAAGTTTTCACACATTACATACCTTTTTAAACAATTTCTCAGTACGGTCCTGTTCCGTGGCACCAATGTAGAAAACAAATAACATTGGCACGGACCACGAACCAGCGACACATGTACGCTTAAACCACTACAAAACTGATGTTCATTAAGAGAACAAGGTAAGCTAGGCACAATTTAAGAAATAACGTGGGTGAACACAGATATATATATATATATATATATATATATATATATATATATATATATATATATATATATATATATATATATATATATATATATATATATATATATATATATATATATAAGAAACCATCTAAACGGGTACCCGTACTAGCGGTGTACTAAAAGCGAAGTGATAACTTGGCAGTAGAAGGCAATTGTCCATGTGTCCAGAATATTCCAGGGATTCCCAAGGCCAAAGAGAATTGTATGTCAAATGTAATGTTTACTGAGAAATTGTTTAAAAAGTATGTAAGCTGTTAAAAACTTTACATGTAAATAACTCGGCAAAGGCAAGAGAACAATAGGTGAGAATAGTGTTAGCGTACGTGCGAGATACCAAACTTTATCTACCAGCAGCTGATAAATTGTTTAAAGTGTGTAATGTGTAAAAAACTTTACATGTAAATAACTCGGCAAACGCAAGAGAACAAAAGGTAAGAATAGTGTCAGCGTACGTGCGAGATACAAAACTTTATCTATCAGCTGCTGAGAAATTGTTTAAAATATGTAATGTGTTAAAAACCTGACATGTCAATAACTCGGTAAAGGCAAGCGAACAAAAGCTAACATTACTGTCAGCGTACATGCAAGATACCAAACTTTATGTATCAGCAGTCGTTTCATCTCAAACTGTCCAGGAGGTCATCAGCATGCAAATTAACGAATTTTTCTTGTGATTAGTGCATGGTAGGGGGGGGGGGGGCGATTTCTAAGCATATTACTAAAAAGTTTTTCCTAAAAGTCTTGACGCAGCAAGTGCGTTATGGTAGTGAATTTTGATAGAAATAATCTGGCACAAAATATATATTTTTTGAACTTTTTGCTTGTAACATAGAAATAAAAATGTTAGTTTATAGTCTACTCTTTATCTCACAAACCTACCTATCAAATTTGTTTACCACAGCTGTTTTATTTTTTGAGAACATTTTTTTCGATAGAAAACAAAATTTTCCCGGAATACCGGTTCTGATTTTCCTGGCTAACGAACTTATCCAAGTCACTTACAAAAGGAAGGCACATGCCAAACTTGATCGAAATCGGCATATTATTTTTTGACTTATCGCTGTGATACATATAAAAATTGAAACTGACCCCGGTTATGGGTCCTAGTTCACGCTCATTTTTTTTTTAAATTCAAAAGTCGGAATCTCTCCAATAGTGGATTTTTTCGAAGAAAATTCACTAAAAAGCGTTCGGATGGTTCTCTACAAATTTAACAAATATACACTTAAATGTAACAATATTATGTTTTTTTTACATTATTTGTAGATGCTGTTGGACCTATTTTTAGATGTCTTTGATACAGCCAAAAATATATTAAAAAGTTTAAAATATTTATTACATCTTATTCAATGAAAAAAAGTACAACCCGACAACACTTTATACGGTATTAACGTTTCTGTTTCATATCTTGGCTGCGCAGTTTAGGATGCACCGTGTGACACCCTCAATTCAAAATCAACCCTACACGTTTCTATAATTTCTAACCTAACCTAAATCAATTTTGTTTATTGACGATAAACAAAATTGATTTAGGTTAGGTTAGAAATTAAAGAAACGTGTACGTGTAGGACATTTTAAGACTTTAATACATTAACCGCGCACCGCACATATTTGCGCTGCGCATGCTGCGAAGCCGTTTTGGTTGTTTGAATTTCACACAGCGTTGCCACTTCCTATTCCAGAATGAATAATTAGATGAGTGAAAATAATTAAATCAAATAAATATTCAGTTTACTGTTTACACACACAGATGATTGTATTACTTACTTTTTTTAATATCGGTCTAGTCCGCGACAATGGTCAAGTAGGGGTACGGATCTTTAAAGTGTCCGTGCGATGTTGGGCACGTTAAAGATCCATACCCTTCTTATAGAAGGGCCGAGGTTTGCCAACATTTCCAGGGTAGTAAGGTGAAACTGCTCCCTGGCGTCGGAGATTGGCCATAGTTGCGGGAATAGACCGACGTTAAAAATTGTCATACAGTAAATAAAAATTAATATTGCGAAAAGAAAACTAATACAGATATGTAAGGACAGAACTGCGGACATGGATATAAAGCTGGATGGCCAACAACTTGACGAAATAAAAATATTTATGTACCTTGAAAGTATTATTACTGTTGATGATACAATGAGAACTGGCAAGAAGGATCTCGATGGCAAAGTAACCATTTAATAAACAAAAAGCCTTGTCTTCACACTGATAAACATTTTAATTTGGACCTGATGTAAATGTTCATCAATTCATATGTATTTGAAATGTAGACATGGAATATGTCAGAAATGTTAATAAGTATGCTATGTGAAAGAGGATGGAGAATAAAATGCTTAATGAAAGAGGAAAAGCTTTATTGAACATAACACTGCAACATAATAACTTTCGGATAACATTATTTGAAAGACACATACTTGTGAAAGGGGAAAAGTTCCATTCTCTTTGTAACCTGCTGGTCAAAGTACAACTTTACTTCCCATGCATTACAACATTCCAGTAGCAGATTATCATTAGGTCTTTGTGAGTGAAACGATCGTTTCGGCTTTAAAAATGTGTTGCGGTGGTTTTGGTTCTCCGAGTGTACTTATCAGTGCTCATCACATGTTCCAATCTTCACTTAGTTTATCCTATATTCTTGAGGATTGTGTATATGAGCAGAAGCTTTAGTTTATTAGTGAATTTTCTTTTAAAAAAATTCACCAATGAGGAGATCCCGACTTTTAGATTGTATCACACCGATAACTCAAAAAATAATGGGCCAATTTTGATCAAATTCCATATGTACCTTCCTTTTGCGAGTGGCTTGCTTAAGTTCGTTAGCCAAGAAAATCGGCCAAGGTTTTCCCGAAAAATTTTGTTTTCTTTCGAAAAAAATTATATCTCCAGAAATAACAAAGCAATGGAACCAAACTTTGTAGGCTTATTTGTATTATAAAGAATGAATCATGTCTCACGACTTAGGTCTGTAAGTTTAAAGGCAAAAAAAGTTATAGGCATTTAAAGGAAAAAAATGGGGTTTTCTTCAAAACGTCAAAGCGCGATTTGAAACGACAAAATTGGCAACATTTAAGCAAACAAGCTAAAACAAATACGGTTTATGTAAAGAAAATGTCGCAAAGAGAGGGTTCTGCAAACCCTTAATTTTTTGCTTCAACCGTCATTGTCCTTCATTTTACATAAATGTTTACAGAATATTCATTTCAAATAGAGACTTTCTCTGATGCTTTGGCAGTGGCTTTAGTTAAGCTTATGGTTTATCGATCTATAATTTTTAGCTAATTTTCGTGGAAAAAATTCGTTAATGAGGAGACCGCGACTTTTGAATTTTAAAAAGATTTTTTCAAATGAGTGCAAGCTAGGCGTCCTAGAATCCATATCCGGGTTTAGTTTCAGTTTTTATCTGTTTACATATATGCAGGGTGGCGCATTTCTACGGTAAAGCTCAATTATATAATTGCTATTATACCTACAAGATACGAGAAAAAATTGTATACGTTAATTATAAGAGTGTCTTGAGCTGCATCTTATACAATTATTTTGACAATCACGGGATGACACATAAGTCGTTCATGATACCTATAATTTTTCTTCCGAACACATCCCTTATATTATTGCATTTTTGTCTTTTTTATCGAAATATGATGCATGTTTGTAAGAAAAAAGCCTGGACGCAGCCAGTGCCTTATGCCTCTTGAATGCAAGCAGGCATCAATTTGGTTACCGGTATAACCTATATAGTAGAAACAATGTACCATATTTTATTAAAATAACTTACTGCCTGAAAATGTACAAAAATTTTTTGAAAATAAACTTAAATGTGTTCAAGAAAACTTGTTTCCTAGCCAACGAACCTTGGGTTAATAGCAAATTGAGTTATTGAAATTTGAAGCAGTTAATGAAAATTCGCTACCAAAACGCACTTACTGCGTACCCATTTTTTTTGTGCATGGAACAGTGTATGAGTCACTAAAACTAGTACGGTATGCTATGCTCTACGTTTGACTTGAACCATTTCCTTAGACCCAAATTTGAATGTTTATCTGCCAGAAAAGTAGGTATGTTGTCTACCTATTGAATGTAGGGATTCTCCTCAGATTTGCTAAATTTATCACCATCCGTAATAATACTTTCAAAGTACATGAACATTTTACTTGTTCAAGCTGTTGCATATTTAAGCTTTGTATTCATTTTCGCTGTCCTCTACTTATCTTGTGTACCCTTATTTTCGTCGTATTGATGTTTAGTTTGATATTTTTAAAACAACATCTAGCAAACTCAACGTCCTTTGTAATTCTTTTTCCGTTTCTAATAATATCGCTATCATGTCATCTGTGTAACATTCAATGTAACCCTTGTCTATTTATTTTGTTATTTATATATAGTTATTTTATCTTTTGAAAAAACAAAGTTGAAGCCCTGAGCAAATACGAGTTTATATTATAATAAAGCCTGCGTTTTTAAGTTAACCTACCTGCTTATTTATTTCTAAGGGCAAGGACTGATTTAGAAGAATGTTCGAAATAAAAGCCAACACATGTATAGAAGGCCATGAAACGATCGTAAATGCCTACCTGCTGTCTTCGACCCTAAATAACTGTTCTGTATAACAGTGTAGTCAGAACATAATTAAAATAACTTTGTAATTTTCGGAGGAAAAATTTTTTTCGAATGAAAATTCAAAATTTGAATAACTCAATTTTCTATAAACGTAGAAAGTTGAATTTTAGTACGTACTACGGTCCCTCCCAAGGCAAAATATCCATTAAAATTCATTAAAACAGTTTTGTAATTTTCGGAGAATTTTTTTTTCTAAACAACATTTTCCCGGAAAACCCTGCCCGATTTTCCTGGATAACGATCTCATCCAAGCCATTAATAAAAAAAGGCACTTGCTGTGTTTCATCGAAATTGGATAATTATTTTTTGAGTTATCAGATGGATACATATATATATATATATATATATATATATATATATATATATATATATATATATATATATATATATATATATATATATATATATATATATATATATATATATATATATATATATATATATAAACATATAAAAATCGAAACAGACCCCGGATATGGGTTCTAAGGGTCCTAGTTCGCACTCATTTGAAAAAATGTTTGTCAAGTCTCACCATCAATACCTCTCTATTAGTGAATTTAATTTAATAACAGTTTATTTTAAAACTTAAAAAAAAAAATAAAGAATATAGGTTTTAACTTGAATGCCAACTTTTTATCGTGGAAATGTAAAATTATAAAATATTGTTTTAAAAAGCATATTATTGTTGGAAACTGGGATGCGGTTAAACAAACAGAAAACCGAAGATTTTTCTTACAGTTAACTTTGAACACGCACTTCATGACTTTTCTTTATAGGTTAATGAATAGAGATAGGTACTGTAAATAATTCGTCGTAGAATACTAAAAATTATGGAAAAGCCATTAGAAAAAAAAACCTAATTGTTTTCATCAACTGTTAATGCCCTTACTTGGTGAACCGTTCCATACTAAATAAATAGGTGGAAATTATTTATTTGGCTTCACAAATGTTGGTTTTATTTTCTGTAACCGGTTTTGCTGCTTGACATCTTTTGTCTGAGAAAGCTATCAAGCAGCGAAACCGGTTACAGAAAATAAAACTAACATTTGCAAGGCAGCAGAGAAATAGTCTCCACGTCTGTACCTACCTTGTTTATTTGCAATTTTAGCTGATTTTTTATTTATTTTACACACACACACACAGATATATATATATATATATATATATATATATATATATATATATATATATATATATATATATATATATATATATATATAATGTGTGTGTATTAGTGTCACGACGATAACTCGAAAAATAAACAAATAAAGGCTTTTAATATAGTCGGTAAGTCTTTAGAAGGTGGTTTGGCTCATTATTTTAAAGCCCCTGCATTACAATTTTGAAAAAAATTCCTAAAATGAATGAGAACTACCCCCTTCCCATAAAACCTGTATGCGGGTTCACTTTCAAACTTTATACGGAAAGGTTTCCGCGGTCATTAGTGTGAAATATACTTGGTTCTTGGGTTGAAGTACGTCTAGAATTTACGAAAACTCGACGTTCTGGCTCCTGTTTTGGAGCTATTTTCAAGAAGTTAAGAAAATATGAAATCTATAAGGTCTCCCTTATACTGTGCTGATACCTAAGAGACGATCACTGGCGGGATTTGGGGGTAGGCAGATTGCCTTTCATAATATATATATATATATATATATATATATATATATATATATATATATATATATATATATATATATATATATATATATATATATATATATATATATATATATATATAAAGTTATCCAAATCTGTCGGACGATGTTGAACACTATAGGGGAAGTACGGCTGTGATGGCCCCCTTTTTTTTGATCACTTGTAACTTGCGTTAAATTTGTGATAATTAAGGTATATTTGCAGTTATATGTGTAATAAAGTGTTTACTAACTAATAATAAATAAATTATTTCTAAACATTTATGTAAACCGGGGAGAATTAAATTTATGTGAGTTGTGTGGTGTGCCATCATATCTGCACATGTTCAGATATGATGGCACACTAACAGCTTTCAATTAATTTAAATGATATGTTATTTGAAATTCATAATAAAACATTTTGTTAAAGTAAACCTGTTATATAATGTCATTTAAGGAAAAAATTCAGGAAATCATAAAAGTTATTGAAGATATAAAATCTGTTTTTGCACTAATATATTAAGAATACAATAAATAAACTGTCATTATGATATACTCGTCGAAAAAAATTAAATAATTTTCATATAAAACAATGTAATTTAAAATCATTGAAAACGGTAGGGAATTTAGTCACTGCATAATTCACAGATGAACATCTTAGTTTTTCTGTCGATACCTGCACATGCATTGTGGCACCACTTCTTGCAATGTTGGCACTGGATCCAGGGTTCCTTTGGCCTGGATAATGAAAATAAAGAATTGCAATATATGCAACCCACATCATCCTCTTCCTCGTCTGCTGGGAAAGGTTCTTCTGGTTCATCATCATCTTCCTGTATTTTCAACACTTTCTTTGCAGAGCGAGCAGCTTTTCGTTGTTCAACGATTTTCTTCTCATCGTGTCTTGCTTTTGCCATATCAATGTCAGGTGTTGTATTTAATACTCCTACCTCGCCGCCTTTTCTTTTTCGCTTTTGTCGAGAAGTTACTTGCGGAACAGGAGATATTTGTGATATTAGAACTGAACAATTAACATCTTCCTGTATATCACCTTCAGTTGTAGTTTTAGGTAACTCTTCATCTCTTTGAAAAGATTGTTCATCTTCAGCATGGTTAACTTGATTATTGCATGAAGTAGACGCTTTGGATTGTAGTAATGTTACTTCTTGCACTGAAGACTGTGATGGTTCTCCTGAAGTAGATGATAAATTGTCTTCTGCCACATTGGTTGTTTCTGAAGGAAGGAATTGCCAGTCAGGGAATATATCTTCATTAAATGGGCATATCCCTGTTTTTCGAAAGCCATTAACAGCATTGGCGACGGTAGCAGCTTGAGTATAGGCTTCTGCGAATAAGTGACCAACTTGAAAGTGAGTTACTGTTCGACCAGGATGAGTATGTAGCCACCTTCTAAGAGCCTGATTATAGTAAGTAGTTAGAGGGCCATAGAAGCTAACATCTAATGGCTGCACCCTATGGGTGCAGTGTGGTGGAAAGCAAAACAAAATTATATTATTTTGCTTTGCGAACTCTAGCACGTCTAGGTGTTTGTGGCTGGAATGGCCATCGAGAAGTAATAGAATCTTCTTTTCAGCTGAGGGTTTTGCAAATTTAATAAAATGTTTTAGCCAAAAAAAGAAAACTTGCCCAGTCATCCAACCACTTTCTTGAGGGAATCCAACGCACCCTGGGGGCGCATTATCCAACAACTCCTGTTTCATGTTTTTTCTCGGGAAAATTATAGCAGGAGGTATGTAATTTCCAAGGGCATTGATGGAGCATACAACAGTAAAATGTTGTCCTCTTTCTGCACTCGTTACCGACCCTACTTGTTTTCGTCCTTTTGAGGCCAAAATTTTATCCGTTCTTGATTGTACGGTCGATAATCCCGATTCATCCATATTATAAATCTGGTCAGGCTCAAACTTGTATTGATCTATAATAATTTTAAGGGTAGTAAAATACTTGCTTATTGTAACTTTATTAAAGGCTTGCGCCCGCGCTAGTGATGTGGCCTCAGGCTGCCTTAAACTAATCGACGGATTCCTTTTTACAAAAGCATGAAACCAGTCCCATCCAGCCATTCGCTTTTCTTGGTTAAAACTGTGTTTGCATTTCATCTTTTCAGCTAATTCAAATGCCAGTTTTCTTAAATCAGAACACGTCAAGCCAAAAAATCTAGATTCCAACGATTTTACGTGATTAACTAGTTGCATTTCAACTTCATCGGAGAAAACTTTAACACTTCCGCCTAAAAAACCCTTTTTGCTACCACGTAATACTTTATTTTTGTCCTCTGCTCTTCGCCTTAGAGTACTTTTCGGTACATTAAATGTTTTGGAAGCCAATTTCCATCCCATTTCTTTAGACCGGACAGCTTTGATTGCTTGGTTCATATTCTCCTCAGACCAGCTCTGCCTATCAATTTTTTGCTTTTTGTTGTTCATGATTTCAAGAGGGGGGGGGGGGGTTAATGGCTGCAATACAACGATAATATCTTTTACTAAGCGAATTATATTTAATCAATAATGTTGATGGTTTGGCTATGATGGCACACTATGCCATCATAACCAATTATTGGTGTGCCATCATAGCCGAAATCCCTTTACTTTAGAAAATTGAATAGAGAACGGCAACCGTGTAAATAAATAACGTGCAAACATGCCACATTATAGGTTAGGCACAACGAAACAATTTAGTAGCTATAAAAGTATTTTACCTTTAAATTTAAGTGAATTATTAGTCATACTAGAACATACAAAAATGAACTTGAAGCTTACCAAAATATATTTTTTATTGTATAAAGTTTATGAGTTAAACTATGATGATTAAAATTACGCGGCGCAGCTTTCGCATCACACTACTCAAGTACAGTACACGTTTGTATCGCTGGCTGCATAAGAAGTGGTGAATATCAGAGGTGTGCCAACATAGCCGGTGTGCCATCACAGCCGTACTTCCCCTATAGAAGCTTTATTATCCCAGTAGTTATCCGAGTGGTGTGGTAATAATAACGTTTACTATTTATTTTTAAAATCTTCAAAACAATGACCTGACCTGATATTAGTTTTAAAACGTATAACGATTTTGAGAGAAAATAATTGAGAAAGTTACATATTTCGGAAACGGTCCATATATCACATATACGATATTATTGGTCAATAAATAGAGGAAACTTTACAGAGAATAGTAGCAATGGATTAAAAAATGCCGTGTCCTATTTAAAAACTTATGTTAAGCTCGCGACGGACCGCTGGGGCAGGTTGTATATTGATAAATGTTTTCTAAATATGTGCTTTAGGCAGGCGGAAGCATAATCTAATTATATCTATCCTATTAGTATAGGGCGCAACGCCGTACTTTATCATTTCGTTGACTTACCGAATTATATATATATATATATATATATATATATATATATATATATATATATATATATATATATATATATATATATTGTGTGTGTGTGTGTATGTATGTATGATATTTATGTCTCTGCAGGTATATTATTTGTACAAATTGCTTGAATATGTTCATTCGCCAGGTAAATGGGACCTCGTTTTGTCGAAAAAATATAAAGCTATTTGAATGAAATTTGGTACATAGGTTTCTAGTATAAAGATTATAATACATCACCGCAAATTTGATGTTTTTGAGTAAAAGAACAATTAGCTTATTCAAACTTAATTTTTTTATTATAAATTAGCTGCCAGAAGAATACCAAATTTAGTATTTTAAAAACAGCAAAAACTGAAAGACGCTAGGTCATAGACTAGTCACAAAAATCGTTGATAACTTTTACATTTGGCAACATGGCACAAAGTCAGGCTCATAGACCTATCTATTATGTCATTGGTCAGACTAGTGTTTTGGAAGGCGATTTGGCCAATATTAGAAAGTCAAGTAGAATAAGTACAAAGACGGAGGAAATTTAAAATTATATTATTCAAGGGCAATGATTTCTTTTTGTATTGAAAATAGAAAATAAATCAAATAAATGCACGAGCAAGTCTAAAACAAGAACAAGGTTTCGCCTGGAGTTGTCCTGACATCACACTGAAGTTTTTTCTTATACCTAACTGAATCATTAAGTAGTTACTTAATGTTACATTTCATTCTAATTAAAAGGTTATTTTCGATTTTGAGCGCTAACCCGTGAAAATAGATAGTGTTCACAAATAATTCTAGTAAGCCACCATAGTCTGGAAACAAATTGCGAACTTTTTATAGGCCTACTCTAACGATCTAAATGTAGTTTGGAATTTGGTAAAGATAATAATTTGATACCTAGTGTTTCATTACAGATGTCTGACATTAAACATAATTTACCTACACTTTCACAACAAACTTTGACATTGGTTAATAAATGTTTCCATGATATAAGTACCTACCTACCTACTCTTTTCTCCACAGTCATCATATTCTTATGCTGCTTTACTTGGCAAATATAGTAAATAATAACGCATTATACGCTGATATGTGTTTCTATTACACTAACTAACAAACAAATAAACTCTAAAAAAAATCTACAAATTAAAGGCACAGACATAAAACAGTTGTTTAATGAATTTGCCTCGTCAATTACAAAACGTATGAGATAGCGGGACTTATACTTCATTTTGAAATTGGCGCGAAGCGATCCGGACGGTTTTATTGGCTGATATATTCTCCACAGCAGACATCCCGGCTGTTTCAATCCTCGCGTTATATTTCGGTTAAGCCATGCTCAGTACCTTTTTTTATTACAACATTTATTGTAAGATGTTCGTGGTGCAGTATACACTAAGATACCTATGCCTTTTTTGACTTTTAATAATTATTAACAAAAAAAATCTGCTTAATAATGGGACAGACAAAGGTATGAATTGGAATGCTCTTAAAAACTCTACAAACATTATAATTTTTTGTACTTACTTTTGCTAAACCTGCTACTTATTCAAAAGGCAGTCAGACTTAAATATTTATGTTTTATTTTTATAAAATATTGTAGGTACCCAATGCTGCTCAATTATAGACATTTAATTGTACTGTTAAATATTAAAAGTTAAGATTTTAGCTTAATAATGGGAAATTGACTTATTATAACATTTCAAATATATTTATGAACATTCGCTGCAAAAACGCGTTGCCTGCTTACTTTTTTTCAATACTTACTTACTATTTTCACTTGCAGATTTTTGTAAACAAGTTTTTTAAGAAAATTCGCTACTATTGCGCATTTGCTAAAGATAATAATTGAAATTCAGCGCGTTCGGACAACTCTCATAGGAGCCTTGTTTTTCTTCACATATCGCAAAAAACTTTGTTTGGCTTTTAGGTCTCCCTAAAAATGGACTTAGAAATCCTAAAAAATATATTGTATTTTTTAAGTTTAATTTACTTCTCTTTTTACTTGGAATAGGTAGCGGTAATTTGAGTTTTCTCATTTATATACGTAATTAGTGAATCTAAATGACCCCACGAGACTAAAAAATATAATATATTCATGCATTGGTATATACTATATCAAAACACAATGCCGCAAAACTGTTTGCCTATTTCAGTTCTGACTAGAGCTACTCGAGCTAAACCACGCCTATCAAGGGAATACATTACACATTACAGTCGACCAATCTACTATTGAAGTTTCTTATTAAGTAAGTAGGTGTATGGAGGGTTGCAAAAATATAGGCAGTGTCGCTCAAAACTGCTGGACTCCATCCCACTCATGCAAAATTTGGGCAACAATTCATGCGTTTGAGCAGTTGAAACCGCAATAAATACGAGGAGTGCAAATCATGCGCTACAGATATATATATATATATATATATATATATATATATATATATATATATATATATATATATATATATATATATATATATATATATATATATATATATATATATATATATATATATATGTAATAACGGTGGCTGAGATGAATGATGAATAAAATTCGTTTACCCTTTAACATAAACTTTATTCCTGAACAAGAGGTAAAACGTTACAATTACAATTTTTCAAATATAACCATATATTTTATCTCCTTACTTCCACATATTCTCTCATAGAGAATCTATAGTTGGCAATGTTGCCAACTCAATATTTAAAATATACCCTCTTCTCACAAGTTCAAACGCACCGGAGGCTTAATGTTTCGCTTAGGCCTCTGGCTAACATTTAAATGTGAACTTCCTGAGTTATGACATGGTGTGGAAGAGTGTTACGCAACAGCAGACAATGTATTTTCACTGCTGTTGGGTTAATTAGAAAGATCATCATCATGTTCAATAACAGTCGAAGAGGTAGCTATGGGCAAGTCCTCTGAAGAAGGCGTATCAATATTAACTGATTTGGTCAGTTGTTCAAACTCTTTAGTAACAAGAGGTTCATATGAAGTTTCTTTATACTCATTAACTACTGGATCATTACTACAATTATTTTTAACACAATCAATTTCATTACCTTTATATCTCAAAATCTGGTTTATGTGTCTCTTCCACACTAAATTTTCATCTAACAATTTACATAAATAAATTCTATCACCAAGAACTTCATCTACTTTAGCTTTAGCCCAACTCTTTTTGTTTGGATTTCTATAATCCCTACACAACACTATCTCTCCCTCTATAAAATTCTCCTCTCGTGTGCCTTGGTAATTCTTAATCTTATTGTCAATTTTCCTATCTTTATCCAATAACAAATCTAACCTACTTCTGGGCTTGTGTTTAAAAAACTAAATTAGAAGGTGTGACTCCAGTACTAGTGTGCACAGAATTTCTGTAATGAAAAAGAAAACGACTGTATAGTTTCTAAAGGCACACCACTACTGGACTCATCCTTTAATGCCTTATAGATACATAATTTAATAGTTTTTACAAAATTTTCAGCGAATCCATTAGTAGCTGGATGGTAAGGTGGAGAGGTGACATGCTTGATACCATTTAAGCTCAAAAATTTAGAAAATTCACCCGAACAGAAATGACGTCCGTTATCCGTAACACAGACCTTTGGCAACCCAAAAATAGCAAATAACTCCCTGAACTTCTCGATAGTTGTCGATGCTTCTATATTTTTCATTACAAAAGCTGAAGGCCACTTTGAATAAGTATCAATAACAATGAGAACCATTTTACCTAGCATTGGACCACAAAAATCTGCATGAATTCTCTCAAAGAAGCTGACAGAGTTAACCATTGGAAATAGAACAGCTTTTCTTGGTTCTGGTTTAAAACTCATACAAACATGACATGAATTGACATAATTCTCAATTTCTTTGTCTAATGAAGGCCACCAAAAATAAGCTCTAGCGTTTGCCTTCATTTTACTTATCCCTTCATGTGTACTATGAAGTTCAGATAACAATTGTGATCGTAATTTTTGTGGGACAACCACCCTATACCCCCACATAATTACATTATTATCTATAAGCAGCTCATCTTTGCGATTTAAATAGGGCTTTAATAATTCATTATTAGTATGTTCTGGAAATCCATACCTTATAAAATTAAAAATATTGCTTAGTACTATATCTTATCTGATTTCTGAACGTAACCTATTAGCATCAATAGGTGTAACATTCTCTAGAAAATTTAAATAATCTAAGTCCTCAGATACCTTAGGATCTGAATTTGGCAAAGGTAATCTACTTACTGCATCTGCCTTAGAATTTTCCTCCCCTCTGATATACCTAATTGAATAATCAAATCCTGATAAAAACAGTGACCACCTTTGTAGCCTTCCTGAAACCATTTTTGGTAAACTTTTAAGTTCTCCAAATAAAGTTTGTAAACTTTTATGATCAGTGACAATCTCAAATTTACGACCAGCTAAATACTCATATAATTTATTCACTGCCCAATAAATACTTAAGGCTTCTTTACAAACCATGCTATAATTGACTTCGGCTTTAGACAATGCGTGAAATAAAAGTAATTGGCTTTTCGACACTGTCTGGCATAACATGCAATACTGCCCCTATACCATATTCACTACTATCACAAGCCAACCTGATAGGCTTGTTTGGGTCAAAATGTACCAATTTTCTGTCGGAAACTATTTCTCTTTTTGCAAATTCAAAAGCATCTCTACAAGCACGTGTCCATCTGAATTTAAAATCTTTTTTTAACAAATCATATAAGGGTTTTAATTTTTTTGAAATATTGGGGATAAGTTTTGAGTAATAATTAATTAAGCCTGTAAAAGCACGAACTTCTGTTTTAGTTTTAGGCGTTGGAATTTTTAAAATTGCTTCAACCTTTTTATCATCTTTTTCAAGGCCATTTGCTGAAATTTTATGTCCTAAATAACAAATACTATCTTGAAAGAACTGACATTTCTTTAAATTCAACCTAAAACCAGCTTGATTCAAACGTTTTAAAACTTCTGTTAAATTTTGTAAATGTTCTGCCCTATCTTTACCTGTGACAACAATATCATCTAGATAATTGACAGTACCCTTACACCCCTGTAGCACTTTCTCAACGATGCATTGAAAAATGGAACAAGCAGGCTTGGTCCCATATGGTAATCGTTTTACTTTAAAAATTCCATATGGTGTGCTCCAAGATAACAAGTTAGAAGTTTCCTCATCTAATACTAGTTGATTACCTATATGCATTTAAAAAGTCAAGTTTAGTAAACTGTTTACCACCTTGTAAAGCAGAGAAAATATCTTCAATACGTGGAAGCGGATGGTTAACATCTTTCAAAAACTTATTAACTGTTATTTTATAATTACCACATACTCTAATGTTAACCCCATTTGCTTTCACTACTGCTACTAAAGGTGTACCCCAAATTGCATTATCAACTTTTTCAATCACCCCTTCTTTATTTAATTTTGTCAATTCATGGGCTACTTTATCTCTAAACGCTATAGGAATTGGCATAGGTTTCCTAAAAATTGCATTAGTGCCCTCTATAATCTCTAACTTAACAGTCCCAAATTTATAAGTGCCTAGTTCCATTTTTAAACAAATTAGGAAATGCTCCCAATACTTTACTCAAATCTAGATTTGACCTTTTTATGTTTTCAGTTTCAGAACTATTAACTGATATTTCATTGATTATTTTTCCATTTAGGCATACTTTATTACCATTGAGGCATAACCCAAATTTACACCAAAGATCCCTACCTAAAAGAGCTTTATCAGCACCTTCAATAATTAACAATTTGCAATTTTGCTTATGCCCACCTAACATAACGTTAACATCAATTTGTCCTTTAGGACTTACCACAGGTCCATGGTAAACTTTAACTAAAACATCAGACGGGTTTAATGGAATATTTTTAAAATACCTCTCATACATTTCAAATGGTAAGCATGACATCCCTGCACCAGTATCTACCTCCATCACCACAGGAATGCTGTCAATAATTGTGCTTACTGAAACAGGTTTAACATAATTAATACAAACAGTATTTTCAGCATTAAAATTGAAAAAGTCAACAACAGATTCACCAGCAGGTTCTACTACATTAACATTTGCATTTTTCAAAAACGTATTTTTATCTAACCTAGCTGTACATGCTACTGTAATATGCCATTTTCTCTTACATTTATTACATGTATACTTTTTAGTGAATTTTCATTAAGAAAATTCACTAATAGAGAGGTATCGATGGTGAGACTTTTGAAAAATTTCTTCAAATGAGCGCGAATTTGGTCCTCTAGAACCCATATCCAAGGTCGGTTTTGATTTTTATATGCTTATATATATATATATATATATATATATATATATATATATATATATTTATATATATATATATATATGTATCCAACTGATAACTCAAAAAATACTTGACCGATCTTCACTAAATTTGGAGAATACCTTGATTTTGTTAATGGCTTGGATGAGTTCGAAGATGAGCACCGTAGGTTAAATTTTTTGTATAAAAAATGTAAAGGAAGTTTTTAAAACGCAATATTTTTTTTTGTTTTAAGTAATGCAGTGATTCAAATGAAAATTTGCACATATAAAGGGGGTGGCAAAATAAAGTTGGTAACCAAATTTCAACTTAAATGGTCCACGAGGAGAGAAGTTGTTCGAAAATAAAAAATTTGTAAGAAATAATTAATGAGTAAGAAATAAATAATCTACGACATCAGTTTGAATTGCATAGCCATTTCGCACATTCAACGTTGACAAGGATAGTTAGAGTATTAATGTGTTTTTTATTACTTTAGACCCGAAAAATGTAAAATCGTCGAAGCGACACAAGAGTTCGTAAATATAAATAAGCAGGGTTGTCAGATATAATAAAAATTAACAAATATTAAAATGTAATTTGATTCTTAGGATGAAAACATATGGACCTAACATATTTTTAAATTACTAATGACATAATTCAAACAATAATTGCGGTACAATAACCAAAGATTTTGAATTACCAAATCCGTATGATATTTTAAATTAAAACTTATTTATACTTGAAAACTCTTTGCACTATATGTCAATGCAGCAGTGTTGTACTGTCTACTGTCAATTTAAACGCCGTTAGGGTGGAAAGCGCTACAACACGTACACGGTATATCCACATCATGTTTTAATGTTTTTTTTCTAAATATCAAATAGTACGGTGAAATCTTTTCTTCACTACCATGATTCAGGTAATCGTGATATTATATTTATTTTGGCAGAAACACCTTACAAAAATTATCAGAAGAAGACACACAAGTGAAAGCAAAATTCAAGTTAGGATCTACGTGAATTGTTTTTAAGAAAGTAACCTTAAATTTGCGAATCTCTTTTATGAAAACAACAAAACAGAGATGAATTTATATAATTAAAGTTGAAAGATGTTTACTATATATAAAAGGTATGTATTCCTATTTTTTATGTTATCATTTTAGAGGTAATCTTATATACTTTGAAGTATTTACCCAAGGTGAAATAATTTAGCACATGTCCACAGCCTAAGATTTTTTCTGTTGTGTTTTGTGAGCTTGAATTAGTTTTTGTTATAATTTATTGTCATTTATGTAGATATAAGGAGAACCTACTTTAAAAATTATTTCCTTTTTTAGCAATGGTAGTTTTCACAAAATCAGCAGTAGTGAGTTTTCTTAAAGATGAGAAAGAGTAAGAGGGTCACGCAAGAGGTATAACCTATGACCTTTGATGCTACAGTGGCTTCTTTCTAATTAAAATATGTAGTATGGAGTATGGAAAACAGGAAGTGTACTGTCCAGGTAATTTTTTTTTTAAATAGTGTCAATCTTGTAATTTCCCTTAAGCTAATGCCCACTGAGCAAGGTAATATTGCATTAACATTGCAGAATCTTTTCCAAAGCAAGTGTAAGTTTGCTAGATAACTTGCAGAAAGCCTCCTGCAAGTTTGTTGCAAATGGCAAATCTTCCCCCCAGTGACTTTACATATGTAAGTGTTTTTTTTGTAACTTTACTGCAAGTTTACTGTAGTGAGCTGTTACAAACTTTCTTTATACTTACAAATGTTACCTTACAGCAAGCTTCAATTTTAAAAGGGCCTGGCAAAGTTGTAAAATTTAAACTTACATTTGCAACTTATCTGCAATTGTATATATTATATATACAGTGCAAGTTTGTAACCTGTGATAATTCCAATTAATCTACTTCAACTTTTTTTTTCAAAAATGCTCGGAGTCTGATAATATTCTCAGTTACAATCTTTTCAAAAATGTATTATACAATTTGTATCAAATGCCATTGATAATTTTTGTAAATGACAACCTTAGCTTTTTGTTGACTATTTTTAAAGTACACATCAAGCGATACAAAACCACCAACTTTCAAATTTTTATTATAAATCTTGAGTTGAAAGCACGAAAAAAATTGTGTAGTTATCAATGAATAAAAATTTTAAATCTGCTGGTTTTCTACAACTTCACATGTAAGAACTTTAAAAATAGTCAACAAAAACGTAAGGTTGATTTAAAGAAATTATCGATGAAGTCATTTTTCAAATATGGTATATACTGTATAGCTTTTTTAAAAGACTGCAACTCGAAATACTAACCAATGTGTCGAAGCATTTTTGAAAAAAGAAACTGTATTTGATTAACTGAATTTATTTCAAGTTACAAACTAATACTGAATATAGGTATATAGGTGTATTTATACATAATATAAAATGTCTTGTAAAACTGTAAAAAATGACAAGACAATGTTAATTAGAATAAAATCTTTATTACATAAAAAAATTAAAGACTTACAATTTCATTTCTGCTGATAGATAGATAGATATAGACTTTATTGACCATCAAATGTACATGGTAAGTCACTGTCTTTATAAGTACCGACTATAGTTACTAGATAGAAATAGTTAGACATATAGCGAGTGTCCATGTTTAGCCTAAAATGCAGTTCTAGTCAAAACTCAGCGACAAAATAGATAACTTGAACTCGTGATATCGTTATTAATTGACGGATTTCAAAAATTCCTTTTTCTAAATAAATACCAATTAATTGTTTTTGATATTGTTTTACTAAATAACTCTTTAGTCGTCTAGAAAAACGTGTGAAACACCAATAACAAAAACGAAGCCTTCTGCAGCATTACTTGTTTTGAGAGGCAAGATTTTTTTTAGCTTCTAAAATATGTGGTGACATATGTTACATAAAATAAATTCAACATATCAAATACTATTGTGAAAAAGAAATATCTAAAATGGTGCGTTCATTTCGATTTTAGAGAAAGTTTAATTAAGCAAACGTAAGAATATGCAATGGATAAATCAAGCACAGGTAAATGAATACAACTTCACTGCGAAAATAGCTTAAACATGACGACAGTCTCTGAAAGTGTTCACGCATGTCTTAACTATCCCTATCGAGTAAGTATAGTACCGTCAATGTCTAAAATGTCAGAAACATTGAGTTAAAATAAAGCAAAATTATGACTACAATGAATTACGTATCTATAAAAAAAGTCTGTGGCTAGTCGAACTTGCCTTCCAAAGCTTTTGCCTAACACACAGACACACACACTACAAAGAATGAATACAAGTAGTATGTAACACTATACACATTGGTTTAGAGCACTAATAAATTCCTTCACCTTGGTTTTTGTTTTATAACATCCACTAGTGCCTACTGTAATCTTGTTAGTGGAGGCATCTTAATAACATTAGGTAGAAAATTGAGGAATTTGATTCCCAAGTAATCAAACATCTGCTTTGTTTTCTCCTTTTTGTGGAACTGTATTTTTAATTCATGCCTGTACCTGGTATTGAGGTATTGATGTTGCAAACTTCATCATTCACTGGATATTTTGAATACATATACTGAAGAAGGATATAGCTGGAAGTGTACCTAAGTATCCCATTGGCCTCGAACACATCAGGGCAGCTTTTTCTTGGACCTACGCACACAATGTCCTTATTGCTCTTTTTTGCATGATAAACACATGTTCCGCTGCTGACGAGTTAACCCATATGAATGTTCCATAGCATAGAATACTGCGACAAGTGTAAAATAAGCAATCCTGGCAGCTTGATGGGTACTGCTCCACTGTTATTATGATGCCAATTGCTATGTATAAGCCACATGCTTCCATAGGTCAATCATATTTAACGTTTTAAAATGAATTGGTCTGACCAGGTATGACATCTCCAGGCTGCTTCTAAGGACATAACAAAATTCATGTAAATAATATAATATTTCATAAAAAGAAACAAAAATATAAATGCAGCCATTTTATAATAATTCACCAATAGCGACATACCAAAATAATTATGCTACAGAAAAGAGAATAATGAATTCACACATGTATTTAATATATAGCTGTTTTAGGGATTCTTACCTGAAATGTTTGTCGATATACTCCATGTTTCATTATCTACTCTCCAGACAACGAATTACAAAATTCAAACAATTCAGGCTACAATAAGATTGTTCAGTCTTTAAAACTTCCAGGAAAATAAATAGACATAGATCAAATAACAACTTATGATGATGAAATTATAAAAAAAGTAAACAACAAACCGCCATTAATTAATGCCGGGCGCTTTGTCATTTGTCAGTCAGTTCGCTGTTGGCGTCGGTGTTGCTATGTTGCTATTGGACGACGATGACATAGGATCGAACATACCCGAAAACGGAGGGAATTCAAATGTTTACAATTTGAAACAAACTTTCAGAAACATTACAATTGTAACTTAACGTGAGCTTACAAATGGAGAAAAACCACAACACGGCAAACTAGATATTATTTTTGAAAGTTACGTTAAAGTTTCATTTGTAAGTTTGCATTGGTTTTTTGCCTGCAAACATTTAGAAATGTTGCAAACTTAACTTGCCTAATGGTAAATTATCTAACGTTGCGGTAAGCATTTGTAAGTTACCATGCTTAGTGGGTGTCATTGATTAATTTTGTTACATTATCAGAAAGCTTTTCCATACTGATTACAAAGTATAAGCAGACAAGCTTTCTATCCTGTCTGATTCAATGAGACAGGATTCTATATGATTAGCTAGACTGGTTATTATAATAGGTGCTCCTTTAAATTGTTAAATTTTATAATTATAATTATGGAAAGCAATGTTAATGCTGGTCACGCTACACTCAGATTGTATTATATACTTAGATTTTAACACTATGCCGAAGTTCTTCCGTTGTGATGCTATATGATGCTAATTTTGATGGTGAATAAATATGATATGATATGATATGATATGATATGTACTACTGGTGCATAAACCTCTTGGATAATTTGTGGACCAATTGTATTATTGGTGATATCTTGTAATATTATATTTAGTAGAATGTAAAAATTGCTGGTAGGTATATAAAAGTGGACAAATAAAATATGGCAGTGGTATCTAAATGAATCAAGTAACATGACAAGTGGGCATCGCTGGTGACTCAGTTTCGTCAAGTTGTGCATGCTGAAATAAGAGAGTAGTCGAAGTGGATAAGGAATAGTGTTTATTTTTCATATATGTGGAAAAAAAAAGTTAAAACAAGAAAAAATTGCCATTGTCATGAAGAAATGTTCTATTATACAAACATAGTGCATGAGCATATGTACACTCCTTACAAAAAGTGGAAGCCAGTTTAGCCTTTTGTGATGCTATCTCTGATTTTTTTGTGACTTATACTGCTTGTTTTATTCTCCATTCAGCCCCATAAAAATATGGCTGTCGTCAGAACATTCTAAGTTGGCTATGAAAACTTAATGATCTAGTATGCCCAGAAAATTATTGAAACTGGTAGTAAATAACTTGTGACGACTTATGTAAAGCGGACAGATATCATATCATTCGCTTAACTAATATGTCTGGTTGAACTTTCTCTAGAATTTGTTGAACCTCGACATTCTGGCTTGGAGCCATTTGTCATTTTCAAGAGGTTGGGTAAAATATGAATGGAATAGAACTCTTTAGGCCTTAATCTGCCTAATCTTTAGAGTGGTGGTTAGGTGTAGGTTGGGTTGTAGTTCAATTATGGAGTCGCAATCTTCCTACTCTCGAAATCTCACCGGATATCATCTCTAAAGCCTTGGTGTATTCAACCATAGACTTGAAAGAGATCAAACTGTCCTTTGGTGGTTCTGTATTGTCTATAGTGGGGTTTTCATCTGAATCCTTATTGGGGCTATTGGTTGGGTAGGTGAGGTTTATTATATACCTCACATATAGAATGTTAGATGTAGAATCTAGAATTTTTTATGCATCTAATTTTTTTATAATTGTGTTGCAGATTATCAACCATACCAGAAACGCCTCATGGACATGAATGAAGATTTAAAGGGAAGGTTTGTCCATCATAGACATAAAATATCAAATTTAGGATCGTCTGTCTGGTGATGTGAAAACTTTGTACATATTTACAGATGAGTTAAATAGTATAATTGTTGTACTCTTAGTCCTAAAATGACAATCCTAAAAACAGGATTTCATAGAAATCGCAGCTAATTTAATTTGCATTTGTAATTTAAAACCACCAAATAATACCACTTTATATACTTGTATCAAAATTATATGTAAAGCGTGGGCCAAACTCAATGGAGTATTAGAAGTATATAGTGATTCAAAATTGATAGAAATGTGAATTTAGGTTATGTTCTTAAGTGGTTATGGTCTTCATTTTGAAAATATTTATGACATGGCGTCGTCGTCCCATAACATTATTTTTTCAAATGAAAAAAATGTCTGTATTGTGACACTCTTATGTTTGCAGTAATGTTTTTAAAGTATATATATATATATATATATATATATATATATATATATATATATATATATATATATGTATATATATATATATATATATATATATATATATATATATATATATATATATATATATATATATATATATATATATATATTTGTGTGTGTGTGTGTGTGTGTTTATATATCTGTTAACCTATCTCAAGACGTTAAG
Source organism: Tillus elongatus (assembly GCA_964006375.1). NCBI lineage: Eukaryota > Metazoa > Arthropoda > Insecta > Coleoptera > Cleridae > Tillus > Tillus elongatus. Next base: position 56,121,892 of record OZ023269.1, read on the forward strand.
AAAATAAAAGTTATTAGTTAGGAAAGTTCGCAACCTCCATTCATTAACAACAACAAAAGAGTCTTTCCATAACCAGCATAGATAGAGGTTTGAGTTTTTTGTTGCTGTTTGCTAATAGGTTGATATAGTCATGAAAATCCAATTATTGCATATAGGCTGTCTACAATAAAAATGGTCTTTAGGTAGAACATATAATGGCAGGTAATGTGAGATTTTCAAATCGAACATCCTGTATTATATAGGAATAGCAAGATCAATTGATTTTCTTTCTTAAAGTACTATATAATATTCTACCTATTATTAGCGGTTTTCGACTTATTAGCAAAAAACCAAAATATTGCAAGTAAAATTTCGAAACTCCGTGGAGTAATACCAATCATTGCTCAACAACCTGTCATATTATCAAATAAAGCTGAAAAAAAAAATCTGGTTTATTAGTTAATATTAAAACATATATATATATATATATATATATATATATATATATATATATATATATATATATATATATATATATATATATATATATATATATATATATATATATATATATATACCGGAGGTTTCATTTGAAAAAACAAACTTGGTATCGGGTAAGGATCGATGTGTCAAAAATATCAAAATGAAGATCATGACCAGCAAGCTGCATGAAATTTGGAAGGTGATAGTTATTCGGACTGGTACATATTTTACTGCTAAAAGAGTGTGGTTACCTTTAAAGGGGCGGTACATTGGTGCCATTACTAATAATTTTCTAAGAAAAAAAAAATCTGTCACTGACGTTTCTTTCTTAGCAGTTATGTAGGTCATTTAGTGCTGATAATTTTTTTTATATTTTGTCGATTTTCATCTCGCTTATGAGATAAATGCAATTATGTTGTCTTATGTTGTGTATCGAATGTGTTTTGGAAAGAATGAAAAAATTAGGCTGTTATTGTCATTTATTTATCAAGGTAATAATAGGCTTGTTCAATTGAAACCCATTTTTGGTTCAGAACAAATTTATTGGCAAATATATTTACAAATAATTACTATTATTATTAGGGCACATATCCCATTGTTTCACCTACTGATGTATACCCTGCTTAAAGAATTCTTGTGGCTAATGCCCGAAAAATTCTTTTAAGGCATTTAGTACTTCTTCATCCGACTGAAAACGATTACCTTTTAACACCTTTTGCTGTAAGCCAGTTTGTATACGATACTACGGATAGATTCTATAATCACACCAACATCTTCTGTAATTGCTTTGAATGACAATAGACGATTTCCTCTAATCAGGTCTTCTACACATGCCACATTCCTGTCTGTTGATGCAGTACTCAATGCACCTAGTTGCGGCTTATCATTTATCTTCTCTCTTTCACTCTTAAATTTTTGAAACCATTCCTTGACAGTTGGATATGCAAAACATGTGTTTCCATACACTGCTTGCAATCGTGTTTGAATTTGCAATGGTTGCAAACCTTTATCACACAAAAATTGAATGACCGCACACTGATTATATTTAGATGGATTGTTAACAACAAACGCCATTTTAAAGTCACAATACTTAAAATCGCTGTTAAATACAAATGACAGGAACTCATAAGTGTGATGTTTACAAACAAAACTTACATTGCAAAACGTCATTTGAGAGATTACAACTGTTTTCAAGGCTAACCTGACCAAAGATGGGTTTTAATTGAACAAGCCTTGTAATAGATGCTGTATATGCTTTTAAAATGCACTTTTCAATTATACCTTGGGTGAATTAGCTAATTTGTTATTACATTGTGGTGAAGCGAAACAAAATGGAAAAGAAGCAGTGAGAATTTATTATGACAGGTTTTCCCGGATGAATAGCACGCAGCAGAAATATTTTTGGACATATCTGCAGATGTTTTAGGGAAATAGATGCCTTGAAATCTGTAAAATCTAATTCTATATGCAAAAGATACCAATGACCTCCTCAAATTGAAGAGTCAGTTCTCAATGCAGTGGAAGGTAACCCCACTACAATTGTCAGAATCGTTTCTAACGAGAAAGTATTGCAAATTAAATCACTACATCCAAATAGCTGTGATAATCTACTCTTGTTAGAAATACTATCTCATGAAATGATTTCAGGATCCATGACTTGAACAAAAAGAAAATATTCGTATTCCTCTACCGATAAACTTCTGAAAGGTTATATTACTCGACTTTTAACAAAAAAAATTAAATTTTCATAAAATCACCCCCCATTGATCCCCTACCCCCTGAAGTGACCCAACCCAAAGACAATATGAAGTGTTCCTTTGCCAAAGACAAAACAAATCCCATTCCAGAATCAAGTTGTGTACGTTTTCAGATGTTTTGTCTTTTTTTGTTCTTAAAAAAAATTGGCATCAATATTCCACCCTTACACATTTAACCCCAAATTTGATTTCAGCATAGAATACCAGATGTTTGATGAAATTCAAAGTTTTGTAATAAACAAACAAACATAATATTACTGAAGGTTTAAAAAAACATTCAATTTTCTCAAAATCATTTATCACCTATCCCCTGGAGCAATTTTAAAATAATCTGAACCGTTCGTTACAGACCAAAAAAAATTGTTTCCAAATCATGCTTTTTATATTTGTGTATGGGACAGTATTAGTTATTTGGACAATCAAAATAAATGGAAACTTTGAAACTACAAAAGTTTTTGACGTACCTGCATAAACTCCAAGCAACACAATGCACAAATTGTAACAAAAATGGACTGTGCACTTATGGAACCTCAGGCAGAAGATTCCAATTTTTATTGACAATTGAGATTGCTTTGAATGTGTTTTAAGTAAGGTAGCGAAAGATCATCAAACAACAATGAGTGGGCCTCGTATATATGTACATACTACGCAAATCCGTTTATTAGTGTATAGACTTTTATAAGCAACGTTCAGTCGCGAGGACTCAATAATTTACTCGAGTGTCACAATGAGTTCAAGAAGAGATATGTACGGTGTCACATTGGACTGCTAGGAAATTAACATGTGTAACAATTCCTTGAAACGCCAACCAGAGAAACCTTAAGCTTCAACATATAAAAACATTGTATCGTCTGTATTTTTAAACAAACCAAAATTTTTTGTAGAAAACAATTAATTATAAATTAAAATAGTTCATTTGTCCATCTCAAACCACTATCAGAAATGATTTAATTAAACACGTTTAAATTAAAACCAACTAGGCGTATTGTTTTGCCTCTTTTTTTTTTTGTTGGAGAATTATATTTCATGTACTTTTACATTTACTAAACTGTTGGAATTGTGATACATAGTCTTCTTTAATTAGTCGATAGTAGATAACACTAGAACTAAATTCACTTTCAAATGTATATTAAAACTATTAATATGACCTATATATTATATTGATTTTACATGACAGCTCTTTCCCAACGATGTGTCTTTTTTAGATAATTTATCCATATCGGAGGGAAACAGCTGCCACGTAATTATAATAATAAAATGTAAATCTTACACCTGTTAGTAAATATATTATTTTACACGATTTTCTTTAACAGCCTTTGATTGTATTGTCACAATAAGCGAATTTTGTCCCTTACTTAAATATACCTTGTATTGTTTTTTGTTAATTACACTTTTAAAATTGTATTAAACTTCCTTTCTTTTAACTTATTGTTTATTTTCTGTGAGAACTATTAGGGAATTTCCCACATCCAACACTTTTAGATAAATCAACTGCTGATAAATATAATTTGACATCACTAATGCACGTCGACACTACTCTTTCCCTTTGCATTCCTTGTCTTTACTGAGTTATTTACATGTGAACTTCTTCATGATCTGTTACTATAAGTTAAAAAACATTTAAAGGAGGTACGACTGCAAAATCTGAAAAAGGCAGCTGTTAGAGATCCGACTAAGCTATTTTTTTCGCTTTTCCACTCATATTTACAGTTCGTTTTCCTCGCCCTACACCCTTATTAACTCCTGGTCCTGTAACTTTTTTAGAGGTTGTTTATAAGAAATGTTTGTTGTGGGTTATGCACCTAGGAGAATCCTAAGCATGTTTCGGAAAACAATTCTCAAAACCCTCCATGAGGTAAACTGCTAATTTACCAAATTTATTTTATATATATATTTCATTTTGTGCTGTTTAGACAAATTAAATTCCTGATTGTCATTTATTTTATTTATTTTATTAAATTAACCCACTATAAAGATTGATCTAGAGATATTGTATTTTATTTGTCCCTTTGGTAGTACCTTTCTTTTCATAAATCAAACATCTTAATCTTATGAAAATTCACTACCATAACGCACTTGCTGCGTCCCGAGTTTTTTAAATTTACATGACTTAAAATCATGCTGTGTGCCACCACAAGAAAAACACTTAACACCCTTTTGATTCACCTTCGTTTGCCTAGTCTCATCTGTTACCTGTTTTTGATTAGCTTTCATTTTCTGCTGCACAAATTGTCGCTGTACCTTATTAATGTCGACATTCCTAACTTCTCTCAAAGTTGCTTCTTTAGCTAATGCAATTTCAAGTAAATCTTTCAAAGATTTGGTTGGTTTCTCTTCACATAATCTATCTAACACTGGGCCTGGCTTCATACCTGTGACAAACTTGTCTTGTACTCTTATATCGAGCTGAGCTCCGAATTCACAATCAGCTGCAGTTTTCTTCACTTTAACAAACCAATCATTAACAGATTCTTCATTATGTTTAAACTTGTCGAACAAAATTCGCCTCCTATATACCGACACTTTCGGCTTGAACTGATTGGATAACAAATCGATCAAGGTTTCGAACGATTTTGTAGACAGTTTAAAAGGATCAAATATATTTTTCAATATTTTATATACATCTTCATGTATTAACGTTAATAATACTGCAACCTTTCTGTCGTCTTCTACTCTGTTAGCTAGAAGAAACTGTTCCAGCCTCTCAGAAAATATTTCCCAATCATCACCCAAACTGTATACACTTAAACTTGCAACATTGCCTGTATTTACCACAGTTACTGATGACTCAGTTGCTGTCATTTCGGATAATATTTGGATAATTTGTAACGTTTTTCAGAAACAGCCTTAAGCAAACAACGTGGTTGCTGAACTAACCTCCAATCTCCAGTTTCTTAAATAAAAATTTTAAAAACTAAGACTTCACAACTTCTCGCGAAAATAACACTACCTTTTTACTCGTCGCCAATTTTTGTAATAACGGTGGTTGAGATGAATAAAATTCGTTTACCCTTTAACATAAACTTTATTCCTGAACAAGAGGTAAAACGTTACAATTACAATTTTTCAAATATAAACATATATTTTATCTCCTTACTTCCACATATTCTCTCATAGAGAATCTATAGTTGGCAATGTTGCCAACTCAATATTTAAAATATACTACAATATATATATATATATATATATATATATATATATATATATATATATATATATATATACATATATATATATATATATATATATATATATATATATATATATATATATATATATATATATATATATATATATACAGCAGTAACAGCGAACATTCTGGAAATATATTTCTAGAAGGAACCAGAGGTGGCAGGTATGGAACAATGCAGAAAGGTATAGAAGCTCTATGGACAGATATAGTAATAGAGATAAATAGTGTAGTTGATGGTGGTGTTGGAAAATAGTTGGTTATAATAAATTCGTAGTTTGAAAAGCTGTGTTTTGTTGGTCAACAAATCCAGAACCCCACAGAACGTAACAATAATATATATATATATATATATATATATATATATATATATATATATATATATATATATATATATATATATATATATATATATATATATATATATATAATATATATAATATATATTATATATATATATATATATATATATATATATATATATATATATATATATATATATATATATATATATATATATATATATATATAAAGTAGAAGGCCGCTACCGGCAGCCATCTTGGATAATTATAAACCCATTAATTACTCTTTAATGACGTTGTCAAGGTCACTAACTAGTTTTTAGTTATCGCAATTTTAATGGTCTATGACGTCTGTGGCTCATTAACTAATTTCTAATTGATGTAATATTACTGATTAAAATCACTTGTAATGTATATTAAATATATCTGACGTAGCATAATTGAAATTCAATGTTAGTTTTCACATTCTTTGAACGTCTAAGAATGACAACCTCTTTAAAATTTGTATGGAAACTTTTTAATTGATCTTCTATTACCATCGTAAGCTAACAACATTGGTAACGAGATATGAATGTATCTCAGTATGCATATAGGATCCTGGACACTCCATTTAAATACATGTAAATTTTGTAGTCTAGTATGGACAGTCAAGTCTATCTCTGGACATTTAAGTCAACCCTGGACATAATTATAACGGTGTTTAAATGCAAATAGATTGAATTATTTTCGGGGAGTCAGGTATGAACAAGGTATTATTAATAATCAAAACAGTGGTAAAATATAAAAAATATAATATATTTATTCATGTGTACACTACAAGTTAACTAATTTTAAAATTGTCTCTCTGCAATTCTGCTTTTTTATTGAGACCCAGTTCCATTAGCTGTTTGATCAGCGGTTTCTTTTGAACTTGTTTTTATCTGTACGCCTTTTTGATTGCAATTCCTTTTTCTGTTAGGTAAAACAGTCTTCTCTTTTCATTAGCTTCTTGTCTTCTACGAATACCCGGAGCTACTCTGGTGCACTGACAAGTCTCTTTATAATTGTGCAATTCTTTTACTGATGCGTAACTGATACGTTTTCAACTTTTTTTCTTTATCAGATTTGATAAAAGCTAAATAGTTTTCTGATGTTGTTGAAGCAAGTGTACTTAAAAATCCACCTTTTACAGATTTTTAGCGTTGCCGGGGATATCTAGAAGCTATTTCGGATACAAAAGCTAATATCTCTATAATTTTGTTTGTAAATTTAAATACTGGACCGTACTTGTAACCTTTATCTAGAAAATATATTTTTCAGTTATAAAATATGTATCGCTTAAGTTTTCAAATATTGTGTAGAAGTTATGTGTTTGTGGGGTTTGTTCACTGATTTCATGTATGTTGTACCCTATCTAAGTTTCTGATTTTGTGTGTTTGTGTTAAGCGAAATAGAACAATAACAACAGTCATTTCGGTAGGCAAGTATTTTATGGTACTAGTTCAATCTGTGACAGTTAAATAATTTCTAGTCAAAAATTGTTCCTAGTTACTATGCCTTCGGTTTTTGGTCCTAACTAATATACGTTGATATATTACTTACCTTAATGGTGAGTGTAGGAAAAATTATTAACATGCACAAAGGTTATAATTTTCGTTTAAAATTTGTTTTAAAATTATGTTCAGCTTACATTCACGTTTTAATGTAAAATAAAACGTCAATAAAATTTTTAAAAAATTCATTAATTTGGAAACGATATAGGTATTTATATATTTAGTGTAAAATTCTCACAGTATTAGCATTGGCTTTCCGAATATCGTGAATTAGAGCAAACAGATTTTAAAATTATCTGAATAAACCCACTATATGTGTTTATAATAATAGAAAAGGCAATGTTGTTTATGTTGAAGGTGTTTTGATAAAGGTAAACTTAAAAGTAAAAATATTAGTTGCATTCAATGTAAGCCAGAATTTAGAGTTGTTAAGTGTTTCATGCAAAGTCAGAGGCATAAACTTAAACTAAAAAATTCACAATCAGTTAATATTTATACTTTAAAAAAATAATAACCAGATTTAACCTTAAATTTTTACAATTTACAAAGAGAAGGCGTTTTCGTGATTCACATGGCACAACTCCTTATTGGTTTAAATTATAAATCATATGTATAATTACTTATTTATTATTAACTCTTTCATGTTCACTTTAGATCACTGTATTGGGTCGCAATAGTAGTTATAGAAATTATTTTTAGCCTTCACATTTTAATTTTTTGTCTGTTTACCTAGCTACAAGAAGATGGATATACAAGATTTTCTGGAAAAATATGACACTTTGTTAGATTATCATCGCAATCAAATTTATATACTTCAAAATGCGTTGGGAAATTGCGAAAATGAACCGATGAGAATAACATGTCCGGAATGCATTATGAAAGTTGCGTCTGGTCCAAAGACGATGCCAAGGGCGGTCCAGATACTTGTGAATGCTTTCATAAAAAATTAGTTAGATCCAAAATAGATAAAATAATTAACTTATATTTAAGAAAGAAGCTATTGTCATTGTAAAAAAATGTAACTATTGTATATGTATATATATATATATATATATATATATATATATATATATATATACATATATATATATATATATATATATATATATATATATATATATATATATATATATATATATATATATATATAATTTAAAAAACCAGTGAATAATCAAGCGTATTTATTTTTAGTCTTCACATTTAAATTTTGTGTATTAAGTACCTAATAGTAACGATTCAAATTTCGTTACTTGTTATTGTGTTCAACTGTAAATATTGTTTATACGTGATGTACCTTATTACAGTAATAAAGCTCATATATAGATATGCTCTTTATTTTAAACAACAAAAATTATAAAAAAACTCTCATCATTACTACATTTGTCAACGTTTTAGTTATACACCTATTTTATACACCTATTTTAATACGGTGTTACCGTTTCGTGGAATCGTCGGACAGAAGAAAATTGAATTTATTTATGGATAAAAACCCGTTGCCACCCTACAGTGTTCTCATAAAAAAACAACTAAAGGACAAATGACGTTTCTAAAATGTCTGTGTGATGTATTTCTATATTTAGCGTCAAAGTAAAATCAACTTATAACAATAATAACCATAGCAATAATAATAATATAACTAACAATAACAGCAAAGGAAGTAGGCTCTCTATAACAAAAATATTGATGCAAATTAACTTATTACATTATTGCAAATATTTTTAATATAGATAAGTGTTTTTTTGTTTGATACATTTAATTAGAAGCAAAAGTTTCCAATAAAGAGGAATCAATCAAAAATGAGTTTGCTCATTTAAGGAAAGACATTTGTTTTCGTGTAGGTATGTGCTTTTTTTTATAAATAAAGCTTCAAAAAATAGCCTTTTCGCTTGTCATTACAAAAATCTTGTTACTCCATGTAGTGGTTGTATTGAGTATCAGTGATATGTTTTGCAAAATGTAGCTTTGTAAGTGTGCTTATTTCTAAGTGCAGAATCTTGTTTGTATCTGGTATTAAAACTTATATAAGCTCGGTAGATATGGACTGCGTTACAATGCTGATTTATAAATTCCAGCCATTGTCAACAAAAATAATTTTTCTTTCTAGTTAAATAGGAAATCACGCGTCGCGTTCTAAGATTTAAAAGCTATTTTTTATTTGTACTGCTACTTAACATTTCATAAATCTTTTCTAAAATGTTTCCAAAGTAAGTCGAAACATATTTTTTATCTTTTTGTTTCTAATACAGATTTGGGTAAGTTAAATTTAGGGCTAATTTGTATTATTTTGTGTCTAATATCTTATTATTAAATGCTATTTACTTGATTCCTAAAATTTATTTTTGAGTCGTTTCAGGTATATAGGTATTGATATAATGCATGATGCATCGTCTTTAAATGGTAGACTGACGCATCTTTTGTAAAAAAAAAAAGGTGACATGAATCGTATGGTATAGTTTTTTCCTGTATATTGAAAAGTCAAGTGAATTATTCTCTAACTTTTTAATAGCTACACGTAAGAGATTTATAGTATCGTAAGCTTCTTTGTCTAAAGTACATTTTAATGTTTGCATGGGGTTATTAATAAACTTTAAAAATTCATGTAATTCTGTAAAGCTATCTTGATAACATGCTAAAATGCAATCTACATATCTGTACCAAAAGATAATATGGTGAAACTTCTAATAACACTAAGTGAGTGGTGAACGTGTCGCCACCTAGTTCGGAACCAAGTACTATGTTGTCACGCCCGCTCCAAATAACACAGAGTATTAAAAATAGAGACGGTATACAACTAACTAACAATTTAAAAAATTGTTAGCCCTGGCCCATTTCTACCCCAATATAGGGACAAAGTATGTAAGACTAGATGCATTCTCGCAACAATTAGAACCGTAGACCGGTTTCGCTCTCAAACTTCTAATGTTGAAACTTGTTTTTCTAAGTTTTTCATGAATATGTTGGCCAAGAAATGAGACAACGAACCACCCGTAAGAAGAAAGTCTTCATTTTGCAGAGAAAAATTTTCACTAAATTTAAAATAGCTTTGCTTTGTAAATTCGATAAACAGATTCACTATTTCGTTTTTGTCACTACATTTACTTTTCGTTTCTAGTAAACGGTTTTTTAATGAGGGTAAGAATTGTCTAAAGGGTATTTTAGAATACATGCCACTAACATAAAACCAAACTAATTCACTGTTTGATGGAATAGTTGTGTTATTTAAATTCTGTCATACTTCATGAGAAATCTTAGCTGAATATTTTGAAATGTAATTGTGTTCTTAAATAAGCGTAACCATTCTGATGGCTATATTATAATTTAACATGACTAACTGCTGTCTTATGGATTTGGTGTATGTATTTTTAAATATCCACACAAATCTGGTGGTTACGGATTTTTATGTAAAAGTTATTTAATTTCTTACACCCTACACATGGATGTATTTTTACCCGATTTTGTAGTTTTGTCTGGAAGGAATTTTTCGGGGTATCTCCTAATCTCTGTTCTTCCCTGCAATAATAAGATGATTTATTTTTATGTTGCATAAGGCCCTATTTTTAGCCATGGTTGTGTTTGCTTTTTCCTTTATCAGGTTTGGTAAAAGCTAAATAGTTTTAGAATGTTGTTGAAGCAAGTGTACTTAGAACCTAGAACGGGCACAACATTCATGAAGTCAGTCAACAGCTACACCAGAAACACAACATTTGAAAACTTAAGCGATACACATTTTATAACTGAAAAAAATTTTCTAGATAAAAGTTACAAATACGGTCCAGCATTTAAAGTTACAAACAAAATTACAGAGATATTAGCTTCCAGATATCCCCGGCAACGCGAAAACCTGAAAAAGGTGGATTTTTAAGTACACTTGCTTCAACAACATTCTAAAACTATTTAGCTTTAGCAAATCTGATAAAGGAAACAGCAAACACAACCATGGCTAAAAATAGGGCCTTATGCAACATAAAAATAAATCATTTTATTATCGCAGGGAAGAACAGAGATTAGGAGATACCCCGAAAAATTCCTTCCAGACAAAACCACAAAACGGGTAAAAATACATCTATGTGTAGGGTGTAAGAAATTAAATAACTTTTATATAAAAATCCGTAATCACCAAATATGTGTGGATATTTAAAAATACATACACCAAATCCATAAGACAGCAGTTAGTCATGTTAAATTATAATATAGCCAGTAGAATGGTTACGCCAGTGGCGTCTCCTGACCAAAATGTTCGGGTGTGCGGTAACGAGTTGCTGTTAGTGGTGGTTTTAAAAATTATTAACACTAAATGTACATATATATATATATATATATATATATATATATATATATATATATATATATATATATATATATATATATATATATATATATATATATATATATATTGTACCCATATGGGAATAATACGTAGATAAATAAATTAATTTCCCACTGCAACACTAACAAATTAAAAAGTCACTTAAAACTTTAAAACACGAAAAGAACATGGAATTATTATCAAGCTCTTCTCTTCACACAAATTTGTGTTGGCGTTAGCACTGTCCGGAACGGGGTGAAAACTGCAAACATTAAAAGTAGTTCAATGTTAATATGGTACTAAATAATAAAATGTGTAAAAATCCTGGATGCAGCAAGTGCGTTATGGTAGTGAATTTTCATAGAAATGATCTGGCACAAAATATTTTATTATAACTTTTTTATCTTCCAACATAGAAATCTAAATTTTGGTGTATAGTTTAATTTTTATATCGTAAACCTACCTACCAAATTTGGTTATTTTATCTTTTTTATTTTTTGAGATACAAATTTTTTTCGAATAAAAACTCAAAATTTTTCTGGAAAACCTCGTCCGATTTTCCTGACTAACAAAATTATCCAATCCATTTACAGAAGGAAGGTACATGCCAAATTTTATCAAAATCGGCCGATTATATTTTGAGTTATCGGTGTGATACCTATACATATATATATATATATATATATATATATATATATATATATATATATATATATATATATATATATATATATATATATATATATGTTTATAGTTTATTGTTATATAAATAGTACAAAGCATCTTACAAATAAGTCTAAACTTGTGGCTGCAAATGATGCAATTTTGACTAAATTTTAATCTAAATGTCAATTGTTCTAAAGTTCTGTCATCTGATTTCTAATCTCCAAAATTACCTCACCTCATTATGTACCATTACAATTTCTAGAAATATGGATGGTACTTGAAATCAGTTTCTATATTTCTATATTTCTATATTTTAAAACTTGACTCAAATTAAATTCTACATCTTTTTCAACAGAAACATTATTTTTATATATATATATATATATATATATATATATATATATATATATATATATATATATATATATATATATATATATATATATATATATATATATATATATATATATATATATATATATATATATAAACATATAAAAATTGAAACTGACCCCGGATATGGGTTTTAGGGGTCCTAGTTCGCGCTCATTTGCAAACAATTTTTCAAAATTCAAAAGTCGAGATCTCCCCATTAGTGAATTTTTTCTACGAAAATTTACTAACATGTATTATAATCTTTGATTCCATAATACTGTGGTCCATGCAAACTCAGTTGTAATGTTTGTAAATAATGCTGTCACAACGTTTGTTAGACCGGCGTTCCATTCATTTGTCTTGAGCGGTATTTTTACCGCTCACTGCAGTGTTAAAACCAATGTTATTTCCATACTATTTTAAACACATGGGTGGGGGACTGTATTGTATACCAATACAGCTCTGTCGAGTGAAGTTGTTCGGAAATATCAACGCACACCTAACCCGAATTCATTCCCAGTTGCTATTGAACTACTCATATTCTCTGAATGAAGACGTGGTGCCGACTTCATTCCAAGTCACTATTAACCGACTATTTATGAAATCAAATAAGTAAATTAAATCGATTGTCATAAAATATGTAGTGTATTAAGACTAAGGGAAAAAGAAATAAAACATATTTAACTGTGCACATTTTAATTATATTTTAGGGTGTGCAGCGCACACCTAGCTCACTAGGAAAAATCGCCACTGGGTTACGCTTATTTAAGAACACAATCACATTTCAAAATATTAAGCTAAGATTTCTCATGAAGTATGACAGAATTTAAGAAACACAACTATTCCATCAAACAGTGAATTAGTTTGGTTTTATGTTAGTGGTATGTATTCTAAAATACCCTTTAGACAGTGGGGTCGTAACACTTTTTTTTTATTGCACATTTCGAAAGTTCGTATAAATACGAGTCTGAGACACCAGTTATTTTTCTCTAATGTGTTCTAATATTGCCCATCTAACTAGGGTTAGACGTCACAAAATATAGATAGTTCGCGTTTCCGACGGAAGATGGCGCTGGCGTTAAGCGGTTTGAGCCGTTACTTGTGTCACAGAATATTTAAACGATACTTTGCGGTCGTGCTTTAGCGCCAGAGGATCATACTTGCGACGTTGCCATGCTCACAATTTTTATCTTGGATTTGAAGAATATTAGGTCATAGGACTCGTGGTAGTTTTATGAACCAGATTCCTGCTCTATCATTCTTTTTATATTCATTGTGCCCTTCACTTTCGCTTCCGCTCTTCGCCGTTGCGCTCCAGTTTTAAATCATCCACGCCTTTGTGTAAGTTGGTTAATATTCTAAAGCAGGGGCGAAATTGAATAAAAGAATAGCCGCTCTGAGAATTCACATTGAAAGAGTTATAAGAAGAATTAGGGAATTTTCAATGTTTAGACTCATGTATCAGCTCACAACTACTACATTTGAGTAATCATTTATTAATAATAGTATGTGCACTTGTTAACACTCAAGGGCCACTAATAAAATAAATACAGAATATCTAATATATATATATATATATATATATATATATATATATATATATATATATATATATATATATATATATATATATATATATATATATATATATATATATATATATATATATTTATTTATTTATTTATTTATTTTTCCTTCCCCTATAAAGTATTCTGACAAAAGTCTATATTACTTTGGGTAAACTCTAAAATGTTCCATTATGGAACGAAATAATTTCAGATGCTTTCTGGTTTTGTGCAGATGGGGGCCCATTGGCAGTACATTTCAGATATATTTGTGATGTAAAGGCATTACAAAAAGTATCAAATTGTATTTTTTTAAATGAAACACCTACATATTTATTCACGTTCTACTATCAAAATAAAAACGAATTTCATTTTTTACCTCACCTTAACATTATAGTTTTCCAACTATTAAGTATTTTGTAAAGATGTAGGGAGTTTCCGTTTTCATTCTCAACAAGTATCCCCTTCGTGAAACCAAATTTAACAATGACACTACTAATTTCGATCAGTGACTTCCCTTAATTCCAAAAAGGGCCAGAAGAAGAAATTAACTTGATACTTGGGAGAGGAATCAAACGCTGTTATACTGAAGGAAAACACCAGACTTAATGCAGGCAAAATGATATATCAGCAGAGAAGCCTTAATTGGTGCTTGAATTGAAGAGGAACGACCTGAGAAAAATCACAGGAGACTCCCCCATAAGGTAGCACCTTATGAACATAGGTAAAGGCAGACAGCGAAAACTGTCAATAATGCAGTGAAGCAGCGGAAACACCCGTACATTTGTTATGCGATTGCATGGCACAGTTCTGCAGAAGGCTCAAATACCTTGGAGGGATGACCTTAAAACTACAGAAAATAGATAGAGTAGCCCCTAAAAAGATAGTAGGCTACATAAAATCTGAATGTTTTGGGCCAGTATTTTTTTCTCACTTAGGGCTCGCCCGCGTCTTTGCCGCCCCGATAGCACCACAGCCTTTGGCTTATTGTGCATTGGGTCAGTATTACGAAAATAGTCACGCACAAAATATCCATTGAGATTCCAGTGATGAGAGGCAAAAGACCTATATGACTTATTAAGCATTCTACAATCCCTTAATTCCACATTTATTAAATTGCCTAGTAAATTTCTTTGATAGTTGCTTTTAACCTTTCCCTTTATTGTCATTCATTTGCAGGACCATGTAACATTTGAAACACATCTTAATGAACTTTGAATGTCTATATTTATTTCTCAGCTAAATAAAATGACAACTAACATTAACCATACCAAAGTTAGTACAAGTCCAGAACTTTATAACAGAGTTAATTTAGATTAATTAATTATATCTAAGTTATCAGAACCACTTAAGGCTTTAGACTGTAGAAGATAACATATCCTTGTACACATATATACCATGCATCTAGATTTGGTAGTCAGTAATTGAATATCACTCAAGGAATTGCCATTTTTTTCTAGCTTACTGTTCAAATACATTATTTTTCAAAATAATTTCTTGAACACTGAAAACTACCATAACGTGGGCTCAATCTGAGATAACATATAAAAAATATTAAAAAAAAACACTTGTTTGGTTATGATTTTTTTAGTAGCTTCATTCTTAAAATTTCTATATGAATTGAAATGTAAAACTGTTCATAATCACGAATATGTAGATTTCTTTAAAATGTTATGCTGCACAAATAAAAATGAGATGGCTTTTGCAAGATCAAAAACTGCCAAAATACATATGACATACATAAGAGAAGCAATTTTTGTTTCACTGACAGGCCAATAATAGGTAGCATAAATCTATTATTTATAAAAAAAGAGGCTTATTTCATATGAAAAAAATCCTAATACTATTTTCTTTCTTATTTTATTAACTCATTAAAATAGGATGTATTACATCACTCCAAAATACAGAAGCACTACGTAATAAATCCAGACATAAAGCTTCATTCAAAGTAACTTCGTATTCTGTGACTTCTTTTGTAGCCTCAAAATCGGGATCTGCCACACAAAATAGACCATATTGTCGTTTGGCAAAATACATTTGAAGCTGTATCTGAGCCAAATATCTAGGTTGAATGCTGTTGTCCAATATATAGTTTTTAACTGTCTTTTCTTTAAAGGGACACTTGACCTCAATGACAAATGTGTCAGTTATGCCATCTGGCGAAGCACAAAACACTGAATATTTGCTGCTCAAAAATATACCACATTTTTTTATGTTTATATGTCTTCTCTATTCTATTATTCTAACCACGTCATCTTCAAGTAAACGGCCTCTCTTTATTGCTCGAGTTTCTGGCAATGTTACAGCACCCATTATACCCAACAAACACGTTTGTAACCGTTACATGGCATTGGAAGCTCAATAAAGTATCATCGTAACATTACACTGTTACCTAAAAATGACACAAATGTACTTTGCAAATGGAGCACATTTAGGTAACAAATGAAATATTGCATACCATCAAGTATTATAACATGAAAGCTATGTAATATTTTTATGTAACATACACATTACACAAATTTCATGGCGTTCTATAGTTTTAAAGCACACACTGATAACAACGTAATATTTTTATTTTACATTAAATCAGATAATTATCAAACCCAGCTAATGAAATATTAATTAAGAAAACCTGTCAACTGAAATATGATTTCAACTTTAAACCTCGTCAATAATTTATTTTGTTATTATATTTATCTAAATAAAATGAACGGGAAATAAGTGGAAATACAAATTAACACCTATATGTTCCAGGCATTTTCGTCGTTTTGTTCGGGCAACTGCGCAGAGCGAGAGCGAGTGTTGAGTCTTGATGTTTCTTTTTGCTAATAGGATTATGAGGTTAGGTTATGTTTACTTTGATTGTGCTCGTGTTTGTGATTTATACTGTTTTCTTATTCCTCATACAAAAGGTAACGTCAAAATTTTGTGGTAAGTATTGGATTTTATTTTTCTCTAGTTCTTGAAAGATTACAGTATTTAATATAAGGTTTAAGAGTTTATGTTTTGTGCATGAGTTTATCGACAAAAGTGACCACCGATTGTGAAGAACTACATTAATGTGGGTGTTGAATGCTTATTGGTGTTTCATGTTAAAATGAATTATATTGTACATTTTGAATCTATGATTGTGTTATTCTAGCGTTTTATGACTGAATGTGAGTTAACCTATATGTTTTAATTGCAGCATACGTTTCTGATCATTATTATGGAAAGGCCGGAAATGACTGCACACAGCGAATTTAAACAAAGCTATTCCTATAACAAGTTCAGAATTGATTGCCGCTAGATCAACCCAAGAAATATAGTAAGGTGAGCAGGCTCAATGTTTTAAACATTGCCAAAGGTAATTAGTAGTACTTAGTTTTACATGATCAGCTGAGTCATCTAAAGTTATTGATAAAATTTGCAACTGTCGTTACCTACTAGGCAGTTCAAATTTACAGCAGCTGAGTTTTTAACACAAGCAATGACGACTGATTTGTTAAATAATCCCAAAAGCAATTTGAATATGGATGATACTACTCTAGTTATGGTTTAAAGTTGCAGTTATATTTAATTATACATAAAAACTTCAACTGATGTTTAGATTTAATTTTGAATTTCAAATTATTCATATGTTTTAGTTAAATGTGAACATTAATAAAAAAATTTAAAAGTAAAATTAAAATTATAAATATTTTAATGCAATAAGAATGTATTATATTTTATTGTTTTCTTACAAATGTTTAATAAATTGTTTTGAATAATTTTTTGTTTTGTTTTTCTAAACTATTATTGTGTGTGGTTATATAGAAAAAGCTCTACTCCTAACAATAAAATGTAACATGTAATGTTAATGAAATTGTCAATAAATATATCTGATATATATGCCCAACTATGTTACATAGATATCTCACAGTAGGAACTATATGCATGACATTTCGTGTTACATGTAACTTACAAGTTCATAACAAGTTACATAAATGATACTTTTGT
This sequence comes from Tillus elongatus, assembly GCA_964006375.1. Taxonomy (NCBI): domain Eukaryota; kingdom Metazoa; phylum Arthropoda; class Insecta; order Coleoptera; family Cleridae; genus Tillus; species Tillus elongatus. Next base: position 56,140,025 of record OZ023269.1, read on the forward strand.
TAATAACAAAATATTATTTCAGTTATGTGAATGTTACATAACTGTGTTTGTTGGGTAGCTTCCACTAATGAGCCATCCGGAGTACGACACCTTGATGCTTCATAGATTTTTGAAGCTGTTATTCGCCCATATCGTTGCTCATACCAGGCAGAAAATTTTGATTGCTCATGGGTGGAATATTCAATTCTACTGCATAGGTGCTAACTTAACTTGGACGAAATAAATTCCAGAAACTTACATACACTCCTCTCTTCCAAAGAAACTTCTTCATAGGATATTGATAGCTGATGAAGGGAAGTGTTCAAAAACTTCGGTTCTTTAATTATGTCAAAAATACCTCCGGCTTGGTCTTTAATAGGACCTTTAAAACTTTCAACAAATCTAGAGTCCTTGGGTTGAAAAGGTGGTATGTTTTTTCCTGTCAATGCTGAAAGGTTCATAAACTCCACTGACTTCCTAGCTTTGGACAAAGGAGTGGCTTTTCAGTAACTTTCAGTCTCCGTTACAGAAGGTTCTTCACCACGTCGATGGAACCAAAACAGAAAGGCAACAGAATGTTTGCAGCCCCCTGAAAATAATTTTTTAAAACGTTCATTCTACATTATATAAGAAATGAAAGGTATCATCTGATCTAAATGTTATTTGAAACATAAAAAAACTATCATATTCTCTTTTACAATTTCACACTTTTAGTTAATAATAAATTGAATGAAGGGTACGATAAAAATGCACACAAAAGTATCCCTATTAGTTTAGAAGAGGTCATGTAAAATAAATCTATTCTCTAATACTGGTAAGTATCCAAGAAAACATGCCAGTAGAAAGAAAATCTGTGTCAAACAATCAAGATTCATAGCTTCTTCTTTTAGGAGTTATGAATACAAATAACTTCTTATTAGAAACAGATAATGTTGTTTTGTTGCTCTTATTTAATGTTACATTAAATTTAGATGTGTTCTGTCATTCCATTGATGTAAACAGCAAGATTTAATAAATAACAAAACAAACTATATTTATGATGGAATATTACATAACATGATAACTACTGCTCTGTTGGAAAGATAAAAATAATTTGGAAGTTACAACACAATGTGCTTATATATGTAAGGAAAGGCCTATAAAATAATTAATTAACTACATAGATTAACAATAGATGGAAAAACCAGACACCTACCAGAACAGGGAAATGTTTATTCCGAGACTAAAAGACTATTAAGGGAGCATCTCTGTGGTTCAACTGAGTAGGTTATTTGCATCTTTGTCACTTTCAATCTTCAGTACCTTTGTAATTTTTTTATACAGATGTATTTTAGGGTGTAGATGACGAAAATCACAATAAAAATGAGGGCAGAAGCAGACTTTTGTAGTTATTTGGACTTTTTTTTGTAGAAAAACCAAAAGTCATACTCACTTTTGCAACATGTTTTTATCATATTTTACACATTTTCGGGGATCGTTCCTTTTATATTAAGCTAAAGAAGGGTGTGTATTTCTCTATTATAATTCATGTTCACATAGTTAGTACACCTCCTATACTATTTACGTGTCTCTGTATATTTCCCTTCTTTAATCGATAATCCGTCCTAAGTTGATGTTGACATTTGACAAATAAAAACAACTTCATGTCATAAATTTTGATGTTGCAGGAAGCAAGTTATTTAGTAATAACATTTTTCGAAAACGAAACGCGAAAACCATCAAAAGTGATTCTGTTCAGTGAAAAAAGGTACCAAAGCATGAGTATATTTATATCGCTCAGGTGAAGCGAGATATGCTCCAAAACATATCACAAAAGTGGGTACTTTTCTTTTAAAAAAATTCAAATAACTCCACACGTTTGCTTCTGCCTTGATTTTTGTTGTGATTTTCGTCACCTACACCCTAAAACACGTCCCTATACAAAATTTCATAAACATCGAACACATGCGCGGAAAGTAAGCTTTTACCTAGTGTTTTATTATGCAGTGGTTTCAGGAGGACACTGCATTGCTTACATTTATATTTTCAGGCTATTTTCCATGTGCCTTGATATCTGAAATACTAAGAAAATCAATTAAACTAGATATGATTAATTTACTCACTGTTAATTTTATTTAAAAAAATAATAAATTTGGCAACCATGTAAACCTCGCATTCAGTGTTGCTACAAGTGGCACAATTGTACTAAATTTAGTACAATTTCATTGTTTATGCACATTTAGTACATCTTTGAGAGATTTAGTACAATTTTTTCTAATTTCTCCATAAACTATCTATCATAATTTTGTTGCCTTTTTTGTTTGTAAACTAACACTTTATTTTAGTTTTGCCCGAAATATAGTATCTAATGACATAAAGTCATCAGTATACTTTATGCCTAATAATAATAACTGTTCACTGTTCAAGTTGAGCGAAAATAGTTCCTTTGAATATTCGATATTGGCAGCAAGTAAAGTTGCGCGGTTTTGCGGTGACAATTCACTGTCAGTTGTTTTATGTTTTATAATAGTCTTTTTAATAATAGTCTTTATTAATAGCAGCTGATAACGGTAAGAGTGCACTTTTACCCAGATAACTATAAATCTCCTTGTCTTCGTAATATGAAAATATAATGCCTAAGCCAACGTTAGATACAAAAAAAAGTATAAACAACAGTTTAGAGAACAATGGTTAAGTGAATTCAAATGGTTGTCGTTAAAAGGCTCCGACTTTTTCTGCACCGTCTGCTCTAAACCTATACAAGGTAGCTCCTTTCACATTAAACGCCATGAAAAGGCTTCATTCCATATTAAAAAGCAACAAGCTGCAGCTAATACCAGATCTTTGACTACTTACGCTGAAATTTCAAACTTTAACCACCTTACATATCAAGTGAAGGAAGCAGAGTTAAAATTATGTGCCTATATGTGCGACCATAATTTGCCGTTTATCTTAATGGATACATTGCCTTTCTTATGTAGTATAATTTTTCCGGATTCAAAAATTGCAAAGAAAATGTGCATAAAGAGAAAAAAAGCAACTGACACATGTATACAACAGTTAGGCCCTGCAGCTAAACAACAGCTGGTAGAAGATCTTCGATCGTCTAGATTTTCACTAATAATCGATGAAACAACGGACATCAGTGATAAAAATTCCCTTGCTGTAATCACAAGATACTGGAAAGGCAACGCTGTATGTGACCGATTTTTTGAACTAATAGAGGTGCAGTCTGCTACTGCCGCAGGCTTATTTCAGTCAATAAAATGTACCCTAGACAAATCGAATATACCTTATGAAAACATTATAGGATTAGGTGCCGATAACGCAAGTGTTATGATGGGAAATTTAAACAGTGTGCAGACAAGATTTAAAGAACTTGTACCAAACATTGTGGTTCAGGGATGCGCATGCCATTCCCTCCACCTATGCGCCTCGAATGCTTGCAAGAAGCTACCATCCAGCATAGAACAGTTTGTGAGAGATATATACTCATATTTTTCTCATAGTTCCAAAAGGATTGAAGAATTTAAAGAGTGTCAGATTTTTTTAGATGAAGAACCTCAAAAGTTGCTGTACCCAAGCCAGGCAAGATGGCTCTCTATGAGGGTAAGTTTAAGAAAGGTGTGCGATTTCAATTTGTATATTTTTTAATATTTTTAGATGGTGTGTCAAAGAATTTTAGACCACTGGGATTCCTTAACACTTTTTTTTCAAAGAGCAAGTTCTGAAGATAATCTGCCTTCTGCCAAAAATGTTCTAAGTGCTTTAAAAAAAGACGTTTTTAAAGTGTATCTATCTTTCATGCTGTATTCTTTAGAACTTATTACGAAGTTGAACCTAGAATTCCAGAGTGAAGCACCAAAGGTACCTTATCTTCTTGAACAGATTACAACTTTGTATCGAACAATTATAAAATGTTACATAAAAAGAATGTTCGAGACGATGAAGATATAAAACTGAATGTCAACAATCCACATAACTATCTTCCACTAGAGAGTATGTATTTTGGAGCTAAGGCTGAATTAGTTATGACTAACTCTCAAAATATTGATTCACAGGAAATACATAATTTTAGGCTTCGTGCCCTAGAATTCTATATTGAATTATGTAATCAAATTAAAAATAGGTTTGATTTCGGGAACCCCTATTATACATTCGCCTCCAATTTCGTTCCAACCAAAGCCACTTCCGGTGATGTTTTATCCATAGCTAGTTTTGTAACTTTGTTCCCAAATATAGAAGTAGACATAGAAGCTGTGAACACTGAATGGCAACTTTTAAGTGAGTCAGATGATGTTAAAAAGATGAAAAGTTTGACCCTTGATGAATTTTGGAGCGAGATTAATTTGACGAAGAATACCTTAGGTTCACCAATGTTTGCAAACTTAATGGTAGTAGTTAAAGTTATTTTAAGTTTGCCACATTCTTCAGCAACTGCTGAGAGAATTTTCTCTCAGTTAAACATTATTAAATCTAAAAGAAGAAACAGGCTTCTCATAAATACTTGTGCTCAAATACTACACATTAAAGATATGTTGCATACTTTTCCTGGAAAGTCTTTGGACTGGACACCTGATAAAAAACTAGTCACTGCAAGGAAAAAGGACGACGAAGTTGAAGATACAGAAATATAATCTATTTTGCAAGAGAAAATATTTTTTAGTTTTTATTTATTTACGTAAGAATAACAGTTTTGTTTATATTTTGGTACATTAAACTAAGACAAATTAGAGAATAACAATATATTTTTTTAGTTTTGAGGTTAATTTACTCAAAACCAAAGATTTTTATTTAGTTTTGTAAGATTAACAGCTTTATTTATTTTTTGTTATGTTTTGTTACATTAAGCTTATTACAAATTAGAGAATATATTTTTTCAGTTTTTAGGTTAATTTACTTAGAACCAAAGATTTCTTTTATTTATTTATGTAAGAATAACAGTTTTATTTATTTTTTGTTATGTTTTGTTACATTAAGCTTATTACAAATTAGAGAATATATTTTTTCAGTTTTTAGGTTAATTTAGTTAGAACCAAAGATTTTTTAAATTTATTTATGTAAGAATAACAGTTTTATTTATTTTTTGTTATGTTTTAAACTTGTACTAATTAGAGAATAAGAGAGTATATTTTTTTAGTTTTAATTTATTTAGAACCAAAGCTTTTTTATTTAGTTATGTAAGAATAGCAGTTTTATTTATCTTTTGTAAGATTGTCTTACATTAAACGAGTCCCAAATTGATAAGTTTTATTTATTCTTGGAGTACAATACTGGAATTTAATTAATTATCACATAAGTAGTATAACATAAAACATAAATACATAATATTAACCTTAAAGATGTTTACGTTATTTGAATTTTGAATTTCCCGCCATTTAGTACAATTGTAAAATTTTAGTACAATTTTCACTTCAGATTTAGTACTTTCTAAAAATCCCTAGTAACAACACTGCTCGCATCTTTGACTATCTATCTAGGAATAGACCAGGCATCTCCCAATGCGATACGTTGTAATGTTTGAAACCAACATTGGATAAAATGTTTGTTTACATGGTCCTCGACACCAGAGGCGTCTCGAGAATTAGGATTAAAATTTTCATAAATACGATTAAAATAATAAAATAAAATTTAAAAGATGTGTAGCTACCTATACATTCTTTAAGTATACTATTAACTAAAAAGTCTGGACGCAGCAAGTGCGTTATGGTAGTGAATTGTTATAGAAATGATTTCTCGAATAAAATGTTCGAAAGTCTCAATGTTGTAATGTTGTGATCTCGTCACAAGCGAAATTTTCTATGCAAATTCAGTAAAAAGTGTTTTCAATGAAAATTTAAGAAAAAAATTATAAGAATGTGCTAACAGAATTGTTTGCAAAAAACAAAAATGTATATGAAAATTCGCTAAAAATAGTATTTTGCAGTGTGGTTAAAAAAAAATTACGTAAAATTTTGATAAAAATGCTTTTAACAAAAATTATCAACAGTTTTTTCCACGAAAATTTAGTAACATTATTTTTTACGCATTTCAGTGAAACAAATGTCCCATCAAAACTTGGATAAATATTCTCTCACAACATTTAAATTAACATTTTCTTCTTACAAGAAACAATACTATAAACTGTACTGTCCTCATCGGCCAAAGATAAGAAACAATGAAATTATAATTTATACAAAGTTTTTAACTTCAGATATACCTTTTGTTGAATAAAAGAGATGAAATTTGATAGATAGTATTACACTTGTGGTACAAACCCCGTACAATATTTCATTAAAATAACTGTAATGTTAAAAAATATTGTTCCAAAAACACTGGTTTTCTTGACCAATAAAGAAATTCAAGTAATTTACACAAAAACTACACTTGGCAAGTTACAAATATTCACAAAAAGCGTTAAAAAAAAAATAGAAACAATCCATTTCACAAAAATTACCGCCTTTTTGAATAAAATTGGCTTAAGTAATGTTACACGAACTGCATATATGTCGTTTTAAAAAAATCAGCTAAAAACGTTTTTACACGACAATTTGCTAAACTAATAGCTTTCGCGAAAATTCTATAATAAAATGAAAATTCTATAATACAATTTTCCATATAAGTTCACAAGCATCCTATTGACAATAACTTATTAAACACTGCTTAATAATTACTAACGTTATAAGTTGACGAAAATTATTCTTCGGAAAAGCTAAAAAAAAATCTCCAAAAACTGCTTAATATATTTTCCACAAAAATGTGCCAATACAATACATATCATTCAAGCTTTATAATCGGTAATGAAAACTACAATTAAAGACAGGCTGCTTGATTTCAAAAAATTAAGTTACTCCAGTTTGAACTTTTTCAAATTCAGTCACTATTTGAGAGCGCTATATATGGAATTTCGATTTTTTGGATGAATGATATAAACACAAATCTCACTGAATTAATCATTTTCATGGGACCCTCTTATCTATGAGTAAAACGCCGTATTTTATTGTTTGATACGTGCTAAAAACAGGAAAAGTTGGAAAGAATTAAAATAGCTCAAAAACTGTAAACGATATAAAAATTTGATTTCTACAAATATGCATTATAATTCAATGGCAAATGTAATAATATAAATTATGTTCGATTCAAAATAAGATAAGTTTCATAACCAACGACTTATGGGCCACTCTGTAATTGTCAAAATAATTTTATAAGATACAGTTCAAGACGCACTATAATTAAACATATATAATATTTCCTAATATCTTGTATAATAACTGATGTTTTGAATTTTACCTCATAAGTGTACCACCCTGTATATATAATTAGAGATTTGCTTTTTAAAATAGAGCTTACTTTTTACAATGTTAACCTCCTTACTAAATTTTGCTGCTAAAACTTTGTTATTTTTTGAGATGCAAATAAAACATTTGATTACCAACGACTTATGGGCCAGCCTGTAATTTTCAAAATTACTTTATAAGATGTAGCTCAAAACGAGCTATAATTAACGTATATAATTTTTCTGATGTAATGAACAATACCTTAGATGTGCACCACCCTTTATATATACTGAGAGATCTGAATTGTGATATATAGTTTACTTTTGACAACGTAAACCTGCGTGCCAAGTTTTCTTGCTATATCTTTGTTAGTTTTTAATATATATTTATATATATATATATATATATATATATATATATATATATATATATATATATATATATATATATATATATATATATATAATTTTTTTACCAATTTTTCGAAGGAAAACCCAAAATTTTCCCGGATAACCTGGTCTGATTTTCCTAGCTAACAAATTTGTCGAAGCCACTTGCAAAAGAAAGGTACTTACCAAATTTTATCGTTATCGGTGTGATACATACATCCATATACACACACACACACACACACACAGATATATATATATATATATATATATATATATATATATATATATATATATATATATATATAAACATATAAAAATTGAAACTGACCCCAGATATGGGTTGTAGGGGTCCTAGTTCGCGCTCATTTGAAAATTTTCTTCAAAAGTCGCGGTCTCCTCATAAGTGAATTTTTTATACAAAACTTCCCTGAAAATAAAATTAGACATACAAGTTTGTTCTAAACTAAAACAAATTATAAAGTAGTAATAAAGAGTATAGTGGAAAACCTAATGAAAATAATAATAAATTAATTATTTACTGGTTCTTAAATAACACTGTTTTTGTTAAAATACTTCTTACTCTTTCTGGAACCCTTTCATTAAGTTTTGCACTTTCATGGTGTAATCTTACCAAAAAGTATTTTTCTAAAAGTAATTTTATTAGTTCTAAAGGATGACTTTCTAAAGGATCGAAATCAATGTCATGTTTGTCGGAAAATATTTTAAAAGTTGTTAAGGGAATGTTTTGTAATGCAGAATTTATCAGAAATTGCATAATTTTTGCCTGTCTAGACAAAGAGTAATTTTGTTTGAAAATTCTTAAACAAGTTTCCGCTACTTTGCATACAACAACGACTTCAGGTGATGCATTAGTTAGCTTTCCATACTGTTTTCTTTTTTGCAAATCGGAGAGTGTTGTCTCTGTCGTAAGAGAATTTAAACAATTTTCACAACTTATACATCTACTTACACACCTTACGACAAATCCTGATATGTAACTCACAACATCCTCTGAATACATCGTTGAATGCCATATATCAGAAGAGAGGTAGTCATGGTCATAAATGATTGTCGAAAATTTAATATAATTTTGTGATTCCAAATTTTCATCTCCTGTGTTTGACTTCGTAATTTTACTACTGTTATAAAGTATTGATGTTGCATCAATAACGTTACTAGACTGGCTACCCTTTATTTCTGAATGAATCAGGAGCCTTTTAAAAGTAGCCTCAAATTGCCTAGCACTAGGATTATTATTAAAACCACCTCTACTTCTGATAGCGCTGAAAATTGTTTCTATATGATCCTGACTAAGTTTGTAAGTTAATACAAATTCTAAAAGATTATTGTTGCGTACTAAATTATTGAACATATGTTTTAAATTATCAATATTAATTAAAAAACCAACAAAACCAGTTTTTCTGTTCGATTTTAAAACAGACACATCACCTAAAACTAATTCTCTTATATATATATATATATATATATATATATATATATATATATATATATATATATATATATATATATAAACTACAACTGTCCAAGTAACTGAATATATATTCCTCATTCTTTCGGCTTAGAGCCCTTCTGTAAGAATATTTTGATAAAGGATTTCTTAAATTGAATATGTCGAAGATGTTGTTAAAAGTTAAACAAAAGTGGGCAGTAGCTTCGGCATTTTGAAAATCTGCAAGCTGCAAATCCTGAGAAAGAAAGAGCAAGGCATCAGAAACGCTTTTACTTAATGTTTGCGTAGCTAATTTTACTTTCATCTTTTCTCTTTCCCACTGCATAATATGTCTTTTCCTTATTTTGGTTCCAGCATGTAAACCTTCAATATCTTGCAGCTCTACCAGTTTTTCTAGAAATGACCACTTGATTTCTTTGCTGTCATGTTTTATAATTCTACAACTTGCAGACAATTTCTTATTAATTTCATCATGTGGCAAGCATCTAGGAAAATATATACATTTTCATGGGTTACAGGATGCGGGAAATAAGCCTTTAAACCTTCTTGAATAAAAGGATCTAAGTTTGCTCCCAAACATTTAACCATGCTTATATTTGCAGCTGCTCCATCAAAAGTGACGGAAGTAACGACGATTCTTGCCTGATGTATAAAACTTAAAGCCTGATTTAACAGGCTTGCTTTTTCTACACCAGAAATGCCAGCTAGGAAAAAATAACCCACTGGAACTTTCCAGTGGCCATTTAAAGCAACTAATAAGAATAACAAAACTTCTTTAGCCTCTGGAAGCTCGTCTGAATATCAACGCCAATATCGATGTAACCACAAAACTGTTTTCCTGTCCACTCAACTTGACGTCTTATGGACATCTCGCCGATAACTAGGTTACAAAGTATTTTGCGACCTTTTTCAGCTGCTTCTCTTCTTTTTGAATCCAAAACCGCTAATGCTTCTTTGCAGAATCCAGGAGAACCATCAACTGTTTGAAACCATTTAGAAATGGTTCGAGGATGTGGCAAAGATTTCATAAATTTTTCTCTAACGTAATTATAAGCTTTGTTTGAATAAAAATTTAGAGTAATAGCAAACAACCTTACGTCTGGTGAATATTTCTGTTGTGGACCTTTTAAAAGCTGTTTAATCAGGTCCATTTGTGTGGGTAAAGAGACCTAAAAATATTACAAGCAATGATATAAATTCAATAACACTCAAAAGTAAGACTTACGTTCAGGGATGTTTCTGTATTTTCCGTAAAAGCAAAGCAACTTTTTAAATGCACAATCAGCGATTTCTGGTTAAAAACTCTCGCTTTAAGACGTCTTTTCTGTTGGCGCAATATATTTATTTTCCTCTTTTGTTTTTTATTACTCCTTTAGCAATAGACCATTTTTTTAGAGACGTTTTTGGAGTTCCTGATAAACTGGAAATATCTCCAAAGTAACGTAGTTTGTGCCTAAAAATGGAAGATATTTGGTAAGCTTTCAGTGAACAGAGTATAATTTTTTTTTAATGTTTTCTCATATATTTTCCTCAATTGAAAGTTCAGGCATATTAACTTACTTTCGACGTGGAGTAATGTTAGCTTTTGGTGTTAATTTAGGAGGGCTGCCAAGTGCCGCATCTGTTGAACATGATAGTTCCACGACAGTGAGAGTCGATGATGATGATGATTTTTCCCTATTTTCTTCAACACTATGACTGCAACTTTTATCGAGTAATTTATTAACTTTAACAATAATAAAGGTTTACAAAATAGGAAGAATTCTTTACCTTCTTTCCGCATGAGCAAGAGCTTCCGTGCCAGAAGTAGAAGGCACTGGATAACTTAAAACTGATGGAGACGCTGCTTTTTTTAATACCCTTCTTCCACTTGGGTAAATAATAAAAGAGTCTTCATTAAATGGCTCAGAACACAAATAAGAATATTTCGGCAGCGTATCCGATTTTATATTTAAGGCTGCGCACCATATTTCTCTCCTTTCTTTAATAGATGGAAACCTAAAAATAGTGCCAAACTGACGTTCCGCCGCTGAAAATTGCAAACAGCAAGGTACTTACGTATGCAGAGACACCGTTGCCACATCCCCAGGTAATCTTCTACAAACAATACACTTTTTCACCATTTTGCAAAAACAAAACTTAAAATCTTTATTGCCAATCAAGGTAACACATAAAAATAAACTATCAGTATACTTGCATACTATTCACAGACAAATACAAGCCTCAACTGAGGATTAATACAAATCTAGATACTTCACATGCAGCAAGATAAGGATTTAAAATTGCGTTTTCTGGTTATATTTACATAAAGAAGGGAGAAACGAAGGAAAATATATGTTAGTAAATCTTTACATTCATAAATGAGCCCTAATGTAAGTGTAATGTCTTAAGTGACAGAAAAGTAATAAATTTGTCATCCTCAATGACTTCCTTGTCATCATATTCGGCTATTTAAGGATGAATTATTACATGGCGGCAACGCGTGAGCCACCACCCAATCAGAGCAGAGGACCGATGTAAACATTGAGTCCCTTGAATGTTGGCTTCAAACAATTCGGCTTCCTGCCCAGTCTTAAGTCTATTCTCTGATAGGTATATAGTCAAAGGCTCGCATTAAGTAAGTATCCTGATTCTTGATCTTGGCGTATGTTTATGTTTACTTTATGAGTGTTGAAAGTTGAAACACAAATTAAGGATTGGAGGATTGGATAATAGAAGTAGTTGCAGTATTCTAATATAAAAAGCATGCAGTTCACTGACCTTCTCATTTTTACATTGCGTGATTCAGAGAGAAAGAAATCTTGATTAGCTGCATAAAAACTGTGAACCATGTTGCTGTCTACTTTAGGTAGATTGCGTGCATCCGCTTTTTCAAACCCACTTTCCATTTTTTTTGTACACAAACACTCACTGGTAATCCTGTCTTTAAGACACCTCTTTAGTAAACAAACAATTCGGGTGAAATCGGAACGGAACTGGACGCCGGACGATGTGCACTGTTGCCAGATGAGTATTAGCAAGGATCATTTTAAATATAGAAGGATATCAAGGGATGAACAAATGTTTTTATAATGTAAATAAATTAAAATATGGCGTCATCTACATAAATCGATATTTCACATATTTTGCGGAAAGCAGTAGGATAACGGAAATGTAAACAGTTAATTTTCAGCCCCAGGGAAAAAAACGTGTGCCTCTTCTCCCTTTTTTGGTACATCAGTTACATCAACACAGGTTGTGCCATTGTGATTGAGCAAGGTAATCTGCACGTTCCACCATTCCCAGGGGGCGTAAAGCCGTCGGTACTGTGCCCATGCGATGTTGGGCACATTAAAGACCCAAATTTCCCGGACAGTGAGGTGAATGAATGACAATTTAGTAAAGTCAATGAAGCAATTTCCGTTGCGAATTGCCGGTGATAAATACAACTGTATATGCTAATAGCAGACGCTATCCAATATGTTATTTTGAAAAGTCGCAATGTTTCATGGTAATGAAGCAATTTCTACTGGCAACTGTCTATGATATACATAACCGACAAAATGGCTCAAAATGGGCTTCCCTTCGAAGTGTTTGTTTATATTTTACTTTCCAACCTTAAATTTACTAATGGGGAGACCCCGACTTTTGATTTGAAAACAAAAAAATTATTGTGCCAATTTTGAAAAAGTTTGGCATGTACCATCCTTTTCTATATGGCTTGGATAAGGTCGTTAGTCAGGATATCGGACGAGGTTTTCCGAAAGAATTTTGACTTTTCATTAGGAAAACATCTTTATGTCAGAAATTAAAAAAGCTATGACAACCAAATGTGGTAGATAGGTTTGCGATAGAAATGCCATTTTCTCGACAGTTGTCAGTGGAAATTGCTTCATTACCATCAAACACTGCGATTTTTCAAAATAATATACTGCTTACCGTTTGCTATTAGCATATACAGTTGTATTTATCATCGGCAATTCGCAACGGAAATTGCTTCATGGACTTTTCTTACTCATTTAAGGTTGGAAAGTAAAATATAAACAGACACTTCGAAGGTAAGCCCATTTTGAGCCATTTTGTCGGTTATGTTTATTATTGACAGTTGTCAGTAACAATTGCTTCATTACCATGAAACATTGCGATGTTTCAAAATAATATACTGCTTACCGTTTGCTATTAGCATATACAGTTGTATTTATCATCGGCAATTCGCAACGGAAATTGCTTCATTGACTGTACTGTAAGTGTCATTCATTCACCTCACTGTCCGGGAAATTTGGGTCTTTAACGTGCCCAACATCGCATGGGCACGGGACCGACGGCTTTACGCCCACTGGGAAGGGTGGAACGTGCAGATTACCTTGCTCAATCACAATAGCACAACGTCTGTTGATGTTACTGATGTACTTAAAAAGGGAGGAGAGGCACACGTTTTTCCCCCTGGGGCTGAAAATTAACTGTTTACATTTCCGTTTTCCTACTGCTTTCCGCAAAATATGTCAAATATCGATTTATGTAGATGACGCCATATTTTAATTTATTTACATTATAAAAACATTTGTGCACCCCTTGATTTCCTTCTATATTTAAAATGACCCTCGCTAATACTCATCTGGCAACAGTGCACATCGTCCGACGTCCAGTCGATTTCACCCGAATTGTTTGTTTACTAAAGAGGTGTCTTAAACACAGGATTACCCACTCACTAATATTACAATAAAGACACCAGCAACTAACAAGTGTTACACACAGTTCCCAAATGTTTATTATATTTTATATTCAATATTCACTACTTTCGTGTGTTAGGTTAGGTACTGAGCCATTTTGATTTTAATTAAAATATTTGAATGACGGATGGCGGATGGCGTTTATGACAGCCCAGCAGGGACACTGTTGGTAATTCAGAATCATATTTATGTCTAAAACCTGGACCAATCAGATGCTTTGAGGTTAGCACGTCACAAAGTACGGGCTTTAAAATGAGCGTTTTGGCGGGCGAATTTTCATTTCTTTATAAAAAAAATTCTATAAGGCAAAACCACAAAATGTCTTCGCAGAATTATTTTATTACCACCAGTCTTTAAGTTATATACTATAAAACTGTGATTTTTGATTATGTGTTACGACCCCATTCTTACCCTCATTAAAAAACCGTTTACTAGAAACGAAAAGTAGTAGTGACAAAAACGAAATAGTGAATCTGTTTATCGAATTTACAAAGCAAAGCTATTTTAAATTTAGTGAAAATTTTTCTCTGCAAAATGAAGATCTTCTTACGGGTCGTTCGTTGTCTCATTCCTTGACCAACATATTCATGAAAAACTTAGAAAAACAAGTTTCAACATTAGAAGTTTCACCATATTATCTTTTGGTACAGATATGTAGATTGCATTTTAGCATGTTATCAAGATAGCTTTACAGAATTAAATGAATTTTTAAAGTTTATTAATAACCCTATGGATGTTAATTGCACTTGTTGGTATTAAATCCATACGTAAAAATTTAATATAACTTTATTACTTCACTAACTGAATAAACTATATGATACATTTAACTATAATACACTTTATGATATAATAACAATTACAACAGTACACGAGTACATAGCAGATAACTGACCGAGCGTGGAGGACGTGTGTTCACTGTAGCGGTTGGTAGAGAGCAGAGAGAGAGAGAGAGAGAGAGAGAGAGAGAGAGAGAGAGAGATCGCCTGGTGTCTCTTATATGCCGTAGTTCTTGACAGCTGGCTGTCGCATAACGTAACGCAACGTTTAACTGTCAAGAGTATTTATGCAGAAACATAGAGTAGTGTTAACGGAAACACTGCGATCGGAACCACCGCCACATACTCCCCTCTCAGTGGCAACGCTATTAGTTCAAGTATCTTCGTGGAAATCGAAATCTACGTCCATGGAGTGTAGTTTGAACGGGAACGGGAACTTCACTGTCACTTTCGGTTTCACTAGGTGTTGGACTTTCACTGTCACTTTCAGTTTCACTAGGTGTTGGACTTTCACTGTCACTTTCAGTTTCACTAGGTGTTGGACTTTCACTGTCACTTTCAGTTTCACTAGGATGTCTCTGAGGCTGGAAAGTTGTCTGTTCGTTATCACAAAGAATGAATGCGGGTTTAAGACGGTCAACAGAAATTGTCTCTTCTCCGTGTGATTTCTTGATTTTGAAGACTTTGTCAGTTCGGGATAACACTTCAAAGGGGCCGTCATAAACTGGTTCGGGGTTTTTTCGCGGAATATCAATGCGAACAAAAACAAAAGGAGCTTCCATAAGCTTAGGATGGACAAATACCTTTTTTGCAGTATGATGTTTAAAAGGTACTGGTCGAAGTTTCCTTATGTCTTCTTTCAGCTGTGATATAAGTGGTGGAACATCATGAGCTTGTGTGCTGTTGAAAAAGTCGGTGGGAAGTTTAATTGATTCTCCGTAGACTATTTCAGCGGGTGTTGAGCGATATTCTGGAATTATGTACGATCTGAGTCCTAGTAACACAATTGGCAATTTAGCGACCCAGTTTTCGTCCATATGAGCTTTCACGGCCTGTTTCAGAACTCTATGCCATCTCTCGATTACAGCATTTGCTGCTGGGTGGTAAGCTGTGGTCTTGATGTGGTCTGCACCTAGTGTTTTAGTGAGGTGTGTGAAAAGGTGGCAATCGGATTGTTTACCTCTGTCTGTGGTGATGTATTGCGGAACACCGAAACGAGAGATCCAGCATGATAAAATAGTGTTCGCTACTGTTTCTGCTGTAATATCTGACAATGGAATTGCTTCGGGCCATCGAGAAAATCTGTCTATTATTGTTAACAGATAGCGTTGACCTTGTGATGGTGGTAATGGTCCCACAATGTCAACATTTATATGCGAGAATCTTCTCATGGCTGGGGTGTATTGTCCAATGGCACTGGAAGTGTGTCTCCATATCTTGACTTTCTGGCAGGGAATGCAAGTTTTAGACCAAAGAGATACATCGCGTTTCAATTTGGGCCAACAAAATCTATCCTGGACCAGATCGACTGACTCTGATATGCCTGGGTGAGATAAATTGTGGATAGAATCGAAAATCTTTCGGCGAAATTTGAGCGGAATGAATGGGCGAAGTTTCTTTGAAGAAGAATCGCAAATAAGATTCAATCCGTTGTCAAGAGGCATGTTTTGAAATTTGTATGAGGAAGATTCAGACTGCAGAAGGTGTTTGAGTTCCGCACAAGATGACTGAGCTTGCGCAATTTCTTGGAGTGACACAGTGGAAGAAAGTGAAATTGTTTCAATGCGAGAACAATAGTCTGCGGGAATGTTTGTAGGACCTGGTATGTAGCGAATGTCTGTGGTAAATTGACCTAGGAACTCTAAATGTCGTAGTTGCCTTGGAGATGCTTTATCGACGCGTTGTTCAAAAGCGTATGTCAAAGGTTTGTGGTCCGTATAAATGGTGAAATGGCGACCTTCTAGGGTATATCTAAAGTATTTAACTGCCTGATAAGCAGCTAGAAGTTCGCGATCGTAGGTGCTGTAAGATTTTTGGGCTGAAGTAAGCTTTTTAGAGTAGAAACCTAGGGGTTCTAGTGTTTGATCACGTAGTTGTTGGAGGGAAGCACCTACGGCATAATCAGAAGCATCGACATGGAGAATCAGTGGTAGCGAAGAAGACGGATGAGCTATTAGTGTAGCGTTTTTTAGTGCCTCTTTCAAACGTTCGAATGCTTCTCGAGTCTGAGGAGTCCCCTCGATTTTACGTTTGTCGCGTTTTTTGGGATTCTGGCAGATGTCGAATAGTGGTTGCTGAATTTCCGCAGCACGTGGAAGAGAACGACGGTAGAAATTTATGAGACCTAGAAATCTTCTGAGTTTTTCAATGGTATCGGGAAGAGGTAGGTCGGTAATAGCTTTGATGCGTTCAGGAAGTGGAAATAATCCAGATTTATTTACACGAAAACCTAAAAATGAAATTTCGGCCACTCCGAATTCACATTTAGATGAATTGATACGGGTGCCGTTGTCTTGAAGTGTCTGAAAAAGTTTTGCTAGATGCTCTTGATGTTCTTTTTCAGAGGCTGATGCAACGAGAATATCGTCAAGATAGGAGTAGGCAAAGTCAAGATGTCTTAAAATTGAATGTAAATATCTTTGAAATGTTTGTGCTGAATTACGAAGGCCAAATGGGGTTTTAACAAATTCGAATAACCCAAATGGAGTCATGACTGCTGTTTTGGGAATATCTTGAGGTGGTACTGGGATGTGATCGAAAGCGCGAATGATATATAATTTTGAAAAAATACGTTTTGCCTTCTAACTGGGCATTAAAATCCTGCAAATTTGGAATGGGATATTTGTCTGGGATTGTTTTAGCGTTTAGTGTTCGGTAATCCTCACATGGTCTCCATGAGCCATCCTTTTTTTGCACCATGTGGAGGGGGCTTGACCATGGACTTTTGGAGGGTCTACAAATTCCCAAGTTTATCATGTGCTGGAATTCTAGCTTTGCTTGAGCTAGCTTTTCCGGGGGCAATCTTCTAGCTTTTGCAGTGACAGGTGGTCCTTCTGTACTTATAGTATGGAAAAACTCAACCTCTGGAAGGTTGCTAGAAGAAGTTTCCTTAAAAAGGTCAGGAAATTGTTGTAGTTGTTCTCCATAGATATGAATAGGGGTCCAGAGTCGATTAGAAATTTCATATTGGAGCGTCTATCAAAAATAAAAAGGCGGCGTGTTAGGTGGCTCTCGTCTCCTGCCGCGTGGAGGGAGTGCCTTATTAGTTTTCCGACACATGTTTTGCTTTAAAATTGCAAGGTTGGATGCAACGTTTGGCCTTGTTGCCAAATCGTTCATGATACCAACACGTGGAGGTTGAGGAATTTGTGTTTATGGAATTTCTAGAAAGCTTGGGTCTTTCTCGGGAGGTAGATCGGGAACGCGTTCGCAATTCGTTGACTGATGCTGTTAGCTTCTCTAATTGCGCTTCTAACTTGGCTAGCTTGTCGGGCTCGCGTGACTGAATTCCAGCCACGTTGTATTTATCTCCGGAAAATTCCACGATTTTGTCTGCTGTAACCGACAACTTTTTTAGAGAATCGTTGCTCAAAGCCAAAATTGAACAAACGTTGACTGGTAAACGTTGTAGAAATAAAATTTTAAGGAAATCCTCTCCAATCTGACTACCGGCTAAAAACTTCATTTCGCGTAAAAGTTGCGATGGTTTTCTGTCGCCTAATTCTAATTCTGTTAAAAGTTTATTTATTTTGCGACTTTCGGACTCTTCAAATTCTAATAAAAGACGTTTCATTAGATCTGAATAGGGGATTGATGATAATGGTTGGGTTAAAAAATCTGAAATTGACTCTGCGACATCAGGATCGAGTATAGCGAGTACATGACTGAATTTTGTCTTTTCAGAACTGATCTGCGATATACCGAACTGGGCGTCAACCGCCATCTGCCAGATTTTCACGTTATGTCTCCATATAGGAGGTAATTTTATTGCAACCCTTGCCATGATATTGCTGCTTGAAGAATCTTCGGCCATTGTGAAAAAAAATCATATAATTTTTAAATTGGAAAGGACTGACCTGTTTAGATATTCGTTTTCTGTAGGCATGGGCACGTGCGTGGAAGTTAGGCGACGTCGGCTGGAACATCAGGCTCGGCATCTTCGGCTTGCGGCACGGGGTCACCAATATGGATGTTAATTGCACTTGTTGATATTAAATCCATACGTAAACATTTAATATAACTTTATTACTTCACTAACTGAATAAACTATATGATACATTCAACTATAATACACTTTATGATATAATAACAATTACAACAGTACACGAGTACATAGCAGATAACTGACCGAGCGTGGAGGAGGTGTGTTCACTGTAGCGGTTGGTAGAGAGGATAGCGAGAGAGATCGCCTGGTGTCTCTTATATGCCGTAGTTCTTGACAGCTGGCTCTCGCATAACGTAACGCAACGTTTAACTGTCAAGAGTATTTATGCAAAAACATAGAGTAGTGTTAACGGAAACACCGCGGTCGGAACCACCGCCACAAACCCCATGCAAACATTAAAATGTACTTTAGACAAAGAAGCTAACGATACTATAAATCTCTTACGTGTAGCTATTAAAAAGTTAGAGAATAATTCACTTGACTTTTTTACAAAAGATGCGTCAGTCTACCATTTAAAGACGATGCATCATGCATTTTCAATACCTATATACCTGAAACGACTCAAAAACAAATTTTAGGAATCAAGTAAATAGCATTTAATAATGTGCACTCTGTTAAAATAATCGATAAGATAATAGACACAAAATAATACAAATTAGCCCTAAATTTAACTTACTCAAATCTGTATTAGAAACAAAAAGATAAAAAATATGTTTCGAAGACTTACTTTGGAAACATTTCAGAAAAGATTTATGAAATGTTAAGTAGCAGTACAAATAAAAAATAGCTTTTAAATCTTAGAACGCGACGCGTGATTTCCTATTTAACTAGAAAGAAAAATTATATTTGTTGACAATAGCTGGAATGTATAAATCAGCATTGTAACGCAGTCCATATCTACCAAGCTTATATCAGTTTTAGTACCAGATACAAACAACATTCTGCACTTAGAAATAAGCACACTGACAAAGCTACATTTTGCAAAACATATCACTGATACTCAATACAACCACTACATGGAGTAACTAGATTTTTGTAATGACAAGCGAAAAGGCTACTTTTTGAAGCTTTATTTATAAAAAAAATTCTGGACGCAGCAAGTGCGTTATGGTAGTGAATTTTCATAAAAATATTTTTAATAGGATTTTTTTTTAAGAAAGCTTGCATGAAATTTGGTTACCAGTATAACTTATATAGTAGGAACAATGTACCATATTTTATCAAAATAATTATTTGAAAATGTACAAATGTTTTCCGAAAATAAACTTTAAATGTTTCCGAAAAAACTGGTCTCCTAGCCAATGAACCTTAGGTTAATAGCCAATTGAGTTATTGAAATTTGAAACATTTAATGAAAATTCGCAAACAAAACGCCCTTACTGCGTTCATACAAAAATTTTCCGAAAATAAAGTTAAATGTTGGTTTCTTAACCAACAAAACTTACGTTAATAGCAAATTGAGTTATAGAAATTTGAAGGATTTAATGAAAATTTGCTACCAAAACGCACTTACTGCGTCCAGATTTTTTTCTTACAAACATGCATAATATTTCGATAAAAAATGCTAAAATGCAATAACGAATTTTTTCTACGAAAATTAGCTAAAAATTATAGACCGTTAAACCATAAACTTCACTAAACCTACAGCGAAAGCATAAACTTAATTAAACCGACAGCCAAAGCATCGGAGAAAGGGTCTACTTGAAATGAATTTTCTGTAAATATTTTAGTAAAATGAAGGGCAATGACGGTTAAATCTGAAACTTAAGGGTTTGCAGAACACTCTTATTGCATCATTTTCTTTTTACAATCCGTATTTGTTTCACGCTCTTTGCGTAAACATTGCCAATTTTGACGTTTTAAATTGCGAGTTTGACGTTTTGAGGAAAACTCCAAAATTTGTTTCTTTAGCTGCCCGTAACTTTTTTCTCCTTAAACTTAGAGACCTAGATTTTGGTACATGGTTCACTCTTTATAATACAAATACGCGTACCAAGTTTGGTTGCCATGACTTAGTTATTTCCGGAGATATTAATTTTTTTTAGAAAGAAAACACAAAATTTTCTGGGAAAACCTTGTCCTATTTTCCTGGCTAACGAACATATCCAAGTCACTTGCAAAAGGAAGATACTCACCAAATTTGATCAAAATCGGTCTATTATTGTTTGAGTTATCGGTACGATATATATATATATATATATATATATATATATATATATATATATATATATATATATATATATATATATATATATATATAAACACGGAATTAGTTAATTTTTTAAAGAAAATTCCCTAAAAAAGAAAATTTGAATCAGCAACGACTTATGGGCCATCCTGTAAATGTAGAAATATTTTTTTAAGATGTAGCTGAAGACACCCTATAACTAATGTATACAATTTTTTTCCGTATCTTGCATAATAACGGATATATTGGTCTTTAAAGATTTTTTACGAAAATTCGAAAAAAATGATATACCATTAACCGATAAACTCTATAGCCAACACTACTGCCAAAGTATCAGAGAAAGGGTCTATTTGAAATGAATTTTCTGGGAATATTTTAGTAAAATGAAGGACAATGACGATTGAAACTAAGACTTCAGGCTTTGTAAAACATTGTTCTTGAGACATTTTCGTTCCATAGCCATATTATTTTCAGGTTCATTGGCTAAATATTACCAATTTTGGGGTTTAAAATAGCGACTTTGACGTTTTGAGGAAAATCCAACTTTATTTTTTTTTAAATGCCTGTAACTTTTTTGTCCTTTAACTTACAGAGCTAAATTTTGGTAAGTAACTTACTTATAATGATGTAAACGCGCGTATAAAATTTGGTTGCCCTTACGTTGTTAATTTTGGAGATTTTTTCGATTTTTTTCGAAAGAAAACAAAATTTTCCGGGAAAACCTCGACGGATTTTCCTGACTAAGGAACTTTTCCAAGCCACTCGCAAAAGGAAGGTACTCACCTAATTTTATCAAAATCGGTCCATTATTTTTTTAGTTATAGGTGTGACACACACACACACACACACACACACACACACACACACACACACACACACACACACACACATATATATATATATATATATATATATATATATATATATATATATATATATATATATATATATATATATATATATATATATATATATATATATATATATATATATATATATATATATATATATATATATATATATATACACATATAAAGTCTGAAACCGACCTCGGATTTAGGTTCCAGGGGTCCTAAATTGCGCTCATTTGAAGAAATTTTTTCAAAATTCAAAAGTCGAGATCTTCTCATTAGTGAATTTTTTTAAAGAAAATTCACTAAAAGAATCATCAAAATGGGTTCACCTAGAAAAAATTTCTGAGGTAACACACATTAAAAAAACATACAGGCGAATTGAGAACCTCCTCCTTGTTTGAAGTCGGTTAACAAAAAAAGCAAAAAAAAGGTATTTGGGCTCGTCCGGGATTTGAACCTGTGACCTCCCGCACATTAAGCGGAAATCATACCCTTAGACCAACGAGCCAGCTGCTGGAACTTTGTTTTCATTTTCCTTCCATAGCTCATATTAGTTTCAGGTTCATTGCCTAAATATTACCAATTTTGACGTTTAAAATCGCGACTTTTGACATTTTGAGGAAAACCCAAATTTATTTTTCTTTAAATGCCTCTAACTTTTTTGTCCTTTAACCTACAGAGTTAAATTTTGGTAGGTAACTTACCTATAATTATATAAACCCGCGTATAAAATTTGGTTGCCGATTTTGACGTTTTAAATCGCAACTTTGACGTTTTGAGGAAAACCCCCTTTTTTTAAATGCCTATAACTTTTTTGTCTTTTGACCTACATAGCCACTTGCGAAAGGAAGGTACTTACCAAGTTTTATCAAAATCGGTCCATTATTTTTTAAGTTATAGGTGTGACAGATAAATAAATATATATATATATATATATATATATATATATATATATATATATATATATATATATATATATATATATATATATATATATATATATATATATATCTAAACATATAAAGTCTGAAACCGACCTTGGATTTGGGTTCCAGGGGTCCTAAATAGCGCTCATTTGAAGAAATTTTTTCAAAATTCGAAAGTCGGGATCTCCCTCTTAGTGATTTTTTTTTAAAGAAAATTCACTAAAAGCACATACCTACACGAAAACAAATGTCTTTCTTTAAATGAGCAAACTCATTTTTGATTGATTCCTCTTTCTTTGAAACTTTTGCTTCTAATTAAATGTATCAAACAAAAAAACACTTATCTATATTAAAAATATTTGCAATAATGTAATAAGTTAATTTGCATCAATATTTTTGTTATAGAGAGCCTACTTCCTTTGCTGTTGTTGTTAGTTATATTATTATTATTGCTATGGTTGCATCATGCATTTTCAATACCTATATACCTGAAACGACTCAAAAATAAATTTTAGGAATCAAGTAAATAGCATTTAATAATGTGCACTCTGTTAAAATAATCGATAAGATAATAGACACAAAATAATACAAATTAGCCCCGAATTTAACTTACCCAAATCTGTATTAGAAATAAAAAGATAAAAAATATTTTTCGAAGACTTACTTTGGAAACATTTCAGAAAAGATTTATGAAATGTTAAGTAGCAGTACAAATAAAAAATAGCTTTTAAATCTTAGAACGCGACGCGTGATTTCCTATTTAACTAGAAAGAAAAATTATATTTGTTGACAATAGCTGGAATTTATAAATTAGCATTGTAACGCAGTCCATATCTACCAAGCTTATATAAGTTTTAATACCAGATACAAACAACATTCTGCACTTAGAAATAAGCACACTTACAAAGCTACATTTTGCAAAACATATCACTGATACTCAATACAACCACATGGAGTAACTAGATTTTTGTAATGACAAGCGAAAAGGCTCCTTTTTGAAGCTTTATTTATAAAAAAGCACATACCTACACGAAAACAAATGTCTTTCTTTAAATGAGCAAACTCATTTTTGATTGATTCCTCTTTCTTTGAAACTTTTGCTTCTAATTAAATGTATCAAACAAAAAAACACTTATCTATATTAAAAATATTTGCAATAATGTAATAAGTTAATTTGCATCAATATTTTTGTTATAGAGAGCCTACTTCCTTTGCTGTTGTTGTTAGTTATATTATTATTATTGCTATGGTTATTATTGTTATAAGTTGATTTTACTTTGACGCTAAATATAGAAATACATCACACAGACATTTTAGAAACGTCATTTGTCCTTTAGTTGTTTTTTTATGAGAACACTGTAGGGTGGCAACGGGTTTTTATCCATAAATAAATTCAATTTTCTTCTGTCCGACGATTCCACGAAACGGTAACACCGTATTAAAATAGGTGTATAAAATAGGTGTATAACTAAAACGTTGACAAATGTAGTAATGATGATAGTTTTTTTATAATTTTTGTTGTTTAAAATAAAGAGCATATATATATATATATATATATATATATATATATATATATATATATATATATATATATATATATATATATATATATATATATATATATATATATATATGAGCTTTATTACTGTAATAAGGTACATCACGTATAAACAATATTTACAGCTGAACACAATAACAAGTAACGAAATTTAACATGTTATTCTCATCGGTTGATTTTCGCAATTTCCCAACGCATTTTGAAGTCCATGAATTTGCTTGCGATGATAATCTAACAACAAAGTGTCATATTTTTCCAGAAAATCTTGTATATCCATCTTCTTGTAGCTAGGTAAACAGACACAAAATTAAAATGTGAAGGCTAAAAATAATTTCTATAACTACTATTGCGACCCAATACAGTGATCTAAAGTGAACATGAAATAGTTAATAATAAATAAGTAATTATACATATGATTTATAACTTAAGCCAATAAGGAGTTGTGCCATGTGAATCACGAAAACGCCTTCTCTTTGTAAATTGTAAAAATTTAAGGTTAAATCTGGTTGTTATTATGGATGTTAATTGCACTTGTTGATATTAAATCCATACGTAAACATTTAATATACTTTATTATTTCACTAACTGAATAAACTATATGATACATTTAACTATAAAACAATCACATGAGTACAGATAACTGACCGAGCGTGGAGAGACGTGTGATCACTGTGTCGGTTGGTAGCGAGGCGAGAGAGAGAGAGATCCCGGGTGTCTCTTATATCGTAGTTCTTGACAGCTTGCTGTCGAATAACGTAACGCAACGTTTAACTGTCAAGAGTATTTATGCAGAAACATAGAGTAGGGTTGACGGAAACACTGCGGTCGGAACCACCGCCACATACTCCCCTCTCAGTGGCAACGCTATTAGTTCAAGTATCTTCGTGGAAATCGAAATCTACGTCCATGGAGTGTAGTTTGAACGGGAACGGAAACTTCACTGTCACTTTCAGTTTCACTAGGTGTTGGACTTTCACTGTCACTTTCAGTTTCACTAGGTGTTGGAATTTCACTGTCACTTTCAGTTTCACTAGGATGTCTCTGAGGCTGGAAAGTTGTCTGTTTGTTATCACAAAGAATGAATGCGGGTTTAAGACGGTCAACAGAAATTGTCTCTTCTCCGTGTGATTTCTTGATTTTGAAGACTTTGTCAGTTCGGGATAACACTTCAAAGGGGCCGTCATAAACTGGTTCGAGGGTTTTTCGCGGAATATCAATGCGAACAAAAACAAAAGGAGCTTCCATAAGCTTAGGATGGACAAATACCTTTTTTTGCAGTATGATGTTTAAAAGGTACTGGTCGAAGTTTCCTTATGTCGTCTTTCAGCTGAGATATAAGTGGTGGAACATCATGAGCTTGTGTGCTGTTGAAAAAGTCGGTGGGAAGTTTGATTGATTCTCCGTAGACTATTTCAGCGGGTGTTGAGCGATATTCTGGAATTATGTACGATCTGAGTTCTAGTAACACAATTGGCAATTTAGCGACCCAGTTTTCGTCCATATGAGCTTTCAAGGCATGTTTCAGAACTCTATGCCATCTCTCGATTACACCATTTGCTGCTGGGTGGTAAGCTGTGGTCTTGATGTGGTCTGCACCTAGTGTTTTAGTGAGGTGTGTGAAAAGGTGGCAATCGAATTGTTTACCTCTGTCTGTGGTGATGTATTGCGGAACACCGAAACGAGAGATCCAGCATGATAAAATAGTGTTCGCTACTGTTTCTGCTGTAATATCTGACAATGGAATTGCTTCGGGCCATCGAGAAAATCTGTCTATTATTGTTAACAGATAGCGTTGACCTTGTGATGGTGGTAATGGTCCCACAATGTCAACATTTATATGCGAGAATCTTCTCATGGCTGGGGTGTATTGTCCAATGGCACTGGAAGTGTGTCTCCATATCTTGACTTTTTGGCAGGGAATGCAAGTTTTAGACCAAAGAGATACATCGCGTTTCAATTTGGGCCAACAAAATCTATCCTGGACCAGATCGACTGAAGCTGATATGCCTGGGTGAGATAAATTGTGGATAGAATCGAAAATCTTTCGGCGAAATTTGAGCGGAATGAATGGGCGAAGTTTCTTTGAAGAAGAATCGCAAATAAGATTCAATCCGTTGTCAAGAGGCATGTTTTGAAATTTGTATGAGGAAGATTTAGACTGCAGAAGCTGTTCCGGACATTTCAGTGACTTTGTCTTTGTCTTTCGTATTACCCAACAAATTTTTTAAATTACTTTTCGTCGTAAACGTCAAATGTAAATCGGCTTTCTTAAAAATACTTTCCAAACCCTTTGTGATTCGTTGTTCATAAGGTAAACACAATTTTTTTCTCGATTTTATTATTCTTAAATGTCGTACATTCAGATATCACCTTCTTTGTTCTGTGTTTATTAACTAATTTGTCTATTAAACCATCCGAGTAACCGTTATATCTCGCCACATTTTTTATGTATTCTAATTCTGTATTAAATCTATTTTTACTCAACGGAAATTTGATCAATCTATTTACTAAAAAATTTAAACTAGCCGTTTTTTGTGCAAACGTATGATGTGAGTCATTAGGAATATAACTAATAGTAGCCGTTTCCTTCCTATAGACATCGAATTCAAGCGAGCCATTATTTTTATTTTTAATAACTAGTACATCTAGGAACGAAAGTTTATTGTTGATTTCTATTTCGTGGGTAAATTTTATTGGATCAAATTGACTATTTAGTTTTTCAGTAAATTCTTCTTCCTTACATGTATTTGTGTCAGACACTGCAAAAATATCATCGACATAACGAAACCAAACTCTAGGGAAATACCCATTTTTATTTTTTAAATCCGTCTCAAATCTACTCATAAACAAATCTACAATAAAAGGCGATAATGGATTGCCCATAGCTGTGCCTTCAGTTTGTTCAAAAAACTCATTGTTAAATTGGAAAATATTTTGTTTTATACAAAGGTTAGTTAGAGTTAAGTATTCTTTGCAGACGTCTCGACTTATATTGTTCAATTTTAATAATTCTTCCAAATACTCCAACGTTTGTTTTGTGGGTACACTAGGAAATAATGACGCCACGTCGAATGACATCAAAATCTCCCCTTCCAATAATTTAACATCTTTAATTTTATCAATAAAATCAAGAGAATTTAGCACCGAACAGCTTTTCTGTTTAATAGGTAGTCTTTTAAACTCGTTTGACAACCACTTTGCCAAATTATATGTTGGAGAATCTCTAGCGAAAATGATAGGCCTCATTAATTTTCCCGGTTTATGAATTTTCGGGAGACAATATTTTTTGGGGACTTTAGGATTAGAAACTTGTAAACGTCTTCTTAAATCCTTTGTTATGAGATTTGGACATTTTTTTAAACTGTTTTTAACTTCGTTAATCATTTTTGGTAACGGATTTTTATCTAATTTTCTATACGGCCCTGACTATTGCATTACTAACTCGCTCTTTATAATCACTTTTGTCCATTATCACAACTGTATTGCCTTTATCCGCCTTAATATAAAAACAATCTTTTTCTCGCAATCGTTTCACTATTTTCATTTGATTATCATTTTTGTTTTTTGTAGGATTTTCTTTTAGATTTTTAGAGATTTTCTTTTTACATACTTCACGAATAAAGTTTTTTGAAGAATCCGGAAATTTTTTAATTCCCGTTTCTATACTGGCAATGACATCTAGAAGTGCTTCTTTTTGTGACTGTAATCCGAATTTTAACCCTCTGTTTAAGAGGTCCATCTCATTTTTGTTAAACGACTGCGACGAAAGATTTTCTACAAGGTCAATTTTTCGAGGAACTGATTTTTCAATTTTAATCTGATCGTTTACAAGTTTTTTTAGTTTTTTATTCTGGATATTGATTTTCTTAATTAACTTAGCGTTTATGACTACAAACATTTTCCTCTGAAAATTGCACCATTCATCATACTCTACGTTATCTAAATTAAATGTTAACTTTTTAAACAAACTATAAGCTTGTATTTCTAATTCACTACGTTTCGAGTAAAGATATTGCCTTTCTAAATCTAACCATTTTTGCTTAGCACACTTTAAAACTTTTTGACCTACTTTTGTGTTGATAGAAATTTTAACATTGAAATTAATGAAATTAGGAAAAACCGACTTCTGTTTACATGATTTTAAAAAAGCAATATCAGCACCTAAAAATCTAATCTTAGTACTTAGCTTTCTATATAGATTCAGTTCCGTTGACCTGGGAGCCATAATTCACTATGTGAAAACTGGAACCTGTGATGAGCACTAATAAGTACACTTGGAGAACACCCAAATCACCACAACACATATTTCAGAGACCTTACGATCGTTTCGTTGATTTGGGTGTTCTCCAAGTGTACTTATTAGTGCTCATCACAGGTTCCAGTTTTCACATAGTGAATGATGTCATTCGACGTGGCGTCATTATTTCCTATGTACCCACAAAACAAACGTTGGAGTATTTGGAAGAATTATTAAAATTGAACAATATAAATCAAGACGTCTGCAAAGAATATTTAACTCTATGGATGTTAATTGCACTTGTTGATATTACCTGGGATGGTGATATTGAATCCATAGGTAAACACTTGATATACTTTATTATTTCACTAACTGAATAAACTATATGATACATTTAACAATAATACAATTACAACAGTACATGAGTACATAGCAGATAACTGACCGAGCGTGGAGGACGTGTGTTCACTGTAGCGGTTGGTAGAGAAGAGAGAGATCGCTCTGGTGTTTCTTCCTTGCTGTAGATCTTGACAGCTGGCTGTCGCAGAACATAACGTAACGTTAACTGTCAAGAGTATTTCTGCAGAAACACAGAGTAGTGTTGACGGAAACACTGCGGTCGGAACCACCGCCACATACTCCCCTCTCAGTGGCAACGCTATTAGTTCAAGTATCTTCGTGGAAATCGAACTCTACGTCCATGGCGTGTAGTTTGAACGGGAACGGGAACTTCACTGTCACTTTCAGTTTCACTAGGTGTTGGACTTTCACTGTCACTTTCAGTTTCACTAGGTGTTGGACTTTCACTGTCACTTTCAGTTACACTAGGATGTCTCTGAGGTTGGAAAGTTGTCTGTTCGTTATCACAAAGAATGAATTCGGGTTTAAGACGGTCAACAGAAATTGTCTCTTCTCCGTGTGATTTCTTGATTTTGAAGACTTTGTCAGTTCGGGATAACACTTCAAACGTCATAAACTGGTTCGGGGTTTTTTCGCGGAATATCAATGCGAACAAAAACAAAAGGAGCTTCCATAAGCTTAGGATGGACAAATACCTTTTTTTGCAGTATGATGTTTAAAAGGTACTGGTCGAAGTTTCCTTATGTCTTCTTTCAGCTGAGATATAAGTGGTGGAACATCATGAGCTTGTGTGCTGTTGAAAAAGTCGGTGGGAAGTTTGATTGATTCTCCGTAGACTATTTCAGCGGGTGTTGAGCGATATTCTGGAATTATGTACGATCTGAGTCCTAGTAACACAATTGGCAATTTAGCGACACAGTTTTCGTCCATATGAGCTTTCAAGGCCTGTTTCAGAACTCTATGCCATCTCTCGATTACACCATTTGTTGCTGGGTGGTAAGCTGTGGTCTTGATGTGGTCTGCACCTAGTGTTTTAGTGAGGTGTGTGAAAAGTAGCAATCGAATTGTTTACCTCTGTCTGTGGTGATGTATTGCGGAACACCGAAACGAGAGATCCAGCATGATAAAATAGTGTTCGCTACTGTTTCTGCTGTAATATCTGACAATGGAATTGCTTCGGGCCATCGAGAAAATCTGTCTATTATTGTTAACAGATAGCGTTGACCTTGTGATGGTGGTAATGGTCCCACAATGTCAAAGGTTTGTGGTCCGTATAAATGGTGAAATGGCGACCTTCTAGGGTATATCTAAAGTATTTAACTGCCTGATAAGCAACTAGAAGTTCGCGATCGTAGGTGCTGTAAGATTTTTGGGCTGAAGTAAGCTTTTTAGAGTAGAAACCTAGGGGTTCTAGTGTTTGATCACGTAGTTGTTGGAGGGAAGCACCTACGGCATAATCAGAAGCATCGACATGGAGAATCAGTGGTAGCGAAGAAGACGGATGAGCTATTAGTGTAGCGTTTTTTAGTGCCTCTTTCAAACGTTCGAATGCTTCTCGAGTCTGAGGAGTCTACTCGATTTTACGTTTCTCGCGTTTTTTGGGATTCTGGCAGAGGTCGAATAGTGGTTGCTGAATTTCCGCAGCACGTGGAAGAGAACGACGGTAGAAATTTATGAGATCTAGAAATCTTCTGAGTTTTTCAATGGTATCGGGAAGAGGTAGGTCGGTAATAGCTTTGATGCGTTCAGGAAGTGGAAATAATCCAGATTTATTTACACGAAAACCTAAAAATTAAATTTCGGACACTCCGAATTCACATTTAGATGAATTGATATGGATGCCGTTGTCTTGAAGTGTCTGAAAAAGTTTTGCTAGATGCTCTTGATGTTCTTTTTCAGAGGCTGATGCAACGAGAATATCGTCAAGATAAGAGTAGGCAAAGTCAAGATGTCTTAAAATTGAATGTAAATATATTTGAAATGTTTGTGCTGAATTACGAAGGCCAAATGGGGTTTTAACAAATTCGAATAACCCAAATGGAGTCATGACTGCTGTTTTGGGAATATCTTGAGGTGCTACTGGGATGTGATGGAAAGCGCGAATGATATCTAATTTTGAAAAAATACGTTTGCCTTCTAACCGGGCATTAAAATCCTGCAAATTTGGAATGGGATATTTGTCTGGGATTGTTTTAGCGTTTAGTGCTCGGTAATCCCCACATGGTCTCCATGAGCCATCTTTTTTCGCACCATGTGGAGGGGGCTTGACCATGGACTTTTGGAGGCTCTACAAATTCCCAAGTCCATCATGTGCTGGAATTCTAGCTTTGCTTGAGCTAGCTTTTCCGGGGACAATCTTCTAGCTTTTGCAGTGACAGGTGGTCCTTCCATACTTATAGTATGGAAGAACTCAACCTCTGGAAGGTTGCTAGAAGAAGTTTCCTTAAAAAGGTCAGGAAATTGTTGTAGCAATTTGAAGTACTGGTGTGTCGGGTCTACGAGATGAATTTTAGAATTAAATCCTGGTGGTGGGTTAGCACCGGCCTTAGAGAGGTTTGTCTTTGTATCGATTAAACGTCTATGTTTCATATCCACAAGTAAAGCAAACTCTGCTATAAAATCAGCGCCTATAATTGGTTGCTTGATATCGGCAAGTGTAAAGGGCAGCAGAACCGACGGCGTAAACCTAGATCCAAATCTAATAGTTGTTCGCCATAGGTATGAATAGGGGTCCCGTTTGCAGCATACAAGGTACGTTTCGATTGAAATTTCCGTTGGTCGTGAGTCGGTGGAATAACTGAAATATCCGCTCCAGAGTCGATTAGAAATTTTATATTGGAGCGTCTATCAAAAATAAAAAGGCGGCGTGTTAGGTGGCTCTCGTCTCCTGCCGCGTGGAGGGAGTGCCTTATTAGTTTTTCCGACACATGTTTAGCTTTAAAATTGCAAGGTTGGATGCAACGTTTGGCCTTGTTGCCAAATCGGTCATGATACCAACACGTGGATGTTGCTACCATCACATATGATTTCTCATTATTATAGCAGTCAAAATAAAACAAATTCTTTCAGATTTAGGCTTTTTTCCAATATATTAAACACCTTTTCACGTGTTTCTACTTGTTTTTATTAGAATACGGAGGGCCCAGCTGTTGTTGGTTGTATCATGTCACCACTGGTGGCGCTAGTCGCCAACGCGCACACTCATCCCTATTTTGGTGTAGGTGTAACAAATAAACCTGACAATTAGAACAACTAAATTAATTATTAATTAGTTTGTCGCTAATCCAGAGAACATTCCTACCTACTTATCTATGTGTTAATAACAGCAATGGTAGATGGCTATAGCAGAAAACAGAAGTATACGCGCGCGGGGTGCTTTTTGTCAGTTTTGTGACAAATTAAAGTGGTTGCAAATAAATTATTTAGCTTTTATCTCATTCTGATTTGTGAAAGCGTGTATTGCTAATAATTAATTTCATAAGATAATTAACGTTTAAAGCGCTAAATTTAACTCAAATGTTTATAAGGTCATTTCCTACTGTGTTATGGTTAAAACCGAAAGGTGGGAAACCGGGCCCCGGGATCCTAGGACCCCGTGGTCAGAACTGCTCCATGTGTTATGTTACAGTGTAACCTGAGTGATCCAAAATTACGGGATATAGTTATAGTTCATCTCTTTATAAAGTATATATTTATAACGCTGCTATAGATATTTAATGTAAGACATTTATTACATTGTTATGTAACATTGTACATTTACTTATCTATGCTTGACTATTGAGTTATAGCATATATCAACTTTTGTAAGATACATGTTATAAAATTATATTAAATTAATTTAAGGTTGTTGATGTAATAATGTTAAGCACGTTATGGGAAATGTTTGTACATGTTTTTTTTAATACAACACTTTTACAGGACTATCGTATCACACTCGAAACATGTCAATATTACAATATGATTGATAATTGATATGTGTCTGAAAGGTACATATATGTAACTTATGTGTTACAAATATACATTACGATGATACTTTCTTGATCTTAATTTGCCATGTATCAGTTACATGTGTGTTTGCTGGGTAACATGTTTACAAAATCATTACACTGGCACAATTTTGAAATAGATGCCTTAGGAAAGGTTACAAGGGAGCTTATACATAAGTTTTTTAAGTCCATTACAAAACATATTTTATATAAAGATTTCTAATCTAATATCGTCTAACATTTTTTTTTTTTCGAAAATTTAAGAACAGAAACAAAAAAGCTTCTTCTGGACTCAAAACATTCTCTAACAGATTTTTGTTGCAAAATTTTTCTAATACCATGTAAAACAATATTCCTGTTACAAAAATGTTTTTTTTTAATAGCCATACGTAGCTAAGCAACAAGATAATATATTTATAAGCTTTTTAAGAAATTTTTAACTGATGAAATTAATAACGCTATTTGATTTAATTCTAATCTAAAAGTCACTCATCAGGTGCTATAACAATAATAAATTTCAAAGTCCGGACATAGAAAGTGCGCTACGGTAGCGAATTTTTCTAAACATTTTCATTTTCGAATGCTTATAAATCAATCTAATCTTCAAAAATTTCAGTTTTGGTATGAAAGAAAGTATCTATAATCGTAGCACGTATATGTACCATTTAATCAAAATAGCACCATTTTTCGGGAGACACTAATTTTTCGAATTACCTATATGTAATAATTATATAGCTTAAACAAGTTCGTGGGTCAACATTAATCGAGCCAGTTTTCTAGGAAAAATTCAAATGTCTGTTCACTCTGTTGCCTTAACAAAAATAAAATTATTTTGATATAATCTGGCACAAGTGTTGCCGTTATAGATACTAACTCACATACCAAAACTGAGATTTTAAGGTTAATAATGTAAAACTGACTTAAAACCTTATAAAAATGTTTGGAAAATTCGTTACCATAACGCACAATATTGCAAGTCGTGACCTTTCTTTTAGACAACTTTTTCTAAAATATAGTATGTAATGTTTGGGTTGGCAACAGCGCCTTGTAATTTCCACTTCCAGATATAGTATATATTTTCTGTAGTGATGGGAAAAACAGTTATTTTCTGTTAACTGTTGAAGCCGTTAACGTTATTTAATAATAACCGTTGAAAATAACGGCTCAAGTTATTTTAAACTGGATAGTCGATCGATAGTATCCTACATTGCCAAAGCTGTGAGCGAGAGCGAGCACACTAGTATAAATGCATTGTATTTTTACCCCGTTATTTCACGTACCTAGTGTATAAATCTCAAATTTTGTCGATATGAAAAGGAAACAAAGGGTTAAGAAATTATAATAAGCGTGTCGTAAATCTTTTGCCACTCTGAAGTGAAACTTTTAGAAATCAGAAAGGAGTCTTCTATAAGAATTTACTTAGATGTTTTAGGAATTATAAACTAGTCATTTCTAACAAATTTATTTTATGAGGGGTCTTTACATAAATGTCAATGCCACAGCAAGAATCAATAAATATCATTATTTATCACGCCTTAGGACGTTACCCAACAAACACGTTTGTAACCGTTACATGGCATTGGGAGCTCAATAAAATAACACTGTAACATAACACTGTTACCTAAAAATGACACAAATGTACTTTGCAAATGGAGCACATTTAAGAAACAAAGAAAACCTGTCAACTGAAATATGATTTAAACTTTTAAACTCGTCAATAGTTTATTTTGTTATTAAATTTATATAAAGAAAATAAACGGAAAATAAGTGGAAATACAAATTAACACCTATATGTTCTAGCCATTTTCGTCGTTTTGTTCGGGTAACTGCGCAGGGCGAAAGCGAATGTTGAGTCTTGATTCTTGCTGTTACTGTTTGCTAGTAGATTATGAGGTTATGTTATGTTTATTTTGATTGTGCTCGTGTTTATGATTTATATTGTTTTCTTATTCCTCATACAAACGGTAAAGTGAAAAATTTGTGGTAAGTATTGGATTTTATTTTTCTCTATTTCTTGAAAGATTACAGTATTTAATATAAGGTATAAGAATTTATGTTTTGTACATGATTTTATCGACAAAATCGACGACCGATTGTGAAGAACTACATTAATGTGGATGTTGAATTCTTATTGGTGTTTCATGTTAAATGAATTATATTGTACATTTTGAATCTATGATTGTGTTATCCTAGCGTTTTATGGCGGAATGTGAGTTAACCTATATGTTTCCATTGCAGCATACGTTTCTGATCATTATTATTGAAAGGCTGGAAATGACCGTACATTGCGAATTTAAACAATGCTATTCACTATAAGAAGTTCAGAATTAATTGCCGCTAGATCAACCCAAGAAATATAATAAGGTCAGCAAGCTCAACGTTTTAAACATTGCCAAAGGTAATTAGTAGTACTTGGTTTTGTATGATCATCTGAACTTATTGATTAAATTTGCAACTGTTGTTATCTACTAGCAGGGTAAAATTTACAGGAGCTGAGTTTTGGACACAAGCAAAGACGACTAATTTGTTAAAGCAATTTTAATATGGATGATACTCCTCTAGTTACAGTTTAAAGTTGCGGTTATATTTAATTATACATATAAACTTCTACTGATGTTTAGATTTAATTTAGAATTTCAAATTATTCATAGCTTTCAGCTAAATGTAAACATTATAAACAATTTTAAAAGTAAAATTGAAATTATAAATATTTTAATACAATAAGAATGTATTATATTATATTGTTTTCTTACAAGTGTTTAATAAATTATGTTTTCAATAACTTTTTGTTTTGTTTTTCTAAACTATTATTGTGTGTGGTTATATAGAAAAAGCTCTACTCCTAACAACAAAATGTAACATGTAATGTTGATGAAATTGTTAATAAATATATCTGATATATATGCCCAGGTATATTACATAGATATGTCACGAGATGAACTATATGCATGACATTTCGTGTTACATGTAACTTACAAGTTCATAACAAGTTACATAAATGATACTTTTGTAAATAACAAAATATTATTTCAGTTATGTGAATGTTACATAACTGTGTTTGTTGGAGACGTTAGAACTTTTATTGCTACACAGGGAGTGATTCTAAGAACTCCATAACATAACGCAGCTAATACAATTTCGGTAAAGAAACAGTATAAAAAATTGAGTTTGAGTTTTTAAAAAAATTGGAAGATATATAGTATTAATTGTTTATTTACTTATTTTAATATTCGTTGTTTTAAAATTAGTTTCAAAAATTTCAAAGGGCTGTAACTTGGAGGAGAAGGGGTTTCAAGAAAAACTTAATAAAAAGACACCCCTTATTTTTCGCCAAAGAATCACCCTGTAAAATTTTTCGCATCAATTTGGAAACAGCCTATATATATATATATATATATATATATATATATATATATATATATATATATATATATATATATTCATTTAATTTTTTATATTGAAATGTATATAGATATTAAAAAAATGTTGTATCATTATATTTTTTTTATCAATTTGATAACTATTATCAGACAAACGAAAATGACGTGTTAACTGTTTTCTTAGGTAATGTATATAAATTTAAATAAATAAGTACTTTAATTTCATGTGAAATAACCCTATTTTGCGTTGTCTATAGTGAAAGTAATAACACGTTTTTACAGAAATTCATCTTTTCACACAACATTTTTTATTATTAAATATTTGGCTTTACATACTAGTGGGAAACTCAACTGTTTCAAAAATAACAGCTTCTCAGTTTAACAGAATAACTCTGTGTAGTAGTGTCCGTATGCCGTATCCCCATCAACAACCGGTTAAAGTTAAAATTAAAATTAAACCGTTTTATTGTACCGAAAATCCTACGTTCGTAAAGCTGTTAGCGAGAGCGAGCACACAGTATAAATAACGTGTTTAGCATTCCCAATCTCAAGGCTATTCATCCCGTTAAATAGTTAAATAAACAGTTGCCGATGAAAACAGATGTTTGTTCATCGAAGCCGAACTAGTTGCAGTAGAACTGAAACAGACACGACTCCGAAATCTAGTTTAGTGATAAGTACACTTGGAGAACCCAAATCACCACAACACATTTTAAAAGACCTGACGATCGTTTAACTAACCAAGTTAGCGTCATCAGAGGATGAATGTTTCATCCTCTTGGTTAGTGAAACGATCGTCAGGTCTTTTAAAATGTGTTGTGGTGATTTGGGTTCTCCAAGTGTACTTATCAGTGCTCATCACAGGTTCCAATCTTCACTTAGTCTAGTTTAGTGTAAAAAGCGTTATTTTTTAAGCTGCTATTTTTATAAATCCATAACTGGTGGTTACCGTTACGGCTCGGTATAAAAATAGCTGACAGGTAAATAACGACCCATCACTAATTTTCTGACAGCTGAAATGAAATGTGAATGTGACTAGTATCCACCATGATACAAATAACGAGAGATATGATATTCCGACTACCTATTTTTAGACCTGTCACGCGCATGGCGTCAAGTGGTGAGTCCAATGCAACAATAATATGCTGTTGTGCACTGGGGTTTGACGTTTCATCACAACCTCTTAACAAATTACGTATTTTACTAATATTTAAGTGCATACAGTTGGAAGTAATAAAAATGAAAAAGATTAAATTTAGTGCTGCGATCTATATTATATGAAAAATACAATATAGGCGTAACTTCAACCGCATTAAACTGACGTATAGAAACTATTTGATTGCGAATGACTTTGTTTTAAGTGGGTAGTTGGACTTCTATAACGTTACTCACCACGTGACGTCATACGAGGGGGCGGGGCATATGCGCAATATCATATCTCTTCTAAGTCATTATATCATGAGTATCCAAAGCATAATAAAGATTATGCTGTGTAGTAACTGCAAAGTAAATGTAAATCGATTTTTGCCTCAAAGCGTAACAAGTATGGAGACTAGTCATGTGGTACATTTGGTGGTTGCAATATTTTTTTATATAATTCAATTAACATGCACATTAGAGGTCAAGAAGTTCCCACTACGAATGCCGAATGTATATCCTGACAGGGTGGGTATTTCATTTTCACTTATTTGATTGATTTTTCTGGTTGCCTATACTCCTAATTTAACTTCTATCTGCTCCCCTTATTTATGTTTTTGCTGGGATAAGTTTATGTTGAAATTCTTGGTTCTTTTATGGATTTTTAATAGTAAAAGTTAAACTACATTCCTCCCAATGAACGAGGTTAGAGTTTCGTAGCATATTTAACATGGTGATGGTGAATATTCGTTAACTCCACTAGCAACTTCTACAAGAGGTAAATTCTGTTTTTTAATCATTGGAATAATTTTTAAATGTTTGTAGCATTTTGTATACAACAGGGTTCTTTATTTTGAAAGTATGTGCCTTCCTAATTATAAATATGGTGATTTCATTACTTGCATAATGCAGATACAATAAAGATTAGGCTAGATACTTTAAAAATATATTGTATTATTAAAAGATTTATTAAAAAGCCCCACTTGCAGAAATTTTCTCATCTAACTATCTAAACAGTACTTAAGTAGGTATAGTTTCGATTTTGTTTCTAAACTTTATGTGTAGCATATGGAAGTCCTAAATAGGCATAATTTTAGTATGACAATCACCAATTTGTTAGTCATATAATATATTTTCTTTTTTTTTTTTAACTGCCATTGGCTTTGTCGAGTCTTCCAAATATATTTTCTGGTTGAAGCATACATTTGTTAATTATGTTAAATATACCTACATGCTAGATATTATATTTATAGTTCTAATAATACAAAGTTTGTGTACTTGCATATTTATAGATTATTTACTCGAATGTAAATAATCTGACGGTAATCCTGTGTTTAAAGTGCCTCTTTAGTAAACATACAATTAGGGCGAAATCGGAACGTGAACTGGACGCGGGACGATGTGCACTGTTGCCAGATGAGTATAAGCAAGGGTCATTTTAAATATAGAAGGCATTCAATGGGTGAACAAATGTTTTCATAATGTAAATAAATGATAGTATTGCGTTATGTACATAGATCGATATTTGACATATTTTGCGGAAAGCAGTAGGAAAACGGAAATGTAAACAGTTAATTTTCAGCAATTGTGGTCTATGGGGAAAAATGTGATATATAAGGAAATCAAGGGATGAACAAATGTTTTTATAATTTTAATAAATTAAAATATGGCGTCATCTGCATAAATCGATATTTGACATATTTTGCGGAAAGCAGTAGGAAAACGGAAATGTAAACAGTTAATTTTCAGCCTCAGGGGGAAAAACGTGTGCCTCTCCTCCCTTTTTTGGTACATCAGTAACATCAACAGAGGTTGTGCCATTGTGATTGAGCAAGGTAATCTGCACGTTCCACCATTCCCAGGGGGCGTAAAGCCGTCGGTCCCGTGCCCATGCAATGTTGGGCACGTTAAAGACCCAAATTCCCCGGACAGTGAGGTGAATGAATGACACTTTAGTAAAGTCAATGAAGCAATTTCCGTTGCGAATTGCCGATGATAAATACAACTGTATATGCTAATATCAAACGGTAACCAGTATATTATTTTGAAAAATCGCAATGTAATCGCATGGTAATGAAGCAATTTCTACCGACAACTGTCGATGATAAACCAAACCGAGAAAATGGCTCCAAATGGGCTTACCTTCGAAGCGTCTGTTTATATTTTACTTTCTAACCTTAAATTTACTAATGGGGAGACCCCGACTTTTGATTTATGAAAAAGTTTTTGCAAATAAGCGCGAACTATGGCCCCAAGAACCCATATCCGGGGTCAGTTTCCATTTTTTATATGTATGTATATATATATATATATATATATATATATATATATATATATATATATATATATATATATATATGTATGTATGTATATATGTATGTATGTATGAATGACACCGAGAACAAAAAAATTATTGTGCCGATTTTGAAAAAGTTTGGCATGTACCATCCTTTTCTATATGGCTTGGATAAGGGCGTTAGTCAGGATAATCGGATGAGGTTTTCCAAAAGAATTGTAACTTTTCATTAGGAAAACATTTTTAAGTCAAAAATTTAAAAAGCTATGACAACCAAATGTGGTAGATAGGTTTGCGGTTGAAAAGGTACACTACACACCAAAATTACTGGTTACCGTATGATATTAGCATATACAGTTGTATTTATCATCGGCAATTCGCAACGGAAATTGCTTCATTGACTTTTCTTACTCATTTAAGGTTGGAAAGTAAAATATAAACAGACACTTCGAAGGTAAGCCCATTTTGAGCCATTTTCTCGGTTTTGTTTATCATCGACAGTTGTCGGTAGAAATTGCTTCATTACCATGCGATTACATTGCGATTTTTCAAAATAATATACTGGTTACCGTTTGATATTAGCATATACAGTTGTGTTTATCATCGGCAATTCGCAACGGAAATTGCTTCATTGACTTTACTAAAGTGTCATTCATTCACCCCACTGTCCGGGGAATTTGGGTCTTTAACGTGCCCCACATCGCATGGGCACGGGACGGACGGCTTTACACCCCCTGGGAATGGTGGAACGTGCAGATTACCTTGCTCAATCACAATGGCACAACCTCTGTTGATGTTACTGATGTACCAAAAAAGGGAGGAGAGGCACACGTTTTTCCCCCTGAGGCTGAAAATTAACTGTTTACATTTCCGTTTTCCTACTGCTTTCCGCAAAATATGTCAAATATCGATTTATGTAGATGACGCCATATTTTAATTTATTAAAATTATAAAAACATTTGTTCATCCCTTGATTTCCTTATATATCATGTTTTTCCCCCTAGACCACAATTGCTGAAAATTAACTGTTTACATTTCCGTTTTCCTACTGCTTTCCGCAAAATATGTCAAATATCGATCTATGTACATGACGCAATACTATCATTTATTTACATTATGAAAACATTTGTTCACCCATTGATTGCCTTCTATATTTAAAATGACCCTTGCTTATACTCATCTGGCAACAGTGCACATCGTCCCGCGTCCAGTTCACATTCCGATTTCGCCAGAATTGTATGTTTACTAAAGAGGCATTTTAAACACAGGATAACCTAATCTGACTATTGAAAAGAATTCTGTTAGATTATAGCTTACGTGGAAGATCGGTTGACAGGCTCGATCAGTTCAGAGGTATTCTTGATTGCAATAAGTGTAGATGGGTGAATGCAGGTAATGTATGTGCGCATCTGTGCTTAAATGTGTGTGTGTGTATGTGATGGTGTGTGTGGGTTTGTGACTATGTACATGTGGGTGTTTGAGACTGTATGTGTATGTGTCCGTGTATTTACGTGTGAGTATGATTGTGTAACTGTATGCTTGTCTGGGCGCTTTCAGGTGCATTTAAGTCTGCAAAGGGAGGTTCATTGTGCACACGGCCTTTGGCGTACTGATATGTGTGGGACATGTACGGCTGACGGCAGGGTCAAGCGAGCAAAACAGGGGACAACTGTGTCGAACTTTAAGTATTTCCACTAAGAAGGTTCGCCTTCAGTGGATTGTTTAAATTATGTATTGTTGTGACTCATTTTACTAAGAATTATTTGTCCTATTTACGTTTT
Source organism: Tillus elongatus (assembly GCA_964006375.1). Lineage (NCBI taxonomy): Eukaryota > Metazoa > Arthropoda > Insecta > Coleoptera > Cleridae > Tillus > Tillus elongatus. The sequence continues at coordinate 56,181,455 of OZ023269.1, forward strand.
GCATAATTCTGTAACTTTTATTGTTTTGTAACTAATGTGCAACAATAAATATTATTTTATTATTATAGTCTAGTATTCCTATACTATTTATTAAAGTTCTTGGAAGATCTTAATGATGCCAAAGGTAGAAAATTCCCCTTGGTAGGAGTCTCAGGTTATACATTTTAGTCTTGCTTTGAAGTTAATCCTAATACTTATTCTACCTTTTTTTATTACATACCTACAGTAACAACGCAAACAAATATTATTATGATATTTATATTGTTGATATCCAAGAGTGACACATGTTTTAATGCATAGAACATTTTTACATGCATGGAAATACCCAGAAACATATATAGTGGACAGAAAAAGGCTTTAAAAAAATCTAATTATTATCATGTGACCGCGAACGTTCTGTTATTGGTTGTGACATACTTGGACAGTAAATAAATGACGTATTTACATTTGCCTTATGGTGTGATAAACCTTATGGTATCAAAAACCGATCCACAAAGGAGAGCAGCGGTGGCCTTTGCAGTCAGCAATTCTTTAGCCAATATGGTTCAGCAACCTACTTACTTTCCTCACATCCCAACACACAGCTCGAATCCCTTGGACCTCCTTCTTACTACAAAATGCCATAAGACATCAGTCAGCGCCCGGATTGGTCGCTCAGACCAGGGCATGGTCACTGCTTCCTGGGAAATGCAACCCGAGGTCACACAGTCATCACACCCACCTATCGTTTGGCACTGCAACTCCGGAAACTGGGACGAAATGTGAGATTACTTTAAAGTTTATTAAAATATTCCCACATAGTTACAAATGCAATAATGGTTGATATAATAAGTAAAGTTACATTATATATATATTGTTACAAAGCACTTCAATAGACGTAGGTGCGGTGTTGCCACATCTCCAGAATTTCCCCAACATCTGGGAATTTTTGCACAGTCTGGCAACACCGCCTCCCCACCCCCCTGGGGGTGCCTGGGGTGACCCCCCTCAGGCGAAGTCTCAACCCTCTAGGACCAGAAATAACGAAGTTACCAACTTGTACCCCGTCGGAACGGATAACTGAGGTCTGCACATTCCGAACACCCTGTATGTACACCCTGTATACGCAGAGAACCCTTACACCCTGTATACGCAGAGAGATCTTATAGTTCGAGAAACACCTCTTGTGTAACATAGGAGTGGTGACCACATTTGGATCATCCTGTATATACATCCCCCTGTATACACACGGGACCGATCTGTATTCACAGAACCTTCTAGTGAAAGAAGGTCCTGGAACGTTCTGGAATGGAATGCTCTAGAAAGGAGGGGAAGGTACGGCGAGTATATAAAAGCGAAAGCAAGCCAGCACAGTTCAGTTCAGTAAGATAATGTGGTAGTGACTTGAAGAAGCAGTGTAAAGAGAGTAGTGACTGTAGTACCAGATTAGTGACTTTTGTTGAGAGTAGTAATTGTAAGGCCAGTAAATGAAGTGTTTTGTGAGAGAGACATTCTAGAAATTTTATTTTATCCATATTTAGAGTGTAAATAAAGTTGTTTTGTTAAAATTAAAAGTCTCACTTATCCAGAACCCGGGGAAAACGCAACAATTTGGTGTCAGAAGTGTGGGATAAGTGAGTGAAGAAGTGAACAAGCAAGCTAGCTGTAAATGGTAAACACCAGATCGACTGACTACGACAAGATGGCTGAAATCAAAGAGTTGATGGACTTACTGAAAAAGCAACGCGAAGAAGATGAACAACGACGACAAGAAGAGGACAGAAGACGGCGCGAAGAAGACGAACGACGGCGGCAAGAAGATAAAGAAGACCTCAAGAGGCAACGCGAAGAAGACGAACAACGACGACAAGAAGATGAAAGAAGACGGCGCGAAGAAGACGAGAGAAGACGACAAGAGGAAGAACAGAGGCGCCTTGAAGATAAAGAAGAACTCAAGAAGCAACGCGAAGAAGACGAAAAACGGCGACACGAAGATAAAGAAGACCTCAAGAGGCAACGTGAAGAAGACGAACAACGGCGACAAGAAGATGAAAGAAGGCGGCGCGAAGAAGAAGAGAGAAGACGACAAGAGGAGGAACAGAGGCGTCTTGAAGACAAAGAAGACATCCGAAGTATGTTCCATGATATGAGAGTCGATGTAAAAGAAGAAATTGAACAGATCAACGAACAAATAGAAAATGTGGACAGGAAAGTAGATAATGTAACAGAGGATTTGAATAAACGATGGGAAGAAGTTGAAGGGTTGAAAGAACAAATAAAGATGATGATGAAAGGCACAGACATCAGACATAAAGAACTGACAGAACAGGTGATGGGTCAGACTGATAGAACTCAGCCAAGAGGAGTTACTGGAATGTCTCCAGTTCAAAATCGTCCGGAAGAAGATATGCCAGCCGTGCAGCAGCTTCATGGAACCCTAAAGCCGCCGACTTTTGACGGAGAAACATCGTGGCCCATGTACAGGAGGCAGTTTGAGGCGGCAGCTCTCAGCAATGGGTGGAGCGAACAACAGGCAGCAACTGCTCTAATTCTCTCGCTTCGAGGTAAAGCCCTAGAAATCCTCCAGAACATCCCGGAGTCGAAACAGCAAAACTACTTAACAGTGATACAGGCCCTAGATTTGAGATATGGTAACAAGTACATGAGCCAGGTCTACCAGACACAACTAAAGTCAAGGGTCCAGAAGCCAAATGAGACGCTGCAAGAATTTAGTGCCGAAGTGGAGAAACTTGTGCGACTGGCATATCCCCAAGCCCCAGAAGAATTTGTCAACCAGATAACCGTCCAGACCTTCATCGATGGGGTACTTGATAATGAAATGCAACAAGCTTTAAGGCTCGGAAGGTTGAAAACACTTACAGACTGCGTCATTTATGGTTTGGAATTTGAAGCAGCCAAGAATGCATCTCAACCTCGCCGAAACAGGCTGCGCGAAGTGAAGGAGATAGAGGACCATGCAGACACGACAGAGGCACTAAGGCGAGAAATCAAGTTGATGAAGGAAGCCATAAGCAAGCTCACCGCAACGGTTGGAGCACGTAGGACGAAAGCAGATTGGTCAGACATAGAATGCTACAAGTGTGGTAGGAAAGGACACATAAGTAGGCAGTGCTTACAAACCCAACAGGTGGCTCGCAGAAGACAAGAATATACCAACAGGGAGCGCCATCAGGGAAAACGACCTGACGCCATTGTAGGTGGGCGACACGTGGCATGCGAGACCCAAGGCCCCAAGGTCAGGGTCTCCACTATCCGACGCTACCGCGAGAGCCTCGTTATACCTGGCAGCATAGACGGAAGACAATGCAGTTTCACCATCGATACTGGTGCTACTAGATCCGTTGTACGTCCAGACATGTTGCCAAACAGGTCCGCACTCACGACCAACAAACAGCCTGTGTTGGAGACGGCAAAAGGAGATAGGATACCTGTGCATGGAGAGGCCACTGTTTTCATTAGGCTGGGCAGTACTGAGCTACAGGTAAGGGCTGTCGTCGCAGAAATCGTCGACGAATTTATTCTGGGCCTGGATTTAATGGAAGATTTCGAAGTCCTGTCAGTAGACTTCCAGAATAAGATCTTGAAAATCGGTAACGAAGAGTTGTATTTATCTCCAACAGCAGGCGAAGCTAATCCCAGGGTGAGACTTATTGTCGACGAGGATACGCGGATTCCTGGTAACAGTGAGAAGATTGTCAGAGCCAGACTAGAGAAGAAACTTGATGGTATGTCTGCTCTCATAGCGGAGCCCCTAAAAGATAGACATGATGGTGCCCTCGTCGCACGATGCTTAGTAGACCCGAAGAGGACAATACCCATAAGAGTGGCTAACGTGCAAACTAACAGGGTCACATTGAAGAAAGGTGAGGTTATCGCCACTTGCGAGCCCATTGACCGAGTGACGTTGTCAAGAAAGGTGACACCCACGGCATTAGACAGAAGACTGCCAGTAGAAATGGTAGAGCGGTTCAAGAATTCTTGGGGCCAATTGAACGACATGGAGATGGAAATGGCCCTGAAGTTCGTATTGGAGGAGGCCGATATTTTCGCTCAAGATAAAATCACAGGTCGCACGAGTCTAGTGCAACACAGAATTAATACTGGCGACGCAAGACCAATTAGACAGCCGCCGAGAAGACTGCCTTTTGCCAAGCAATCAGAAATCAAGGCGATGGTTAACGAAATGCTGGAAGATGGTGTGATTGAGGAGTCTAATAGTCCTTGGTCGTCCCCAGTAGTTTTGGTCACCAAGAAAGACGGCACTATGAGATTTTGCGTGGACTATAGGAAGCTGAATGATGTCACCAAGAAAGACAGTTATCCCCTGCCCCGGATCGACGACACTTTGAACACTTTGGCCGGATCAAAGTGGTTCTCTACATTAGACCTGAAAAGTGGCTACTGGCAAGTAGAAGTCCATAAAGACGATAAGGAGAAGACTGCTTTTTCAACCGGGAATGGGTTGTACCAATTCAAGGTCATGCCATTCGGCTTATGTAATGCTCCTGCCACCTTCGAGCGACTAATGGAGTTAGTGCTGAGAGGACTTACATGGGAAACATGCCTGGTGTATCTCGACGATGTCATGGTGATTGGAAGGACTTTCGATGAACACCTGTCGAATCTGAAGCAGGTTTTCTCCAGGCTGAGAGGTGCCAATCTGCAACTCAATCCCAAGAAATGCGTCCTCTTCCAGAAGAAAGTGAGTTTCCTCGGACATGTCGTTTCTGAGAAAGGGATAGAAACTGATCCAGAGAAAATAAAGGCAGTAAGAGACTGGCCTGTGCCGAAGAACAAACATGAGGTCAGAAGTTTTCTGGGACTTTGCAGCTATTACCGACGCTTTGTGAAGTACTTCAGCAGCATTGCGAAACCTCTGCATAGCCTGACTGAAAATAAGGCCGAGTTCATCTGGTCACCAGATTGCCAAGAGTCTTTTAGAGAGCTCAAACATCGTCTTCTCACTGCTCCTGTGCTGGCTTATCCTCAGGACGAAGGACTGTTTATACTGGACACCGATGCTTCCCAGTATGGCATTGGGGCAGTACTCTCACAGCTCCAAGCCGGAGAAGAAGTTGTGATAGGCTACTTCAGCAAAACGTTCGGAAAAGCAGAAAGAAATTACTGTGTAACCCGGAAAGAACTGCTGGCAGTTGTAAGATCCATCGAACATTTCCACAGCTTCCTGTACGGAAGAACATTCCGCGTGAGGTCGGATCACTCTGCTCTGCAATGGCTTCTGAACTTTAGAAATCCTGAAGGACAGATAGCACGATGGATAGAGAAACTGCAGAGCTACGACTTCCGGATTGAACATCGAAGAGGAAGAAGTCACGCCAATGCAGACAGCCTGTCGAGAAGACCATGTTCAGTGCATGAATGTAAATTTTGCGAGCGACAAGAGAACAAAGAGATCGACAAAGTAACTCATCAGATCAAACAACTGGTGGCAGGACAGAAGAATAACACCGATCTAGACGTAAATCTTGAATACATCAGAGACGCACAGAAGACAGATCCAGACTTGAAAAATATTAGAGAATGGCTACAAAAGGGGAAAAGACCTGAGTGGCACGATGTGTCCCGGTTTGGGGCGGAGGTTAAAGGATACTGGCTACAATGGGACTCATTGTGTCTAAAAAATGACATGATCACTCGAAAATGGGAAACTGCCGATGGTAGAGACTGTATATACCAGACCGTTGTGCCAAGTGAGTGCATAGACAGTGTTCTTCAAGAGTTACACAATAGTAGAAGTGGAGGCCACTTTGGTGTCAACAGGACTCTTGCCAGAGTGAGAGACCGCTTCTATTGGATAAACTGCCGAAGGAGCGTGGAAGAATGGTGCAAAAGGTGTGACCAATGTGCTTCAAAGAAAGGACCAAAGACCCGATCCAGAGGAAAAATGATGCAGTACATCTCAGGTACACCGTGGGAGAGAGTTGCCGTAGACATCGCAGGACCTTTTCCCATCACAGAGTCTGGGAACAGATACATAATGGTGGCGATGGACTACTTCTCGAAATGGCCTGAAGTTGCGCCGATCCCCAACCAAGAGGCAACGACCGTAGCAGAAGCCCTGATGGAAAATGTCATATCACGGCATGGCGTACCCTTGGAGATTCACACCGACCAGGGCCGGAATTTCGAATCAGAGGTCTGGAAGAGCCTAATGGACTTGCTAGGCATAAAGAAAACGAGAACAACGCCACTCCACCCTCAATCAGACGGCATGGTAGAACGGCATAACAGGACCATCAATCAGTATCTTGCTATGTTTGTCGACGAGAATCAGAGAACCTGGGACAAGCTGATACCTCTGTTCCTCCTAGCTTACAGAAGCTCTCAGCATGAATCTACCGGCTACACTCCATCCATGATGTTGACCGGCAGAGAGATGCGGTTACCAATCGACATGACGAGACCACCACCGAACGAGGACATAGCGGACCTAGCTACGTTACCTGAGTATGTCGCCGACCTAGAAGGGAAACTGCGCACTATACACAGATGTGTCAGAGATAGGCTCCTCTTAAGCAGTGACCGGATGAAGATGCGCTTGGATCGCAGAGCAACACCCCATACATTCAAGGAAGGTGATGCAGTGTGGCTGTACCAACCAACAAGGAGAAAGGGTCTCAGTTCAAAACTTCAGAAACCATGGGAAGGGCCATACTTGGTGACTAAGAAAATTAATGACCTAGTCTACAGAATCCAGCTGTCTCCAAGAACTAAACCCAAAGTTGTTCACATAGAGAGGTTGAGTCCCTATCGGGGCAACGAACCCCCAAGTTGGCGGCCGGTAAATACTGTTCGGGACGAACAGTCTTAAGGAGGGGGGCAGTGTTACAAAGCACTTCAATAGACGTAGGTGCGGTGTTGCCACATCTCCAGAATTTCCCCAACATCTGGGAATTTTTGCACAGTCTGGCAACACCGCCTCCCCACCCCCCTGGGGGTGCCTGGGGTGACCCCCCTCAGGCGAAGTCTCAACCCTCTAGGACCAGAAATAACGAAGTTACCAACTTGTACCCCGTCGGAACGGATAACTGAGGTCTGCACATTCCGAACACCCTGTATATACACCCTGTATACGCAGAGAACCCTTACACCCTGTATACGCAGAGAGATCTTATAGTTCGAGAAACACCTCTTGTGTAACATAGGAGTGGTGACCACATTTGGATCATCCTGTATATACATCCCCCTGTATACACACGGGACCGATCTGTATTCACAGAACCTTCTAGTGAAAGAAGGTCCTGGAACGTTCTGGAATGGAATGCTCTAGAAAGGAGGGGAAGGTACGGCGAGTATATAAAAGCGAAAGCAAGCCAGCACAGTTCAGTTCAGTAAGATAATGTGGTAGTGACTTGAAGAAGCAGTGTAAAGAGAGTAGTGACTGTAGTACCAGATTAGTGACTTTTGTTGAGAGTAGTAATTGTAAGGCCAGTAAATGAAGTGTTTTGTGAGAGAGACATTCTAGAAATTTTATTGTATCCATATTTAGAGTGTAAATAAAGTTGTTTTGTTAAAATTAAAAGTCTCACTTATCCAGAACCCGGGGAAAACGCAACAATATGCTTCAGATGAAAATAAATCACTAGTCAAAAATGACAACCCTGTTTCAATAAATAGTGCTAAAGTCTCATATTAAAAAAAACATAAAATCCTTAAGAACAAAGTTATAAAATTTTACTTGTGCAAAAAAGATTGTAACAGTGTTATTGTAAGTGCAACACGAATGTTTTAAGTCAGTTGCAAGATCCTAATTCTAGCCATTGTGGTTCGTTTGTACATGAAATTGGTATATCTAAATTCACCTTTTGCCTCTAATACTACTAAACATTGTTGCTATCAACAAGTAATAAGTTTCAAATTATTTAGAACATCTATGTTTGTTAAATTGAAAATGTTATTTTACATTTACTACACACTTCAAGTTTTACTGTTATTGATACTTATAGTATATCATGAAACGAAGTTGGTGGACTAGAATTGTAGAACATAAAAAATTTGATTGCTAAGAAATCACTAAAACCTTTATAAAAGTAAGTGGCTGATTGAAATTAAAATCCTCTTTAAGTATAAGTATGTAAATATTTTCAAGGTTATATATCTGTTACATCTCTCTAAGCTTATAGTTTTTACTATTGCATTTTTGGGCTTTGTTTTTGTGATAATTAGAATTTCATGTTCATTATTAGTGCATTTTTATTGAAAAAAATTCACTAATAGAGAGGTATCGATGGTGAGACTTTGCAAATTTTTTTTTCAAATGCGCGAATTTGGGCCCATAGAACCCATATCCGGGGTCAGTTTCGATTTATATATATATATATATATATATATATATATATATATATATATATATATATATATATATATATATATATATATATATATATATATATATATATATATATATATTTATATAGTAGTGTCGCGGTAATCCGTACCTGCGATAATCCTGATGTCACAGTAGTTCGGATTGCATTTAAACCCTCATTATGTACCTTGTAGTCCGGATTATGATTATAACACATTCGGTAATGCGATTATCAACTAATATTTATCTTATATTTTATTAGATTTTGCAGGTTTTAACAAGTCTCTGCTTGTTTACGGCCAACTTTGTAGGTATTGAATTATTTTTCGCTAGTTTAGTCGCGACTGTCGGACTGTTCAGTTTCCGATGGCGCCGTTGAAGCGTAATCATAAAACTTTAACTACAAGAGAAAAGTCAACCATTATTGATGAGCTTAATCGTGAAATTAGCGGCAAAAGTCTAGCATTCAGATATGGTGTCGGGACCTCAACAATAAGTGACATTAAGAAAAATGCGAAAAAAATCAAAGGGTAAGTAAAACGTGCTATTTTCTTTGTGCGATTGCGTTGTATGGGGTTTTTATTTGATATTTCGTTCCAATGCCACTTGAAAAAATTTTGTTAGTATATTTCAGGTTCGTCGTACAATGTGTTACTGGGCCTGGAAAGAGATTGACTTTAAGGAAAGCTGAGTATCCAAAGATGGAGACTAAGCTACGTTCCTGGTTTGTAAGCCCCCAGAACCGACGACATGTACCCATTTCGTCCGAATTTTTAGCAGCAAAAGCTAAAGAACTGTATGCCTAATATTATGGAAATGAAAATTTTAATGCTAGTAGGGGCTGGATTGCAAATTTTAGAAAAAGATATGTCATCAGGCGACTCAAAATCTGTGGCGAACAGTTATCAAGTGACACAGCAGCTGTTGAACCATTCATTAACAAATTGGATCAAACAATAAAATCTCTTGACTTACAGCCGCCACATATTTACAATGCTGATGAGTCAGCATTGTTCTGGAAAATGCTTTCAGATAGCACGCTCGTTACTTCTACGGAAAAAAACCGCACCAGGAAGAAAGATTACTAAGGAATGAACCACGTTTTTAGCATCCTGTAATTCTGATGGCAGTCATAAACTTAAACTTCTGGTTATTGGAAAGTCAAAAAACCCCAGGGCATTTATCCAGCTTCCTGTCGATTATAAAGCTACAGCCAAGGCCTGGATGTTCAAGCAGTTGTTTGGTCAATGTTTTGTTCCCCAAGTAAGGAAATTTTTAAGAGAAAAAATTACCTGAAAATGCGCTACTTCTCATTGATAATGCTTCTAGTCATTGTGATAAAAAAGAATTAGTTAGCGATGATGGTTACATTATTGCAATGTTTTTACCTCCAAATATGACAGCATTAATTCAGCCAATGGACCAGAATGCCATCCGTTTAACGAAGCTTTTCTATCGAAAAAGTCTTCTGGCTGAAATTCGAACTAACAACGAAAAAGATCTTGTTAAGTGCCTAAAAAGTTTGAACCTCAAATTTGCTGTATGCCTGCTTCACAGCACATGGGAGAAAGTTCCACCCAGCTCTTTGAAAAAATGTTATAATAAAATGTTGAAACCTAACAGTGAACATTTGGAAGAAGAGGATCCTGACGATTTAATTCCTTAAAGTGTACTAAAGCAACGAATACGACCAGTTGTTGCAGAAGAAATTGATGGGGTTTCTAGAATGCTCGAAAACATGGGTCATAAGGTGGATGTTGGTGAAGCTCTGGATTGGATTGACGGTGATGCCCAATTGCTTGAGAAGGACCATCTGAGTGAGTTAGGTGACAATTAAGATTCAGATGAAGATGACATGGAAGAAAATACTCATCTGGACAAAATTAAGCATAGAGATGCCATCAATCATTTAAACATTATTCTACAGTGGGCAACAGAAAATAATATTCCGTTAACAGATATTATAACATTGCAAAATCTAAAAGAGATTGTCTGTGAAAAACAGCAATGCAATAGTTGGCAAGTTAAAATAACAAATTTCTTTCAATCAATTAAAAAAAAACTTGGGAGATGATGAAAGCAAAGAAAAAGGTGAAAATGATGAACTAGTAGAAATATACGAAAGTGATGAGTAGTTTCCACTAAGTGTATTATTATGTATGTTACTTTTAATATAAGTTTTCATAAGTACGTTTTAATCATTTATTTCAAATCTACGTTTTTTAAAGACTAACTTAAAAATGTTTTGATAATCCGGATAATTTGCTAATTCGGTTCGGCCTGGTTTTAATTGGTCCTGATTATCGCGACGTCACTGTATATATATATATATATATATATATATATATATATATATATATATATATATATATATATATATATATATATATATATATATATATATATATATATATATATATATATATATATATATATATATATATATATATATATATATATATATATATATATATATATATATATATGTATATATATGTATATATATATATATATATATATATATATATATATATATATATATATATATATATATATATATATATATATCTGTGTGTGTGTGTGCGTATATTTATGGTTTAACAGTCCATAATTTTTGGCTAATTTTCGTACAAAAAATTCATCAATTAGGAGACTGCGACTTCAGAATTTTAAAAAGATTTCATCAAATGATCGCAAGCTAGGCCCCCTAGAATCCATATCCGGGTTTACATTCAGTTTTTATCTGTTTACATAAATACAGGGTGACACATTTCTACGATAAAGCTCAATATAATTATTATTATACAAGAGACAAGAGAAAATTGTATAAGTTAATTATAGGGTGTCTTGAGCTGCATCTTATAAAATTATTTTGACGATCACAGGCTGGCCCACAATTATTTTTTTTGAACACGCTTGTTCTATTGCATTTTTTATTGAAATATGTTTGTAAGAAAAAAAAATCGAGACGCAGTAAGTGCGTTTTGGTAGAAAATTTTCATTAAATGCTTCAAATTTCAATAACTCAATTTGTTATTAACCTAAGGTTTGCTGGCTAGGAAACCAACATTTAAAGTTCATTGTCGGAAAATGTTTGTACATTTTCAAACAATAAGTTATTTTGATAAAATATGGCACATTGTTTCTACTATATAGGTTATACCGGTAACCAAATTGATGACTGCTTTCATTAAAAAGACATATTTGCTATTCAAAGCATTTTTATAAAAATTCACTTTCATAACGCACTTGCTGCGTCCAGACTTTTTTTCATTTGTATCAAGTGATATAATTCAGTCATGTTTTATGAAACTAATGGCACCAATAATCCTTATTCTTTTCTTTTAGGATGAATTATATTTATGTACGCCAGTGAAAGTACTTCCAGATAAAAAATTTTATATTGGTGAGTTGACAAATAGATTTGAATGTACAAGTTTTATTATTTTCTATTTTAGTGGGTTTCGAACCAAATGCAACGATGGCAAAAGTACATCATATGATACTTTTCGGGTGTCCAGACCTAAGTACACAAGATCAGTATTGGTTAGTATGGCTGTACAGAAATAAATTATAAAAAATTACATATATTTTTATGTCTAGGGACTGTGGAGAAATGGCATCAAGTAGTCCAAATAGTGGTATTACAAAAGCTAGTCCATGTGCAGGCAGTTCAAATGTAAGTCATACAATAAGATATGTTAATATTAAGATATAATTGATTAGATGCCATATGCAGTGGTGTGCACAGCATGTAGAATTAAAGTAAATGGGGTCTGTTCATTCTTCGAAATAGCCACTTGGATTCTAATAAATCACTAAATGAAGATTGTAACCTGTGATGAACACTAATAAGTTGGAGACCCTAAATCACCACAACACATTTTAAATGATCCGACGATTGTTTCACTAATCAAGTTAGTGAAATGATTGTCAGGTCTTTAAAAATGTGTTGTGGTGATTTGGGTTCTCCACACGTACTGATCTAAACTAAATGTTTATTGTTCTTAATAGCAGCTTGAATTTTAAAATAAATGTTTTTTCACATGTTATTGAAAAAACTCGGCAAATGCCTTTCTTTTATTAATGGCTTGAATGAGTTCGTTAGACAGGAAAATCGGACAAGGTTTTCTGGGAAGATTTTGAGTTTTCTTTTGAAAAAAAATTTTCTACGAAAATTACAAAACTATTTTAATGGAATTTGACGGATATGTTGCCTTGGGAAAGACCTTAATACGTACTAAGATTTAACTTTGTAAGTTTATAGAAAATTGAAATTCAGATTATTATTGTTATTCAGATTGTTATTTTGAGTTTTCTTGAAAAAAAAATATTTTCTCCGAAAATTACAAAGCTATTTTAATGAAATTTGGTATGTTGCCATAGAAAAGGCCTTTTGACATACCAAAATTCAACTTTCTAGGTTTATAGAAAATTGAGTTTTTCAAATTTGAACATTTAATAGAAATTCACTACCATAACGTACTTGCTGCGTCCCATACTTTTTTGTTAATTAAATCGTTATATACAATATAATATCCCCGCATTATGTATAAAGCTGTGTTTTGGATCCCCCATGTGTCCGTCAATACACTCAAAACTCCGCAGTGACTGAAAATAATCTCTGTCTCTTAATGATTTTCACTTATGCTTGTTACATTGTTATGAAAAAATTTTTGATTTTGGTGGTAGTGTTTTATCAATATAATGATTTTCAGGTTTAGCTATTAGCTCACTTATTCCAGCTGCTAAGTTGGTATCGACCTCAGCTAAATTGTGTTTGAGATCTCTAAGTTCGTTTCTAACAAGTTTAATTCTTTCAAAAGATTTCGACGTTTCAGACCTAATAAAATGTATTGAGTAATTGAGTATTTATTCGAACGTAATTTTTTTAGCAGTATGGGAATTCCAGTTGATTTTATTTTATACCAAAGATTTATCTATCAGCTGATAAAAGTTAGTAAGATGGCGGCTGGTGGTGTGGACGTTCCTCTTGATGGTCCTACAAAAAGGTGTAAAAAGTGCCATAATATCCCTACAACCGGGCCTAGATGTGTAAAGTGTGGATGCATATTTCATCCAGGATGCGTAAAGTACTTAAAAAATTTAACAGTAATTGACGACAACTATGTAAATTGTTGTGGTAGTGTGAGTGTAGAGTTTCATAGTGGTGGAGAAGACGACGAGGCATCGTTCACAAGTGCTCAGGATAAAACATTGCAATTTAATTCAGAAGTAATGTATCTGAAAGACATCATTAGAAGAAAAAACGTAACTATTGGTTACATGCAGGAACTTATTACATCTCTAAAAGAACAAGTTAAATTATTAAACAATCTTATTAAACAAAATACCATTGAAAAGGTTGAAAGTACGCCATCTCTTGGTCTCAAAGCCGTTCTCGGTGGTAACGTAGACAATCGCAAGGTATCGGTGGTTTCGAGGTCAGGTCAATCAATCGATAGCCAATCTATAAGCAAAGGAATCGAGAAACCTACTATTGATAGGAAACTTTGTTCTGGCTCAGCCGACAATGCCTCAAAATCATCTGATAAGGTTACTGATAACAAAGGTAAACATAGTGATGTTCAAGACGGTGGCACAGCTGAAATAAAGAATAATATTACTAGGAAGAAATTATCCACTGCATTATTTGAAGCACAAACAGCTGCTAAGTGTGATGAATATATAGACATAGTTACGGATGATTCTCCTGGTGATTGTGGTGCAAGTAATGAATGGAAAACTGTTTATAAAAAGCCACGGAGAAGGCATTTACCTATTGTAAACAGAGTAGTAGCGATTTAAAGGCTGTACCCAAATTTGTGGCTCTCCATGTGTTTCGGTTGGAACCAAATACTTCTGTTGAACAAGTCCAACAGCATCTTAAGGATGAGTTTCCTGAAGTGACGTGTGAGAGACTAGGCGAAACATAAAGGTCAGTATGCTTCTTTTAATGTTTGTGTTTATGAACATAATTTCAGAAAGGTCCTGGACCCTACTGTTTGGCCAGCTGGTGCATGTATAAATAGTTTTTTTTTTCCTGTGCCTTCGACCAACAACGAATCTGTGATATTTGACCCAAACATTGTGATTTTAAATACACAGTTTAAATATAGACAAAATTAATGAACTATTAATTGACTTAGTACATTTTAAAAATATAAATTTTATGTGTTTCACAGAAACTTGGCAAACTAGCGATTCGATCACCTATTTAAGAATCGATGGTTAGGTTAGGTTTGAATGTGAGTGGGCCATACCGGTCCCTCCACCGCGACCATATGGTCTATTGTGTCTCACGCCTAATGGTCTATATTTCACCCAACAAATCCAGCCTCCTGCAGAGGTCGATAATTTTTGTGGGCGAAAGTTGATCGAGATCTTCCGGAGCAAGCTTTGTCTTGCCAAAGAGCAGGTATCTAGTCCGGTCCGCCGGCGGACAGGAACACAGTACGTGCTCTGCTGTCTCGTCACTCTCCATACACAGCCGGCACTCGGTTTCGTGACCGACTCCAATTCGGTGCATGTGGTGCTGAAGCAAGCGGCAGTGTCCTGTATACAGGTCGACTAGAGTACTCAGTTGTTGTCTGTTTAGCTCTAGAAGTTTTTTTGGCCCTTGACTCAGACAGGCCATTTATGAAGGCCTTAGAGTGAGCTAATCCTGGCAGATTTTGCCATTGCTGGATTGTCATTCTTTTTGTCCAGGTCTTTAAGGTGTGTTTTGCTGTACATGCTGTTATCCCCAGCACCGGTTCTGGTCCGATAAAGTCCCCCTGGGCACCACTTCTGACAAGCGCGTCGGCCGCAACATTGCCATCATGGTCCGAGTGACCCGGTATTCAGACCAGCGACACCTCATTATAGCTGCCCAGTTTGTTGAGGGCAGATTTACAACTCCATACCGTTTTTGAATTGCAATGGTAGGAACAAAGAGCCTTTATTGCAGCTTGGCTATCTGTATATATCTTTATCGATTTGTGTGTGCACTGGTTTTATATACTTTCCCTTGCACATATCTCGATGACATACACTTCTGCCTGGTGTATAGTTGCGTACTTGCTGAGGCTAGTTATAGTCTAGCATTGGTGTTGCCCCCATTTGTGCCGGCTCCTACTCCCATATTGGTTTTGGAGCCGTCAGCATACCAGCAGAGATCCGCTCTCAATAGGGTCGTTTGACTTCCTTCCCAGTTCTCCTTTTCCCGGAGGACGGTCTTGAAAGACAGATCCTTACTGATCTTTGTAGGCATCAAGCCTGAGGCCATTCCCAGAATCCCATGACTCTCAATGTCTTCGAGGAGTCGGGACCCTCCCAGACTGATTTCCTTTGGCATACTGCCTGCCATTTGTTTTAATCTGTATGTTGTGCACCTCGCCACCCTCGCCATATCTGAAGAGGTGGAATATTAAGGAGGACCTCCAGAGCGGCTGATGGTGCGGTGCTTATCGCTCCCGTTATCATCAGACAAGCTTGTCTCTGTAGATGAGCCAGTTTGGCCCTCGCGATACCACGAAGTGCCTTGGGCCACCAAACTATGGCTCCATATGTTATCATTGGTCTGATAACCACTACATAGAGCCAGTACATCTGTTGGGGGTTTGTTCCCCAGTTATTTCCACAGATTCTACGGCATGTTCACAGGGACAGTTTAGCCCTGCGGATTACATTCTCTAACTGTACGTCCCAGTTTAGCTTCTTATCTAGGGTAACCCCCAGATATTTTGCTTGTTCTGTAAATGGAATCGTTTCCCCCCATAAGAATAGGTGGTTTTAATATGTCCAGCCTTCTTCTTCTGGTAAATGGAACAATGATCGTTTTGCGGGGGTTCACAGACATCTGTTCCCTCCGACACTAATCATTCACTACATTTAGTACCTCTTGAAGGGTACTTGCTAGTTCCTCCTCAGATTTGCCTGTAACCATTATGACTAGATCATCAGCATATGCCTGTACCTCAACCTCCCACAGCCCCAGGATAGCCAGCAAATCGTCCACAAAGAGGTGCTACAGTGGGGGGATAGACCCCCCCCTGAGGGCCCCCCCCTCGCAGCCCTGAAGCTGACCACCTCCCCTTGCAACGAGGTAATAACGGTCCGATTGTGAAGCATGCTTCCGATCCAGCTACAAATGGTAGGTTCGATGGTTACAGCCTGGGTAGTTTATTTTGTATAAATGTCAGTAAGGGAGGAGGGATAGCGATTTATTTGAAAAATAACCTATCCATTAAAAAATTAATGTAGAACAATTTTGCATTGAGAAAGAATTTGAGGTCTGTGGTATATGTTATTATAACGACGTTAAAACTTGTATTTTTAATTGTTATCACTCATCTTCAAGTAATGTTGGTGTTTTTATTAATCAGCTCTTTGATATGTTGAATTATTTAGTCAGGCCCAGTGTACGTTTTGTTCTTACTGATGATTTCAACTTAGATTGCTATGGAATTGTAAGTAAAGAGTTTGATATGTTGTCTTAACGTCCTAAGATGTTTTAATATGACTCATGTAGTCGGGTGGCCTACCAGAGTAACGGATAATACTCTTAGTACCATTGACAATGCTTTTAGCTTTTCTAGCAAGGGTGCCTGCCTTGCAACTGGCAATAATATTTCTAACCACATGACAGTGTTGTTGGAGCTCGACACAGCTTCATTTGGGTCGAATCATAGCGCTGTTTCTTTGACGTGAGTCTTTGATGGAGAATCTGTTTTTGACTTTGATAGTGCTCTTATTGGTGAAAATTGGGAAAATGTTTTTGCTGCCAGCAACATTGATGAGGGGTATAAGAATTTTCATGAGTTGTTTCTTTATTACTTTGATATATATTTTCCACTACGTAAGATATATAGGAAACAATCAAAGGGCTGTGAGTGGGTTATTTCTGAGACCAGAGCCTCTAGTTCAAGACTTAAAGACTTATTTTTATTGAGAAGTGTTTCGCCTCAAGTGGATCATTTATACAGGGCTGCAAGGGCTGCTCATAAAAAAACTTCTAAAATGTACTAAAAAGAATTTCTACCAACATAGTAGGAGTAGTAATAGCAGTGGTGGGGAGGCCAACGCCAAGCAAGTAGGCCACCATAGGCCCTTTTTGCCAACCCCAGCAAACATGCTCTACTCCTCCTCGGTTCCGTCGCCAAACCGCCTCGACCTCGAGATGAAGATCAATTGGATGGTACTTACCTGATTCCTCTGCAGAGTCCTCGATCCGAACAATTCTGCTCGAAGACTCCCAAAAGCCTCGCATTCGCACAGGTACTGGTAGGACGTTTCCTTATCCTCGCCGCATTCCTGGCAAATGGGATCCCTCTCTACGCCTATCAATGTGAGGTGTCTTCTAAGGGCGCAGTGGCCTGTGAGCCCCCCAAGGATGCGGCGAAGCGTAGGTCGACTCCTTCCGAGTAGCCAGACAGCTTTGTCTCTGTCCGGGCCCACCACGAAGTCCCTTGCCTGCCTGCAGCCATCAACCGATCCCCAGTGCCTCTTTATTGCTTCCTCGGTCCACCTGTCTTAAGGCGATGGAGACCGACTTCCTACTTATACCTATGGCCGGCTCCGGGCTACAGAACGGCCGCCGGGAACCAAACCTTGCGAGATTATTCGCAACCTCATTCCCCGCCACGCCACAGTGTCCCGGAACCCACACTAGTTGTACCTCCTTTGTCCTGGCTAACCCTCTGAGGGCGTCAGCGCACTCCTGAACCAGTGTAGACCTGATTCTGGCCGCGCAGACTGGCTGGAGGACTGCCTGGCTGTCCGAGCAGATATGCACATATTTCTCGGGGCTCCTCTTCACATCCTGTCTGTTGGCGACAGACAGGATAGCGTACACCTCTGCTTCGAATGCCGTGGTGTATGCGCCAAGGGCATAGCTCTCGTGAACCCCCAGGCCCTCGATGTATATTCCTGCCCCTGCTGGTCCTCCAGACTTGCGGGCTGGAATTCAACCTCATTTTCCCTCCACTGATCCCTGCTGGGGATCCTGAGGGTGTATGGCCTAATCAACCTAATATCATCCTCAGCATCCCGCACCTTTATGGCGGAAATCTGAATTTCCTTTTCCACCTCCTTGGCGACTCTTGCATGCCCTATTACTGCTCCCTCTCCGCACCAGTTTCCCGCGTCTCGCATTCTGAGATGCGACGCCATCGCCTCCCTCCTGACACAGATGGGAAGCTGTGGCAGCATCAACAGGACCTCTAGCGTGGCTGAGGATGTCGTCCTCATAGCGCCTGTGATTCCTGCTGGTAGTTTGGTTCACAACGCCCCATAGAGGATTCTCAGCCTGACGATCGCAGTGTAGATTCAGTGAAGGATCCGAAGATTAACTCCCCAGGTCCTCCCTATCACTCGACGCAGCTGCCAGAGGGTCGCTACTCCATTTCTTACAATCCGTTCTATTTGCGACCCCCATGTTAGTTTGGAGTCCAGGATCACCCCCAGATATTTGACCTCCCGCCCTAAAGCTAAAGGTTTTCCAAACATCACGGGCGCCCTAAACCCCTCTACCTTCCTCTTCTTGGTAAATAGGATCATCTCCGTCTTCGTCGGGTTTACGGAGGGTCCCAGCTCACCACACCACCTTTTGATTATGCTACAGGCACCTTGCGTGCACTCACAGACGACGCCGAGGAATTTGCCGGTGACTAAGACTAGCCCATCAGCGTACGCCTGGGCGTAGAAGCCGTTCTCCTGGAGAGCCGCTCCAAGAGGCCGTCCATGACCAGACACCATAGACGGGGCGAAAGGCAGCTGCCCTGAGGGCAGCCGCCCGATACCCCGACGGCCAGCCCCCGACCCCCCAAGGTCAGCGAAACTCGCCTGTCCTTCAGCATGCTCGCCACCCAGCTTATTAGGGACCTCGGCGTTCCCCTTTCCTGTAGGGCGGTACAAACCGTATCCGTCCTTGCCTTATCAAATGCCTCCTCCACATCGAAGAACACAGCTAATGTGCTTCCCCTGTAGTGTAGGGCCCTTTCCGCCTTCCGCGTCACAGCATGGAGCGTGGTTTCCGTCGACTTCCCCCGCTGGTACGCGTGCTGACCTTTATGAAAGGGGTGATCCTTTAGGATCTCTCCCAACATAAACCTATTCACTATCTTTTCTAATGCTTTAAGCAGGAATGATGTAAGTCTGATTAGCCTGTACGCCTTGGCCAGCGTGTAGTCCTCCCTTCCCGGCTTGGGAATGAAGACCCCCCTAACCCGGCGCCAGGCTGTTGGGACGTAGCCCCACGCCAGGCTGGCCTGGAATACCTCCCTTATGTTGGGAAGCAGTGTATCCAGGCCCCTCTGGAGCAGTGCCGGAGAAATCCCATCACAGCCTGCGGACTTAAAAGGAGCGAACTCGCCCACCGCCCAGGCTATAGAGCCATCCGTAACCACCCCCTCCGCCAGCTGCCAGTCCGCATTCAGGACCGTCCACCGGCCCAGGTCGGCAGCCCCTGTGACGGCTCCACTGCCCGCGAGGCGAACTTCGGCGAGATGACGCAAGGTCTCCTCACCGGTGCTTGTCCAGCTCCCATCCGGTTTCCTTAAGGATCCTACATTACTGCCTACCTCCTGTTTGAGTACCCTTGCCAGCCTGACTGCGCAGTACGCGCTCCAACTGGCTCGTTCACTCCGTCGCAATTCCTTCTTAAGCTCCCTTCTGGCAGTACTGAATTCGTCCCAGGCCGCTTCACTCGATTCTCGGACGGCTCGGTTTAAGGCCCTCCGAGTCCGCCCGCGTAGTACGGCGAGATCCCTGTTCCACCATCTGACTTTGATGGACGGTTCCCCCCTGAGTGGTGACGCGGCCTCGTAGGCTGTCATTATTTTACCTTCTAGGGCCTCGACCTCACTATCTAATGCCTCCGTAGAGAGTCTTCTCCCCCCTGGGGGGAGTGCTCTCACGGACCACATCCAATTCAAAGCTAATCATATAATGATCAGACATTGATATGTGTCCAGTCACCCTCCAGTTGGATATTTCCTCTGTTATTCCTCTGCTCGCTAACGTAATGTCGATCACCTCCTGTCAGATACGATTGACAAACGTTGGAGCTGTATCTCTATTTAATACCTCTAGGTTCGTTGTAGCCAAGTACTCTAGTAGAGCCTCACCGCGTGGGTTGGTATCCGTGCTGCCCCACAATCTGTCATAATTGGCATCGCAGCTTATTATCAGTTGTAGCCCATGCTCCCTCGCGAAAACGACGATACGCACCAATTCCCCTGACGGAGGCAGCCCCCGCCGATCGTAGGGAACATAAAGGCTGCACATCAGAACCTTAAGCCTAATATGACTCACCTTATACTGCAGGACAGCTGCTGTGGCGTCCCTGGACCCGAGCTGCGGCAGCAACATCACGTCCAGATCTCTCGACGCCAGTATGCATGTCCTTGGTTGTTCTTCCTGTGCTTCACCATCAACGAGGATGTTGAAGCCAATTCCTTCAAGCCCTCTAACTTGCTTCTTAAACACATAAGGCTCTTGAATCAACACTACGCCGCCTGGACCGCCTGCGAGGAGCTTTGCTAGCTCCCCAGTGGCATCCCGGCTATGCTGAAGGTTGATCTGGCCTACCCGCAGCAGCCCCGCGAATTTAATCGCGATGCCGCTCGGGCGGAGGCCTCCCCTGGGCAGAGCCCGTCCGTTCGCCCGCCGTAGGCCGGGCGGAGGCGACCGCACTCCATGCCGGAACTCTGGTTACACTCAGAGTCACCAACTCGAAATACAGCCGCCAACCTTGCCCGTCCAGCTCGCGAGCCACCCCCGGCCCCACCGAAAAGACCAGACGCCCCCCGTCGCTCCCCTTGGCAGCAGCGTCCCCGACGGACCCGTACGGTTCCACCCCGGATGCCCCGCCAGAAGAGCGGAGGAGCGTTTGTTCCAGTTCCCTGCTGGAACTGCTTGGAGAGACAGGGATCTCTCTACTTTCTACCTCCTCGCTTATTTTTGGCACGTTACCTTTATCTTTTTTGTCCTGGTCCATGGTTGCTAGAAAAAGTTGAGTGTGATGGTGTGCTTATGGTTTGGTGAGCGTATAGATGCGGGAGATCACCCCACCGCCCCCCGGCGCTTCATCCTTGATGAGACTTGATTCCGTTAAGAGCGGCTCTGCGGCCACACCGTGGCAACCCGTAACGTGCAGCTAACCCCCTGTTCGGGAGCTACCCGGTGCTGCTGACACGATCGAGCATTTTTCGAATGGATGATAGGGCAGCCCCCTACACCGGCCAAGGCAAGGGTGGGCCCCTGTACTGTCCATACAGCGCCAGGTGTGCCGGCCCAGGTTTGCACAGCGCTGCCAGTCCAGAGCAGGCTCCGCTCGGAGTCCGCGCCGAAGGCCGAGAAGCCCCCAACCTGATCTATGTGTATCGTGTCTGTGTTTGTTTTCGTGTGTATGGCGTGTGTGAGGAGTGAGACTTTAGTAGACCATCGGCCCTGGGCGTTATTCCCATTGCCGACAGTCGCGCCAGGGGTGGCACGTGGAGCCAGTCTCTAGGAGTCCAGTAGCTAAGTCAAGCGTTGATCAATCAAGAGAACAACCAGGCTAAGGGACCACACCAACATAGGATTCTGGCTTCTGATAATCCGACTAAAGCCGCAGGGCATGTGATTTCGGAACTAAATGGCAAGCAGGTCAGTGAACATAACAATATTGTAATAC
The DNA here is from genome assembly GCA_964006375.1 of Tillus elongatus. Taxonomy (NCBI): domain Eukaryota; kingdom Metazoa; phylum Arthropoda; class Insecta; order Coleoptera; family Cleridae; genus Tillus; species Tillus elongatus. Next base: position 56,203,441 of record OZ023269.1, read on the forward strand.
GACACGAAGAGAGGCTAGTTACGGATCCACGGGAAATTGCTAATTTATTCAATTCGTTCTCTGTAGAAGCACCTAAAATATTACTAAAAACATTCCTAAGGACTTCACTCCTTTAAATGTTTCAACAAAACCCAATAACAAAACAATGTATTTACTGCCTTTTAGTGAAGACGAGTTGTATATTTTGTTAATAAAAATAAATAAAAAATAAGTCTTTGTGCGGTCGAGATGAAATTCCACCTTTTTTAGTTAAGAAAGTTTTAAGACATATTATAAAGCCTCTTACCTGCTTAGTAAATCTCTCATTTGAGTCGGGTATCTTTCCTTGTGACCTAAAGGTTGGTAAGAGCTTTCCTTTAATAAAAAAGAATGATCCAACTATTTTGAACAACTATCGGCTGATTACATTATCTATGACTTTTTCAAAAGTATTTGAATATAGCTATCTAAATCGCTTGGAACAATTTTTGCGGTCGTGTAGTGTATTGTCTGCCTGTCAGCACGGCTTTAGAGGGGGTCACTCCACTACAACAGCTCTCATTGACTTCTATCAAAACTTAGTCACTTGTTTGGAGGCTGGCAAGTACCCTGTTGGGATTTTTTGTGATCTCAACAGGGCCTTCGATTGTGTTGACCACAGGGTGCTGTGTGACAGACTTTATTGTTATGGTTTGAGAGGTAATGCGTTTGGCTGGATTGACTCTTACCTGACGGACAGAGAACAGTATACTGAGATAAAGTTCAAGACATCAGAACGAATAAGTAGGGTATCTTCTGAGCGTGTTGTTCTTCCTACTGGTGTGCCTCAAGGCTCAATACTGGGCCCTATTGTTTTTACCCTTTACGCCAATGAGCTTGATAAAGTATCTCCTGATGCACATTTTACTCTATATGCGGATGATACGTCTCTAATCATTTCTGAAGAGACATGATGTTTTGAGTAATAAGTGTCATCATCTTTTTAATAACTTAAAGAGTTGGTTCTCTTTAATTCGCCGAAGACAGAAATGGTGAGAGTTCATCCGCATCAAAAGGAAATAGATATACTTAGTGTGGGTGTTAACGGTACTTATCTGGCGTGTGAAGTTCCTTAGAGTGCACGTTGATGAGTATCAACTGGAAGTTGCACTGTACGGCGTTGGTTCCAAGGCTTGCATCTCTTAATTTTTCATTTATAAATATAAGAAATGTTTTGACTGAGAAGCAATTAATATCTTTATACTACAGTCATATTGATTCTAGATTGAGGTACAGTATATGTCTGTGGGGTAATTCTGCCTTGCTGCATGATGTCTTTATCGCTCAAAAAAGAATAATACGCTCTTATTTTCAACATAGGAAAGATGACATCATGCCGGGTCTACTTTTCTAGTCATAAAATTTTAACTGTGATATGTTTATATATTTTAGAGTTGTGTATATGTTTTAAAAATGGTGATCAATTTAGACTAAACAGTGATGTTCATACCTTTAGTACCAAACAGGCTTGTAACTTTTATGTTTCGTATGCTAGAACTAAGATGATAAAAGACTCTCCAAACTGTATTGGATTAAAAATATTTAATCATCTTCCTCATAATTTAAAAAATATCCAAAATATTATGGTGTTTAAAAGTCAAGTTTCTTCTTTTTTATCAGACCAGTGTTTTTATATGTTAAATGAATATTTTAATTTTGTGAAAAATTAATTATTGTAAAAGGCTGACAAATCCAATGTAGCTTGTATGCTGTCAAAATGGATAATAAAGGTATTATTATTATTATTATTATTATTTCTTTACGCCAAAAATTTAATTGCAATAATTTAACTACTGCAAACTTTAAGCTGGTTAATTGAGACATTGATGGTTTGAAACCAAACTTAATCAAGGCGACAATAACAATGTATTTTCTCACACAATAATAAAATGCTAGCCTTAAACTGCCTGTTATAAAAATTATATAAAAATTGCGACACAAAGAGCACAATACATAAATACCGATCCACTCTTTCAAAAACTATATATATATATATATATATATATATATATATATATATATATATATATATATATATATATATATATATATAAAGCAGGAGACAAACCGGTTTCGTCCTTCTTAGGACTCCGAAATATGCCATACCTTCACAAGTCTGCCTTGAAGCAGGCATTGCCATAATATGTAAAAGCGCCATATCTAGTGTTGTGACGGTTCTAAACTTTCACAGCAGCTTCCGCATACACCTACTCCCCTTGTAAGGACATGTTATCCAAAACTTAGGCAATCTCATTTCTAAGAGAATTCAGGTACCCTCTACTGGTGAAATTTCCTTTAAAAAAAGTATAGTCGAATAAGCTGATCTTTCAGAATCTCACAGCATACAGTGGTTTTAAACGAATATTAGTACCTCCCCATATCCAAGGTCAGTTTCCAACTAAATGTGTGCGCGCGTGCGGGTGTGTGTGTGCGGGTGGGTGCGTGCGGGCGTGGGTGCGTGGGTGCTTGCGTGCGTGTGGGTGGGTGAGCGGCTCGCGGGTATGTGTGCGTCCGTGCGCGCGCGCGCGTGTGTGTGTTTGTGTTGACTGACCCCGGATATGTATTCTAGGGAGCCTAGATGGCGCTTATTTGAGGAATTTTTTCAAAAGTCGCGATTTCATTAGTGAATTGCTTTCTATGAAAATTCACTAAAAAACTATTATTGCTTGTTTATTTGCTCGTGAAAATGCGGATCTCTGATCATAAGATCAAAGTATTAAAAAAATACTGCATCGTGACCTAACATTTTATGCCTATACAATAATGGTTTCAAGTGGGACATTTTTATCCGACAGAAAGTAAATTTGTCAAAAAGTTTACTGTAGCATGTATTTTCTATTTATTAATCGAAGGGTACACTATAAATGATTATTACATCAAGTTAAGTAGATCAGTAGAAACGGGATTCGAAGAGATATAACATTTTCCATTTGGATATGTATCATCTTATGTCCTTGAAGAAATCGAAAAAAATCTTCAATTGGCTGATATGAGTAAAAAGTTCTAATCATTAGTGATTCGCTGAATAATATATAGATTAATTTTTTTTTTAGATTTCCATTACTCATCCTGGTCACTTCCATATCTGTAGCGAGCCCATATGATACACCAATAGCGTGACCTTGCTTGGGACCAACCGCGAAAAGTGGTAACACTTTTATTCAGCCGGTTATTCATCTACTCTATATATGTCATTGGTGGCTACTGATCTTTGTCCTTGGTGTCATGTAGCTGGAACATCTTGACATCTCATTATTGCTGGTATCAAAACGCGAGATATATGGAACTATTTGGCGGGTCTCTTGAGAAGACTGATTGATCGCCGTTATATACGGTTGATATATATACAGTGGAATACTATTTGATAGTACAAACAATGTCTCCATATGCAATTTTCTTACAAACGTGGCGAAATCTATGAGATACAACAGACAATTTTCTAAGACATAAATCGGGTGCCACCTACAATTCTGTTTTTACGGCAAGGCTTAAAGTTTGGTTAGTTAAGGAATATGCTTACTATTGCGAAATTAAGCAAATTGACATTTGTGAGAAAAAATGGGGCTGTCTTGGAATATTGTAAAACATACACAATGGTTAGATGGTACTTAACATTTAAATTTTTAGGAAACGTCTATCTTAGAGAAAACTATGGAGTAAAATGAATTATATAACCAACCGTATAACTGAATAATAATAAACACATACAGACAGGCAGTTGCGCATGCCTATACGGCACATTTGCATACACTAATGTACACACTTACTTATTATTTAGATTTTTGGGTTTCTGGCGCTGAGATACAGATATACAAATTTATCCAACCTGGTGAAAAAAATTGCTGTGTACGGTACGTATATTTGTATCAACTCTGCTCAATTATCTTGTATAAATAAAATATTTCTTAATAAAGTGCATGTTAATGTGAATAATTTCTTTACAATCTGATAATCTTGCAATAATGTACAGACTGGCGGAACATGAATTATTCTATGTTATTTGTCTTAATACAACGGGACGCTAAATATTTTTTGGTAGAAAAAGTTCCATAACTCTGAAACAGAAAATATGATGTAACAATATGTTCCACGCCTAGTTATACTTCGACATTAAAACTGCTCTAAAACGTGTTTTGGTCACTTTTTTCTACATGAAGAAAAGAGTATAGTAACAGCGCGAGGCCAGTTTCAACTTTTATATGTTACGTATATACAGGTGGCGCATTCTACGATAAAGCTCAGTATATCCGTTATTATACAAGATACGAGAAAAATTGTACACGTTACTTATAGGGTGTCTGCATTTTAGTGAATTTTCTTTAAAAAAATTCACTAATGAGGAGATCCCGACTTTTGAATTTTGAAAAAATTTCTTCAAATGAGCGCTAATTAGGCCCCCCAGAACACATTTCCGGGGTCAGTTAAAATTTTTATGTTTATATATATATATATATATATATATATATATATATATATATATATATATATATATATATATATATATATATATATATATATATATATATGTATGTATGTATGTATGTATGTATTACACCGATAACTCAAAAAATAATGGGCCGATTTTGATTAAATTTGGTGAATACCTTGCTTTTGCAAATGGCTTGGATAAGTTCGTTAGCCAGGAAAATCGGTCCAGGTTTTCCCGGAAAATGTTGTGTTTTCTTTAAAAAAAAATTCATATCTCCGGAATTAACAAAGTAAGGGCAACCAAATTTGGTACGCGGGTTTACATCAAATTTAGCTGTGTAGGTCAAAAGACAAAAAAAGTTATAGGCATTTAAAGAAAAATAAATTGAGGTTTTTCACAAAACGTCAAAGTTGCGATTTAAACGTCAAAATTGGCAACATTTAGGAAAAGAACTTGAATCTAATACGGGCTATGAAAATAAAGTGTCTCAAGAAGAATGTTTTACAAACCCTAAAGTCTTAGTTTCAACCGTCATTGTCCTTCATTTTAATAAAATGTTTCCAGAAAATTCATTTCAAATAGACCCTTTCTCTGATGCTTGGCAGTAGTCTTAGCTATAGTTTATCGTTTAATAGTATATAATTGTTGTAGAATTTTCGTAAAAAAATCAATAAAGCTCAATATATCTGTTATTATACAAGATATGAAAAAAAATTGTATATATTAATTATAGGATGTCTTGAGCTACATCTTAAAAAATTATTTCTACAATCACAGGCTGGCCCATAAGTCGTTGGTGATACAAATTTTCTTTCTTTTTTTTTTTTTTTAACAAACGCCTTATGTTATTGCATTTTTGCGTTTTCCATCGAAATATAATGCATGTTTGTAAGAAAAAAAATTCTGGACGCAGTAAGTGCGTTATGGTAGCGAATTTTGATCAAATTCTTAATATTTGAATAGCTCAATTTGCTCTTAACCTATAAGGTTGACCAAGAAACGAATTTTTTCGGGAACACTTTAAGTTTACTTTCGGAAATTTTTGTACATTTTCAAACAATAAAGTTATTTTGATGAAACATGGCACATTGTTTTTACTATATAGATTATACTGGTAACCAAATTTGATGCCCGCTTTCTTAAAAAAACACACATTATTGCTATTAAAAAATAGTTTTATGAAAATTCACTACCATAACGCACTTGCTGCGTCCAGAGTTTTTATAAAATTAATTTGATAATTACAGGTAGCTCATAAGTCGTTGGTGGTACAATCTTTTTTTGATGGAACATCCTTATATTATTGCATGTTTGCATTTTTAGTGAATTTTCTTAGAAAAAATTCACTAATGGGGTGATCCTGACTTTTGAATTTTGAAAAATTGTTTTCCAATGAACGTGAACTAGGACGCCTAGAACCTGTATCCAGGGTCAGTTTCAATTTTGATATGTATCACACCGATAACTCAAAAAATAATAGGCCGATTTTGATCAAATTTGGTGAGTCCCTTCCTATCGCAAGAGGCTTGGATAAGTTCGATAGTCAGGAAAATCGGCCCAGGTTTTCCCGGAAAATTTTGTGTTTTTTTCGGAAAAAATTATATCTCCGGAAATAATAAAGCTAGGTAATCAAATTTGGTACATAGGTTTACTACATTGAAAGGAAACGATATACCAACATTTAGATGTCTGTGTTATAGGGAAAAAAAGTTATAGAAAAATATTTGGTGCCAGATCATTTTAATGAAAATTCACTACCATAATGCACTTGCTGCGTCCGGACTTTTTATATAATCATAATGCATGCTTGTAAGAAAAAATTGATATTGTTCAAGGTTTACTAGTTTAGTTAGTGACTTCAATTGATTTGCAACTTTTCACGTTTTTGGCACATATCACAAATTGTGATAGCGCATTTTTAACTGACTTCAAAGAAAGGAGGAGGTTCTCAATTGGACTGTATTTTTTTGTGTGTGTTACCTCAGAACTTCTTTCTAGGTGAACCGATTTAGATGATTCTTTTTTATTTGAAAGTTTGTGCTTCTCATGTGGTCCCATATAAATTTGATCAAGAGCTGATCAGTAGTTTTTGAGTTATCCTTAAGAAGTCGTTTTTTTTTAATTTTTACTTGTTACCCAGAGATAGCGGTGTCTCATAAAAATTAAGCATTTAGTGAGGTTTTTGTTTATATTATTCGTCGAAAAAATCGAGATGTCATATACAGGGCGCTTTCAAATAGTGACAGTATTTGAAAAAATTTAAACTGCCTTAACTCAATTGTTTCAAATGGAACACTTGTATTTTACGTCTCAGAAAACATGCCCTCTGCTTCCATGTTTGTATAACGCTCCTATACCTAAAGACTAGTTTTGGAAATATTTGCATTCATGATCGCATATGTACCCAGATTCATGTTGTGCCGATTTAAGCCTAAGAACCCGAGTGTATTTATTTGATATTTGTCCGGGATTGATATCTCGTCACATATTTCAACTGGATCTAAATCCGGTAGATAGTGAGGCCATAATCACCTCCCAAACCCTAGCGTACTTGCACTAAGGAATTAATTATTCAATTAAAACTTATATTAAAACAAAAATATTTATATTTATTGATGTCAATAATGTCAGAGTTACCTAAATCAGAGAGGAGATGATCCTATTTACCAAGAAGGGGAAGGTAGAGGGGTTTAGGGTGCCCGTGATGTTTGGAAAACCTTTAGCTTTAGGGCGGGAGGTCAAATATGTGGGGGTGATCCTGGACTCCAAACTAACATGGGGGTCGCAAATAGAACGGGTTGTAAGGAAGGGAGTAGCGACCCTCTGGCAGCTGCGTCGAGTGATAGGGAGGACCTGGGGAGTTAATCCTCGGATCCTCCACTGGATCTACACTGCGATCGTCAGGCCGAGAATCCTCTATGGGGCGTTGGTCTGGTGGTGCGGTGTGAACCAAACTACCAGCAGGAAGCTGGCCAAACTCCAAAGGCTGGCAATCCTGGGAATCACGGGCGCTATGAGGATGACACCCTCAGCCACGCTAGAGGTCCTGTTGATGCTGCCACCAGGCGATGGCGTCGCATCTCAGAATGCGAGACTCAGGAAACTGGTGCGGAGAGGGAGCAGTAATAGGGCATGCAAGAGTCGCCAAGGAGGTGGAAAAAAAATCCGATTTCCGCCATAAAGGTGCGGGATGCCGAGGATGATATTAGGTTCACTAGGCCATACACCCTCAGGATCCCCAGTAGCGATCAGTGGAGGGAAAATGAGGTTGAATTCCAGCCCGCAAGCCTGGTCTGTTCTACCGACGGATCACGGCTGAAAGACCAACAATCCTCCGAGGCAGGAATATACATCGAGGGCCTGGGAGTGCGCGAGAGCTATGCCCTTGGCGCATATACCACGGCATTCGAAACAGAGGTATACGCTATCCTGTGTGTGGCCAACAGACAGGATGTGAAGAAGAGTCCCGAGAAATGTGTGTACATCTGCTCGGACAGCCAGGCAGTCCTCCGGGCAGTCTGCGCGGCCAGAATCAGGTCTACACTGGTTCAGGAGTGCGCTAACGCCCTCAGAGGGTTAGCCAGGACAAAGGAGGTACATCTAGTGTGGGTTCCGGCACACGGCGTGGCGGGGAATGAGGTCGCAAATAATCTCGCAAGGCTTGGTTCCCGACGGCCGTTCTGTGGCCCGGAGCCCGCCATAGGTATAAGTAGGAAGTCGGTCTCCGTCGCCTTAGACAGGTGGACCGAGGAAGCAATGAAGAGGCACTGGAGGTCGGTTGGTGGCTGCAGACAGGCGAGGCACTTCGTGGAGGGGCCGGACAGAGATAAAGCTGTCTGGCTACTCGGAAGGAGTCGACCTATGCTTCGCTGCAACCTTGGGGTGCTCACAGGCCACTGCGCCCTTATGATACACCTCACATTGATAGGCGTAGAGAGGGATCCCCTTTGTCAGGAATGCGGCGAGAATGAGGAAACGTCCTACCACTACCTGTGCGAATGCGAGGCTTTTGGGAGTCTTCGAGCAGAATTGTTCGGATCAAGGACTCTGCAAAGGAATCAGGTAAGTACCGTCCAATTGAAGACCCGTCACGGCCTTCATCTCGAGGTTGAGGCAGTTTGGCGACAGAACCGAGGAGGAGTAGAGCATGGTTGCTGGAGTTGGCAAAAAGGGCCCATGGTGGCCTACTTGCTTGGCGTTGGCCTCCACACCACTGCTACTACTACTACTACCTAAATCAAGACTCCTGGTAAATCAAATATAAGTTGTACATTATAAAGAGGCAAAATAAATATTGAATGCAAAGTTAAGGGTTTTTCTATTATTAAATCTACCAACGCTCTTAATTTTAATTTATTTGAAAGATTCGTGGGCAAAATGTTGATCAATTAATTATCATAGTTGTTTTTCCTAATTTACATATTTGACAGCATTCAAAAGGAAAATACAGAATATATGTACATAAGGATCAATCTCGCTGACTAAGATTTTAATTTTGACTGAGTTAAAATTTATGTTGCAATTTAATGAGAAATTTAGTGGATGTAGAAAAGTTCAAGTCTGTTTAAAGTCTTAAAAATCACTCAAGAAACTTGTAAATGACTCACATATAGTGCACTGGCATTTCCAGCGGTTCACAGGCTGATGTCAGACCTTCACCTAAAGTCCCACAGGTGTTGATTGCCTGCAGAGGGAAATCTAGGAGCTGCCAGGGTAGCATCAGCATTTAGCGCTTACCATAGGCGCCTAATTACCCCCAAGAGAGGAGCCAGTAGTTATCAGAAGCTTGTAAAGGTGGCGACAAGAATGTATACTTGGAATGTACACTCAAAAGGTGAGGTAGACAAGTGGGAGAAACTCGAATGTGAAAATAACTGAAGGTAGACCTAAAGGTAAATCTGGATCTGAACAGCAAAGGTGTATTTCTACGGTATACGGAAAACTTGGGCAGCAAAGGTGAACCCGGACCTAAATGTAAACTTGAATCCGAAATCCTGCAATTACAACAAAGAATGCCGTTAGCAAGCTGTTGCTGCATTAAACGGTCTATTAAAGACTTACTGTTTAATCATTTTTTAAACGGGTTGTTGCAATCACGGAACTAGCTCAAACTATTTGAAGTACTTGCATAATATTTACACCAAGTATACATGCCGTGAAGATGTTGCGTTTCACTCGCCTGTCTGACAGATTCTCACCATTTGCATCTTCGCGTTTCAGTTTTATTGAACTAGTCACGCTTTAGAATCGTGCGCGGACCTGTCGAATCTCCGTTGTTTGGAAGTTTCAACAGCTACAGCCACGTGTGATAGTGTGGGTTCGGCGCAGGTCTGCGTCACAAGACATTTCCCCTTAAGACCTTCTGGAAGTTTCCATGCCTAATTTGTGCCTTTACCACCTGACCTGACCTGACCTGTCGAATCTCCGTTGTTTGGAAGTTTCAACGGCTACAGCCACGTGTGATAGTGTGGGGTCGGCGCAGGTCTGAGCAACAAGACATTTCCCCTTAAGACCTTCTGGAAGTTTCCATGCCTAATTTGTGCCTTTACCACAGAGAACTACGTTTTAAATATGTAAATCGATATTTTTAGATTTCTAATATTTCTCTCGTTCCTTACCAGGCTGTATATTTCACTAGGAAACTGTAATAAATAACGATCTTTTCCCTAAGGCAAATATTCCATGTGTTAATATACTTTACACTTGATGCAAATAAAGGGAAGGCTGTAAGAGCGCTACGATGGTAACTTTCAAAAGCAAATTTTCAACAAATCTTTTCAAAACAGAACTTGAATTGTTCAATAATTAAGTCACCTCTTCTTATTTAAGCTTTCCTTGAGGTTCTAGCTGTCAGCAAGAGAGTTACGGTAATGAATAAAACATAACCGTTACACACCATCGTAACCTGCCCGAAAAAAAAGACACTTTTTTTTATTAAACCTTGAAGTCCAATTGTTCAAGTTGTTGAAGGAATGAAGCAAGTAAATTTTCTCATGAAAATTCTCCACAGAGTTGTGATAAGTTGCTATCAAACAAAGGTATACTAGATCACCAAACAAGATTGAAATTAATTGCTAACAGTTATGGATTAAGTTATTGAGAGAATAAGGCAAATAAATTTTTTCATGAAAATTCTTCACAAAATAAGAATGAGTCGATATTAAGCAGTAAGGACTAAATTTCCAAGTAAAAACAGATATTACTCACGACAGAAGAACTAGGTAAATTTTCTCATGAAAATTCTCCACAGAATGAGGATAAGTTGTGACCAAGCAATGGCAGATCAATTCGCCAAATAAACGTAGATAATATTCACACCGAAGTTCTAGAAATCTAGATAATCACTAATAGGCAATTAACGACGAAACAAATCACGAGGTAAGCTGTGATATCATCACAGGTAGGCACCGAGATACATAAGGTAGTTACACATATATTTAAAAAAAAAACGTCAATATAGAGTAGGAATAAGAGGAATGGTTCAGTATTCCTTACTCAAATGCGCGGTCTGTAGAAATTCAAGGTGGAAGCAAACGAAGTAAACTACAAAAGATGGATTTCACATCTTAGGTCGTCCAATTCCCAAATATAAAAAGCCAAAAGTATGCTGAAAACAAAGGGTAAGTTGAAAATTTTGATGCATATAATTTTGAAGGAAGATAAGAGAGTAAAAAAAGGGTGTCTTCTTTTCAAAACTGTGTGAAAAAATACCTCCTTTACACAGGATTACGCTCAGCTTCACAGGAGTCTTTAATATGAAATCAACTATGGAGTCGTCGGTCTCGACCTTTTTGACGAACTTCTAAGCAACGTTCACTCTACATTCACCAAAATCTACTTGGTACCCGACGAGAGCGTGTGGATTGGACGTGTCAACTCGGTCGGACGCAAGGCGTCAGTTATAGTCCAAGCTACCAAATGACCCCACTCCGTGTATATACACATTGAGTGTCAAAATTGAGTAAAAAGAAGCAGTGTAGAAAGGAAAGAAAGTCGTAATCAATAAGTAAATATCAGACAATGGTACACAGTGATTTGCTGAGAACATGTGCACCCCACATCAAAAGAAAGTAGATAAGCCACAGAACAAAGAGAAAGAGAAAAAAAATCTTTTGAAAATTCGCCAGGGCAGGACCCATAATACTCCATCTCCAGACGTAGCGTTAACATGTTTCAGCCATTTCAACAGTGTCTGAAAAGATTCGACACTTAAGCGACATAAGAAAATCCTTCTGACTAACTTGCCACAATAAAGATCACAAGCACAATGAAAGATTTGATAAAATGTAACCCATTTTATCAACGGCAAGGTAATCAATAATACATTAGCAATAGCTCTCCAACAAACATGACAGTTCGATAGGTTTGATTCCACTTTACCAACGGTACGATAATCGATAACTCGCCAGCAAGAGTAACGATACGATAGGTCTGATAAGCATAACCTGCTTAATCAGCGGTAATGGTTGACTTGATAACACATAACCCATCTTATCATTATCAACAGCAAGGCAATCGATAGCTCGCCAGAGATAATTCTACAGCGAGAATAACGATTCGATAGGTCTGATAAGCATAATCTGCTTAATCAGCGGTAATGGTTCGATGATTTTCAACGCTAACCACGGTAACAATCTTTCGCCCTAAAGAAATATTTCAAAAACGCACCAACTTATGAAAAGTTGCTACAGATTTATTGTTTCGCTGGACATGTCAGATTTATCTTTTATTGACATATCTCAGCAGAAACATTCGTTTAATGTCCAATCCGGGTAGTCAAAATCAAGAGTCAAGATCGGGTTAGTCAAATCCATGTGGTTGACGGTGCCAGGGTAGCATCAGGATTTAGCGCTTACCATAGGCGCCTAATTACCCCCAAGAGAGGAGCCAGTAGTTGTCAAAGAAGCTTGTGGAGGTGGGGCCAAGAATGTATACTTGAAATGTACACAAAATGTGAGGTACACAAATGGGTTGAACTCGAATGTGAAAATAACTGAAGGTAGACCTAAAGGTAAATCTGAATCTGAACAGCAGAGGTGTATTTAAATGAGTATATGGAGAACTTGGGCAGCAAAGGTGAACCCGGACATAAATGTAAACTTCATTCCGAAATCCTGCAATTACAACAAGCATAATCTGCTTAATCAGCGGTAATGGTTCGATGATTGTCAACACTAACCACGGTAACAATCTTTTGCCCTAAAGAAATATTTAAAAACGCACTAACTTATGAAAAGTTGCTACAGATTTATTGTTTCGCTGGACATGTCTCAGATTTATCTTTTATTGACATATCTCAGCAGAAACATTTGTTTAATGTCCAATCCGGGTAGTCAAAATCAAGAGTCAAGATCGGGTTAGTCAAATCCATGTGGTCGACGCTGGCTGTAAAGTGTCACGCCGTTACTTTAGCGAACATATAAGGTTGAGACATGGAAAGATCTAAGAAAAATACTTTTAGAAACTTATATGCCGGCCAGACAGAAAGATAGTCAAGTCAGAGGCTACCGAAAATTTCATGAAAATTTGCTTTCACAGAAAGTATACATGACTGGGGCAGATTTATTTCCCGATGTACATTCTAAATTTATTCACGAATCAACGTGTCCAAGGACAGACAATTAAACCAATCAATGTTAGGTTTAACTTCCAGAAAATTTCATGAATTTTTTTTTTACAAAATGCCAACCATTGGATCGTGCGCAAATTCATTAACCTCTCTATGTATGTCACAAATTAAAAATTCCACAGACATACCGGATTTGGAAGGAACACAATTAATGGGACACCAGGTTCGACTCTCCGTCAGAATAAAGTCTGTCAAGTTCGGGTTGGTCAAAGTGGGATTATAGCTAGTCGATGGCAGCTGATTTAAAAAAAAAAAAATTATGGGGGTTTGGGGACATAATAGAGGGAATTGAGATGGGAAAATGAGGGAATTCTGAAGCTCTGAAGATGAAAGGAGAGAATAGGTCGAAACAGGGAAGTGTTTTCTGCATGAATCCCAGAGTTTTGTTTTCTTCCTGGACTGACAGAAACAGCTATTCGTTATGACCACATGCTATGCATCCCATCTTCACACAACTGAACGAGGCTTAGTTCTGTGGTCGAGTCGATCCCGCAACACCTGGGAGACCCACAGAGAACAAGGATAGGAGAGATAGGTAATAAAAAGGTGAGAAATGAATAGACAGGAAAATAGGAGAGGAAACAGTTCAGGGCATTGTTCACCTTTCAGAGGTTTCCGAAGGAAGGATTCACAGGTAGGGTTTGAGGTCCTTCAGGTGCCATCGACCCACTGGTTTGCCACTGATATCGGAAAGTTCATAGACGAGGTTTGAGACCTTCTTTGTGACTCGACACAATACAAATTTCGGCGCTAACTTAGCCTTGAAATCTTTGGAGGTGTCGGGCATTACAAAATTTTTCTTCCAAACAGTGTCGCCCACCTCGAAAACAAGGGGTCGTCGACGTAAATCATATCGAGTTTTACTGGCCTCGTATGCCTTTCTCAAGCAGTGTCGCACTTACACAAACAATTCTGGAAGTTTATGCAAGTCTTCTTGCCATCGTGATTTTTTCTCAATAATCGGTAAGTTCACAGAATTCTCAGACAGGTCCATAAAAACTCTCATCCATAGGCACATTCCTACCAAACACCAAAAAGGACGGAGAATGCCCAGTTACGTCATGCTTTGCCAAGCATATAGCCTGAGCAATCTGAAACATATTTTCATCCCACATTTTATGGGAATCACCAATAAAAGAAGCGATAGCCGTAACCAGAACTTTGTTCACCCTTTCAGTATGATTTATTTGGGGGTGGTAGAACACATTATACCATGTTGACTGAACATTATAAGGCGAGAGGAAGTTGGTGAATTGTTTCGAAGTGAATTGAAAACCATTGTCACATAAAAGAATCTGTGGTACACCAAAGATCAGGAAATTCTGCTCTAAAAATTTGATGACTGAGGTAGATGTAGCTTTCGCCACCGGCTGTACCAAGAAAAACTTCGTAAACCAGTCGCTCCAAACAAGAAGATATTGATTACCCCTTTTAGAACGTGGAAAAGGACCCATAATGTTGACAGAAATTAATTGGAACGGAAAGTTTATATTCTTGTAGTTTCCCATGAGACCAAGGGGTTTCTGGTTCGACTGTTTATTTGCCCCATACATAATGTTTTACATGAAAGTAGACTGATTTTCTCATCTTAAGCCAGTAATAATGCTCAGACACCTTTGCCAAGGTTTTTGCGAAACCAAAATGACCTGAGGTAGGTTGATCATGACACTGATCTAGAATTTGCTCACGATTTAAGGTAGGCACCACAATTTTCCAATCAGATAGATTCGATTCAATCTAGTGTAATGGGTGAACATGTTTATAGAGAACGCCGTAGTGCACCGCAAAATCAGGGTATTTCTCATTATCTTCGGAGACCTTTTTTATCATGTCAAGATACCAGTTATCCGGCTTCAAGTCGGTAGCACTCAACAGTGAAACATGCCTAGATAAAAAGTCAGCAACGACATTCTGAGCACCCTTACGATGTTTAATTGCAAAAGAAAATTGACTCAAATGTAAACACCAGCCAGCCAATCTACCCAAAGGTCCTTGAGGTGATGAAGCCCTATCAGAGAAGCATGATCAGTGAAAATAGTAAGATTATCAGTACCGTCAACATAATCACGAAAATGTTCGACGCCAAACAAAACAGCAATGCATTCCCTGTCAGCCACACTATCCTTCCTTTCCTGTTTAGTCAAAGTACGACTAGCATAAGGAATAGGATGTTCGAAACCATCAGTCTCTTGAAAAAGAAAAGCGCCAATGCCTACATCGGGCGCATCTGTTTGTATAGAAAAAGGTTTTTCGAAATTAGGACTTGCCAAAACTGGGGCGGAAACCAGACGTTCTTTAAGCAGTTTAAATGCCGCCTCTGCTTCATCTGCCCATTTAAGGAGCGGAGGATATTTTGAGGAATAACTCGTCGAACTAGGCGAATGTAGACATAGGTAACGGTTTAATTATAACTTTTAATAAACTCACAAAAACTCAACAATATTACTATTAACAAACTGAATGAATTTAAACGTGGACTGTTTACATCGTGAATCTTAATTGAACAGTGTTATTATGTTTACATACTTAAATCACAAGTGTCGCGAGATAAATAGAGCCACAACAACAGGCTATTGTGCAACAATGTATCCTGGCCTCCTTAGAAACCGCAGTGTCATCATAATAGTGAAGTGGCGCCTGTAGGAATGCAGGCGTAAAACCAGCAAGTGTGAACGGAATATCTCCGGTGACATTCAGCATTAGCAGATCCAGGTCACCTCCAGAGACAATAGTGCCACGCCTGGAGGGGAAGCCTATAAATAGGATAAGCACCGAGATAGGAGTGTTCATTGCTTGTTTCCTAGTTAGTCTGGCACATGGCGTGTCAAGTATTTTAATATCACTTATATATATATATATATATATATATATATATATATATATATATATATATATATATATATATATATATATATATATTTTGTCTCATTATTGTATTAAGTAATCATTGTGTTTAAGTAATAATAAATTGTTTAAAAAAGTTAATTGTCTTAACGCTAAAGTTAAGTGGCGCAGTCGTTAGTATTGGTTAAGAAACCGAAAGAATATCGATTTCTAAGCGTATCGACGCTCAATAACCAATTAGAACCAAGTTACGCAGAAGTCATAGCCAAGCAGCCAAATGGGAGCAGAAACCATCATAGTATTGTAAGTTGTTTACTGCTATCCAATTTCACATTTTCCTGCCATATTTTTCAATTGTATGTGTGTGTATTGATATAATTATATGTCAGACTCAGAAGACGAGTCACAAAGCTTAGGGAATATTGAGTACAGATTGAGATCGATAAGTATAAGCGATAATATCGCAACAGTAACTAATTCAAATAGTAGTAATAGTAGTAGCAACATGACTGACCAGTTCAAAGAATTTTTCTTAAAAGCTATTCCCGAATTTGACGGGCAACCAGCTAATGTAGGTAATTTTTTAAAGTCATGCGACCTCGTAATGAACCAATTTTATATGCCAAACGAGAATTTATATATGAATCATTTCTTATTAAATTACATTCAAACAAAACTAACGGGAACAGCGAGGCTTATAATTAACACTAAGATAATAAACACATGGACCGACTTGAGAAGCGCTATTGTGGATAATTTTTGCGATCAGCGCGATTCTAGTAGCCTACTAGCAGAACTATTCACCTTGAAACAAAGGAATGCGGAAGATGCCCTTGCATTCGCTAACAGATGCAGGCATATCGAACAATTACTCATATCTAATCTAATAGCTAACGAACAGAACGAAGGCGTTAAAGTAATAAAAATGAACATTTACCAGGAACAAACATTAAAAGCATTTTTAGGCGGAATTAGGAACCCGTTAGGTCTAGCTCTTAGAAGTAGGTCACCAGGAAGCATAGAAGACGCCCTAAAGTTTGTATTCGCAGAAGAAAATTTCGATTATAGGGACAAAACAGTACAAAAAAATTTTAATCAGAATAGGTCAGACGGACAAAAATTCTTTCCAAGACAAAATAACGCACCGTTTAACAATGTGCAGTTTCAACGACCGTTTCAACCTAATTTCAGACCTTTTCAACAACACAATAACCAACAACATAACCCAACGAACTTTCAACCTAATTTTAGACCATCTCAGCAACAAAATAGACCGCAATATAATCAAACGAGTTTTCAAAATAGACAAAATCCGCAATTTATGAATAGAACTAATTTTTCAAACAATTTTAGACGACAGAATTTTAATAACCCACAGGGACAAAACCCTATAATTAACAATAGGAACTATCACGAACCAATGGAAGTAGACAGCTCGAATACGAGGTTGTCACAAAGACGAGCAGCCCCATTACATAATACAGAGTTTAGCGATTACAACGTAACCAACGAAGGTTACGAATCAAATAGCATAGACTACGAAACAAACGATACAAATTACGCAAATTATGAGGCAAGCCAGGGAAATTCACCTGCTGACGAATACGATAACCAACACGGAAATTTTCCCATCGCGAGCACCTCCCAACACGACACGTAGTCGATGTACTTAATATTAATGATTTAAATAGGTTACCATATATAGAAATTAAAGAAATTAGAGGAAAATTATTGATAGACAGCGGATCGTCGAAAAATCTATTAAACCCAACAATAGCCCATCAAGATTTCGCAAACAAAATAAGGACACAACCCTTCATGATTCGGACCCCGCACGGAACTTCGACTCACTCAGAACGCATAAATATCACCCTTAAATCAATTTCGAACAAGGCACAAGAATTCTGCCTTTTCGAATTTAACCCTTTATATTCAGGTCTCATTGGAATCCAATTCCTAAGGGACAATGAAGCCAGAATAGATTTTAAAAACGAAGTCATGCATCTAGGTAAGCAAATCATTAAAATTCAATACCCTCAATTAAACAATGTCAATCAACCGGCAAGAATAAAAGCCAAAGCAGATGGTTCACAAGACCCAGATACTACAGCCACTGTAAACAATATCATAACAAAGGAGTACTTCAATTGTAATGGAGAACTTGAACTCGTAAATTACATGTTAGCGCACAAGGACGAAGATAATGAAACACCGCGGAACCTACAGACTAGCCGACTACGTAACCAATATAAGTATCACGTTACAGATGAACGTAAGCGCAGCTCAAGGACGCCCACTATAACACAAGATACTGTTATATCGACAATTCAACCATATAATACGAATACTCGACATACAGGGAGCGAGCAAAAACAGATTAACTGCGAAAATATTATAATGGAACAAATAGACGTAGATTATTTAAACGATGAGGAAAAACAGTTGTTATTTAATTTGTTATCAGAATATAAGGACATATTTTTAAACAAGGACGAACCATTGACGCACACAAATGCTATAAAACATAGAATAAGGACCATTGACGACATACCAGTCCATTCTAAATTATATAGATATCCATACATACATAAACCGGAAGTAGATCGACAAATAAATGACATGCTAAGGCAAAAAATAATCAGGAAAAGTCACAGCCCATACAGTTCACCCATTTGGGTCATATCAAAAAAACTAGACAAGTCAAATAAACAAAAATGGAGGATTGTAGTGGACTATAGGAAACTAAACGAGAAAACAATACCGGACAGACACCCAATTCCCAAAATAGATGAAATACTGGACAAAATTGGACGAGCTCAATATTTCTCGACAATCGATTTGATTTCTGGATATCACCAAATTGAAATGGACCCCCGGGACATAGAAAAAACGGCGTTTACCACCGATACGGGACACTGGGAGTACACTAGGATGCCGTTTGGGTTATCAGGGGCTCCAGCGACCTTTTCCAGGCTCATGCAGAACGTGTTAGAGGGTCTAATTGGCCAAACATGCCTTGTATACATGGATGACGTCATAGTTTTCTCCACGTCATTACAAGAACACATAGAGAAACTAAAACTGGTATTCGAACGTTTCAGACAAAGCAACTTAAAGATCCAGCTAGACAAAAGTGATTTCCTAAAGAAGGAAGCCGAGTTTCTGGGACACGTCGTGAGCCCAGACGGGATCCGTCCGAATCCGAGGAAACTAGACGCAATAAGGAAATTCCCGATACCAAAAACCCAAAAAGAAATTAAATCATTTTTAGGACTAGTCGGATATTACAGAAAATTTATTGAAAATTTCGCACACGTCACGAAACCACTAACCAAGTGTTTAAAAAAGAATTCTAAAATAGACGTTAATAACGAGGAATACATTGGTGCCTTTAACTCATGTAAAGACATCTTAATGAATTCACCCGTGCTTATACCACCCGATTTCTCTAAGGATTTTATACTAACAACCGACGCTTCAAACGTGGCGATAGCGGGCATATTAAGCCAAGGGGAACCCAATTCAGACCACCCGATAGCCTATGCCAGTCGTACCTTAAACGAAACCGAATCTAGGTATAGCACCATAGAGAAGGAATTGCTAGCCATCGTGTGGGCAACTAATTATTTCCGTCCATACTTATACGGACGCAAATTCACTATATATACGGACCATAAACCATTAAAATGGCTATTTTCGTTAAAACAACCAAATTCAAAATTACTCCGTTGGAGATTAAAATTAGAAGAATACGAATTCAAAATTGAATACAAGAAAGGAAAGCTGAATTGCGCAGCGGACGCCCTTTCTCGAGTAGAGATCCACCCCATAGATATAGACAACCAATCAATGGCCAATAATGTCGACGAAGAAGAAGAAATAATAGAAATAGAGGACGACGAAGGTGTAATAGAAATAAACGAGGACGAAACAGCTAATTCAAATGCGGATTCTTACTCAGCACCCGGTATACCAATATTAGAGGAAGAAATTATTAACAGTAAAACAAATCAAATAGTCTTTAAAAACACAGACAAACCAGAAATATTCTCAGTAAGGAAAGACAAACGAAACTTTATTTATGCAAACTTCAATTTAAATGACCCCAATCAAATAGAAAAATTTATAAAGGAATACTGTTTACCACAAAGAAAATATTATTGCCTTTTCGTAAATGAACAAGATTACGAACTAGTCAGTTCGGCAATCAACAAAAACTTTAATAATGTAGAGTCACCAAAATTTTATAGATGTTTAGAAATGAGGGAAGAAATCCAGGAAGACGAGCTAACGGATATGATAGTCAAATATCATCAGGGTAAGTCCAACCATCGCGGGGCTGAGGAGACTTACTTAAGAATAAAGAGAAAATACTATTACCCCAATTTAAAGAAACACATAGAAGAATATGTAAAAACGTGTGAGCTGTGTAAAACGTGCAAATATAACAGGAACCCGGTACAGATAGCATTAGAACACACTCCAACAGCATCAAAACCTTTAGAAACACTCCACGTAGATACGTTCCAAATTGAACGAGCAATATTTTTAACCATATTGGATCCATTCAGTAAATTCGGCCAAGCATTTCCCATCAAAAGCAAAAACGCTACAGAAATTGCAAAAAACTTAATTAAATACTTTTCACAGTACGGAGCGTGTAAAACTCTAATTGCGGACCCAGGAACGGAGTTCTCGAATTTAGTAGTAAAAGAACTACTAGAGACATACCAAATAGAATTGCACACCACAACACCCCAAAACCCCGAATCAAACGGACCCATAGAACGATTTCACAGCACCATCATTGAACATTATCGATTATTTAAGGAGAAATTCAAAAATATGAAACCCATAGAATTAATACCCTACTGTATATTCACCTATAATTCCACGATACACTCACAAACACTAAAACCACCATTCGACTTAATATTCGGCTATATACCGGAAATGTTTAACTACGACCCGGAAGTAATAATTACGCAAGAGTATAACGTACAACACAAAGAAATTATGAAAATCATCTACGAAATGGTTAGAAGTCGCATAGAAACGTCAAAACAAAAAACCTTACAACGAACTAATAAAAACACGAACCAGCCGTTCAAGGAAGGCGACGTGGTATACAAACAGATACCACCGGGATTTCATAAAAAACATAAAAACCCCTTTTCAGGACCCTATTCAATAATATCCTTATTAGAACATAACAAAGCTATTCTAATAAACCATAAAAATGACGAACAGACAATAGCACATCTAAGAAATTTACGTCTTGCAGGTTCCTTGCCGCAGGAATAACAGCCCAAATACAAGACTTGACGGACAATCCAGGTATGCTGCCAAAGAAATTAGGTACAGCATACACAGAGACTAGCAGCTGGAACTTGATACATATACATGACCTGACACAACTACACGAAGACTATAACCAAATAAAAAGACATTACATAAACACAGTTACGTCTATGACAAAAGATTACCACGACGAATACCATAATTTTATACTAACATTAAATTTTACTATAGATAATATAGACGATACATTTTATAGGATATTCTTAGGGAGAGATAACATCAATGAGAGACAGAGACGGGGCATAATCAATGGGCTAGGATCGATATTTAAATCAATAACTGGCAATCTCGATTCACAAGATGGCGAACGTATATATCAGGCAATAGAAATATTAAGTACAGACCAAAACAAAATTCATGATCTTTTTAAATCGCAAAATTCGGTAATGCTAGAAGCAATTGGAGAGTTCAATAAAACGATCGCAGGGTTGAGTCACAATCAGGGCACGATAATAAATAGAATAAACGAGTTAGGTAACACAGTTGATAGCCTTAGGAGCGAACAACTAACGCACTATCATCGCATCAAAATCCTAGAGCTGCTGACCCAGCTGGGACATTTATTGAATAATATTCAAGAATTAGCACTCACAACTGAGAATGCAATCACTTTTTCAAAATTAGGAATTTTTCACACATCCATATTAAAACCAAAATTTATAATAAAAGAAATCAATAGAATACAAAAATACGTAACAAATGCCAAACTAATAACAACCACTGATCTGAATCTGTATGAAAAAATATTCAAAATAAAAGCAGTACAAAATAAATTCCAAATTATATTTCAAATAGAAATACCTCTAGTTGAAGAATCAGAATATGATTACTATCAGTTATACACATTACCTGTCCCAAAAAATCCACACACCTTTACCATGATAATCCCTAGAACCAAATACTTGATCCTAAGCAGTAAACAATATGCCTTTCGAAATGAAGAATGTCAAAATTTAAAGAACAAATTATATTTCTGCCAAGACGACAATCCAACAGCCATGAATGATCAGAACCCATGTGAAATAAAACTAATAAAATTTCAAAAGCCTATCGATAATTGTAACCAAGAATTAGTCAAAATTAAACAAACCACAGTTTCGAGATATGGAACCAGTCAATACATCATCTTAGCGCCAGAAGAGACAAACGCCAGAATAACTTGCCAGGAACAAGAGTGGACCAATATCATCAAGGGTACCAAATTGGTCAACCTCCAACCAAACTGCCAATTGAAAGTAGGAAACAAAATTTATAAAACCGGCCCCACTACAGCGGAAACACAACAACTATTCAATCTCCCCAAATTAGAAACCACCACTACGAAGGAAGAAACAAATTACGAAAAGGTACCCGAACTCAAATTAGACAACGTACAGCTGCATAACATCGAGCAGATCCAACACCAACTCCAAAACATTAAGAAAAATATACCAGGCCGAATGGAACTACCATTACATCACCTGAGTATATGGACCATATTATTGTACGTGGCTATTTTAACCGCCATCATAATGATAGCCGTCAGATGGGGAGTCATAAGAAGAAGAACCACTAGAAGAACTACGAAGATCAACCCAAGAACCGACAAGGGAGAATTGAAGATCAACCCAGGAACCACCGAAGCCGGATTTCCCTTGAAAATCCGGAACGAACCGTAGCTTCGTTCTTCAAAGGGGGGAGGAGATAAATAGAGCCACAACAACAGGCTATTGTGCAACAATGTATCCTGGCCTCCTTAGAAACCGCAGTGTCATCATAATAGTGAAGTGGCGCCTGTAGGAATGCAGGCGTAAAACCAGCAAGTGTGAACGGAATATCTCCGGTGACATTCAGCATTAGCAGATCCAGGTCACCTCCAGAGACAATAGTGCCACGCCTGGAGGGGAAGCCTATAAATAGGATAAGCATCGAGATAGGAGTGTTCATAGCTTGTTTCCTAGTTAGTCTGGCACATGGCGTGTCAAGTATTTTAATATCACTTATATATATATTTTTTGTCTCATTATTGTATTAAGTAATCATTGTGTTTAAGTAATAATAAATTGTTTAAAAAAGTTAATTGTCTTAACGCTAAAGTTAAGTCGCGTCTTTACACCTTAAACAATCTAAATTGACTGTCTACATCGTAAGAACTTAATTCACTTGTCTTTTAATGTTTCTCAATAAAAATTACTTATAGTTTTTCTTAATTAGTTTGCGACCTTCCAAATTGCAGACTTCAGCATTCCTGCGTACCTTGTACGCTGCGAATTTACTTTGTTTACTGTTTACATAATAAATGTAATAGGTTCAATGCCAATGGTATCGATACAATTCTGACCTCTAATTATGTTCAATATTTACATTCCTTAGTGTAGATAAATTTCTTAAAACTAATTTCACTTGTTATTTTACTGTTTTTAACAATTATGTTTCTACGCCTATTACGGCCCTTCTGAAAACCTTTATTGTTTTCTGAACATTCTGCCGAGTCAAGAAAAATGACGACTCGCTGGATAGCTCAGACCTGAATGTTTGATTTACCTTGACCTAAGTTTGGCACTAATTATAATAATCGAAAGAATGTTAATTTGTATAGTACCCTAGGATGAAAATTGAAATACTAATACTTGAATTAATGTAGACAACCCTAGGTATGCTACTGGACTTAATAATAATAAAAATATTTTTGGATACAACCCTATGTATCATAATCCATATAACAATAATTAAATAATATAACTATGTATACCACTCTAGGATGGTAATCGGACTAATAATAATTAAAATAATATTTTTGAATACAATCCTATGTTTGATAATCGATATAACAATAATTAAAATAATATAATTATGTATACCACTCTAGGATGATAAAATAAATAATAATGATAAAAATGATATTTTTGAATACAATTCTACGTTTGATAATCAAAATAACAATAATTAAAATAATATAATTATGTATACTATTCTAGGATCGTAATATAATTACTAATGATTGACATGATCTAATAATATATGCCCATTTTCTGGTGATGGGTTGGACACGTCATTTCATCTTCCTTCTGGTATATCTCCTCCATTTTCTTGTGGTTGCTTCCCCTGCTTCTTACCATGGCTGCCTGTGAGTTCCTTGTGTGTTACCTCTGTCATTGTGAAGTAACTGTGCCGATGATTTGAAGAACTGTCTCTGCTTTGCTTGCAGAGCTCTTCCCACTCCACAAAATCCAGCCACGCCGACCCTGAGTCGTTTTGGAGTGTTTTACCATTGAACCTTGACTTAATTTGACTACGCAGCGGCCATTGTTTGGTTGTTACCATGTGCCCTGCGTGTACTCTCTTTCTCTTAAACTTCCATCTAAACCTTTGCTTCCATTGGCGAACATGCACCTTATACCCATATACCTTATATTTTTGTTTTGTTCGTGAGCCTTCCATTTTTACTGGATGGCCTTTGTGACCTCTGCCCATTTTAGCTTGTCCCTGCTCCTGACCTCCATACTCCACCCCAGTGTGTGTAAATACCTGGGTGGTTGTACTTCTTACTGCTCTTACTTTACCCATCAACTGTTTCGTGGTTTCTTCTTTGAGAAAAGAAAGAGATGACAAACAAAATTCACAAGGGTTGCGGTGCTATCGGGGCGGCAAGGCCGCGGACGAGCCCTGAGGGAAAAAAAAAAAAAACAAAATTCACACTTGTCTAAGTTTATCGTTAAACCAGCCACAGAAAGTCTTCGATGTACCTCGAAGATAATATCGACATGTTGTTAAAAGGAATTCGTTGCTATAATAATGTCATCCAAGTATACAAAGACATATGGCTCCAAGTCAGTGCCTAAGATAGAATACATCAGATGCTGCATGTCCTGTGAAGCATTGCTCAATCTGAATAGCATTGAACAGAAATGGTATAAGCCTTTGCCATGTACTTGAAATGCTGTCTTAACCTTTGAAGAATCATCCAATGGATTTTGCCAGAAAGCTTTGTGCAAGTCTATGGAAGACAGGTAGCGAGAATCCGTAAGTTTGTTTAAAATGGAGTCGATAAGGATAATAATCCTTGACAGTAACTTCATGAAGTTTCCGACCATCAAAGCACATCCTTTAGGTATTGTCTTTCTTCTTAACCAGAAGCACAGGACCAGACCAAGGTGAATTAGAAGGCTCGCTTACTCCCAAAGATAACATCTCATCAATTTCCTTATTTAGATGTTTTTGTAAGGCAGGCGATAAAGGATACCGACGCTGCTTAAAAGGCTTTGCTGTACCAGTATCGATCGTATGAGAAGCCAAAGTACGTCCCAATTTCTCGGAAGTCAGAGAATGAAATTTTTCTATCACTTTGTTTAAAGTAGCTTTTTCTTCACTCGAGAGAGAATCCTTATCAAAAAGCGTATTAACAACACAAAGATAAGGTACGAGGGCGGGTCAATAAGTCCGTGACTTTTTAATTTCCCGCCTCTTCACAGGAAGGGCAACACTGCTCCTGTCAACAAGCACCTGTCAGTTGACTCCTGTCAAATTTTGAACAAGCTGCGTCATTTAGTTTGGGTTAGAAGGCCATTGAAAGCAGACAACCTCCTGAGTTATAACGAAAATGGAAAAAAGTGAATTTCGTGTGGTCATCAAACATTATTTTTTGCGGAAAACACATCACTCAAACCAAGGCTAAGCTTGATAAATATTATGGGGACTCTGCACTATCAATTTCCATGGTAAAAAAAAGTGGTTTACTGAATTTCGTTGCTGCCGTACAAGCACAAATGACGCCGAACGTTTTGGACACCTAGTTGAAGTCGCTACACACGAAACAATTGAAAAAATTCACGATATGGTGTTGACCCATCGGAGATTGAAAGTGCGGGAGATTGTGGAAGCCATAGGCATATCACATGGCTAAGTGATTTCAATCTTGCATGATGACTTGTGTATGAGAAATCTATCCGCAAGATGGGTGCCGCGTTTGCTCACAATCGTCCACAAAAGCAATCGTGTGACAACTTCGAAGGAGTGTTTGGCGTTTTTCAACCGCAATAAGGACGAGTTTCTGCGCAGTTTCCTAACCGTGGACGAAACATGGATTCACCACAACACACCAGAGACCATGCCGCAGTCAAAACAGTGAGTTCTCCATGCGAATCGGCGCCGAAGAAGGCCAAGGTGGGTTTGTCAACCAATTAAGTCATGGCGACCGTTTTTTGGAATGCACACAGTATAATCCACATTGATTACCTTTAAATGGGAAGAACAATCAATGGAGAATATTATACCAACTTACTGGACCGATTCAATGACGATTTGAAGAAAAAACGACCGCATTTGGCCAAGAAAAAAGTTATTTTCCACCGGGACAATGCAAGGGTGCAAACATGTGTAGTCTTCATGGTGAAATTGCATAAATTGGGCTACGAATTGCTCCCTCATCCTATTCTCCGGATTTAGCCCCGAGTGACTATTTCTTGTTTCCAGACTTAAAGAAATGGCTCAGCGGAAAGAGATTTGGCTCCAATGATGAAATCATCTCATAAATAATTACCTATTTTGAGGACCTCGACAAATCTTATTTTTTGGAAGAGATAAAAAAAATTGGAGATACGTTGGACGAAGTGTATAGAGACTATGTTGAGAAATAAAATGATTTTTTGACAAAAAACCTGTGTTTCATTCAAAAAGTCACGGACTTATTGACCCTCCCTCGTACAACTGCATTGATATCATAGCACTGTGTGTTAAAGTCCAAAGATAGCGAAAACGTTTCACAGAATTTTATCCCCAAAATAAAACCAAAGGTAATATCCGGCACAACTAGAAAATTTACAACCTTGGTAATGTTGTTTAAGGTTATCAGAATGTCAGCATAACTAGAAACAGCTTTAGGAGAATCATCAGCAATGTTTATGATTGCTGAACATGCTGGGTTAGTTGTCAAAATAGTCTGTGACTTCAGGATGTTAAGTCCTCGAGCATACAGAAATATTTGCCCCCGTATCCAACAAAGCTTTAATGCGATAATGTTTCATACTTATGTTGATATTAGGTCGGTTGTCACCAGGTATAGTGCTCAACATAGGTACCACATTAGCCGGAAAAGTTTCCTTGGGAGGAGAACAAAATTTGTTAACTACTTGAAGCCATTCGTTTCACACTGCTGCGAAGGGTGCATACGTGTCATTGAGGATCTCTTGAAACACGGATTTTGAGTGCCATGGGAATTGAAGAAACTAGTTTTGTATTATCAAAAAGAACGGACACATCAGAATTGATTTCCCCAACGTTAAGTGAGAATCTTACTTTCTTTTTGGCACTGCTCCTGTATTTTGAGGATCCGAGGGCGTTTGACTCTGATTTGCAGAAGAACTTGCCCTCTGTGAACTTCCGAGTGTCCAGTTTTTTGTACCAGCAGGACACTTATCCGTATAAGTGCTTTTCTTACCACATCCGAACAAAATCTTGCCCTAGGTAGAGTACAAGTTGAATACAGATGACTTGTAGACCTACAATTCCAGCATATCTTTTTAGGGCCAACGCTTAGCTGAGATTGCTTCACTGCAACGTCATCCAAGTAGAGACATGACAAATCGGGTTCTAAGAGGGGTACCTTTTTACTCGGGGGTGGATTATATTTTTCATTGCGCATTTTAGTTTCCTCAATCTTTCTGCATAAATTTCTCAACTCCGACAAGGAGGATACCTCAGCTAACAATAATTTATCAGAAAAGGAAGGATTCAAATATCTCAAGACCTGTTTAATAATCTCACTTTCCTCGGGAATATTTGGCAAACTCTTAAACATTGCTTCGACAGCCATAATATAAAACAACACATTCTCTCTCAGACCTTGTCTGCGAGAACGAACCTCAACCAACAGATCATACTAGTAATCAACAGGTATAAAATCCCTTTTCAGACAGATAACTAACTTAGACCAAGAAGAAATATCTTTTCTAATATTACTAAACCAAAGAAGTGCTGGACCTGTAAATAAATATATTGCGGCCGCAAACAGTTGTTTATCAGAAATCTTGCAAAATTTGCTAAATTCCTGAACTTTTCTAGAAAAGACATTAGACTTTCCTTATTGGTTTGACCAGAAAATTTAATGCCCCACTTGTATACAGGGATAGGTTTAGGAGCATTCAGAATATGCAATATTTCAAGGAGGTCTGACTTATGCAACATAGTTGACACAACCAGTGGTATGAAATCTTGTTGACCTTCCTTTTGTTCCAGCCACAAACCTGTAATAAGAATTATCTGCTCCTGCATTTCAGATAATTACTTTTCCTGATCGACAGCTTTGGGCTTTAACAAGGACATTGTGCGCTCAATGTGGCACAGATGTGACCCAATACGACGTAATTCGAATTCAGGAAGTATTTCAGAGGGAGCAGTGAAGTATGGCACAAGATTTTCTAATATTAACGCGATCTGACTTGTGTCATCGTTAAATTTGAGAGGTGACTCAGTTTTAAACTTAAAACCTGCATTTTCCCTGGCTAATACAGTACGCAACTGTGCCCTGCGAAGTGCTTGATTGGTTTGAGGTTGAATTCCTTGAGAAAGTAGCTCATATTATATCTCAGCTGTAAGCAAGTCATTGGGTTCAATTCTGAAGAAAGTCGGCATTGTTATTTAGTAAAATTGTGAACTAGAAATGAGAGATGTTTTACTCAAAATATTAGGCAGTATAGTAGACAAAGTCGGTAGTTGAAGATGGTTTGGAAGATTTTTTGGAAACGTTGACACCCAGAAAACTCTTACTTGCGATATTTTTAGATAACGGTAAGTAAGGTAAGGTACCAAAGTTTATCCGGTGTTAAAAATGTGTGGACAATATCTTCCAGGAAAGTCAGGCAAGGAGGGGTGGGTTGTTAACTAAAAATATCACCGAGTTTGCTTCACAGTGCTGCACAGTACAGATGGGATATACAACAGTGATTCATAAAAACACAAGCTTAATTGCTAACACAATTATACACATATACCTGTAAGGGAAAAACATATACAAAATATTACACAACCTCTTATTTTCTCAATCTAGCAGCAGTATAACTTGGAAAATTCTTTTGTCCCTGAGTTAGGATGCCGTTGGTTCGTTAATCGTTAATGATTAGGAATCAAAAAACTTTCCCCGACAGCCAGGATGACAATGTGCCACTTTAAGCCTAAGAACCCAAGTGTATTTATTAGTGAATTTTCGTAGAAAAAATTCACTAATTGGGAGATCCCGACTTTTGAATTTTGAAAAAATGTTGCAAATGAGCGCGAACTAGAACCCCTAAACCTATATCCGGGTCAGTTTGAATTTATATATATATATATATATATATATATATATATATATATATATATATATATATATATATATATATATATATATATATATATATATATATATATATATATAATCACACTGATAACTCAAAAAATAATACGCCGATTTTGATCAAATTTGGCACGTACCTTCCTTTTGTAAGTGGCTTGGATAAGTTCGTTAGCCAGGAAAATCGGACCAGGTTTTCCGTAAAAAATTTGAGTTTTCTTTCGAATTTTTTTTATCTTAAAACATAAAAAAGCTATGGTAACCAAATTGGTAGGTAGGTTTAAGATATAAAGAGTAAACTATACACCAAAATTTGGATTTCTATGTTACAAGGACAAAAGTTATAAAAAAATTCGGTGCCAGATCATTTCTATGAAAATTCACTACCATAACTTTCCATCCAGAGTTTTTGTTATTTGTCCGCGATTGATATCTCGTCACAGATTTAAATTGGATCCGGTAGATAGTGAGGCCATAATCTTCTCCCAAACCACCTACTTGCACCTATCTCTCAGATTTATTATTTAAGATAAAGAACACATTGCTTGGTTTAAAGATGAAAAGATAATCAAATACTTATTCAGCTTTAGTCTTGTTCTGTCCAAAATCCTAGATTTTTGAGTCAAAACACCGGCACTACGTTACCTAGTTTGAAGAGCTCCAGATAATAAATATAAAGAATTTCCAGTTATAGCACCACCAGAACTGAGAAAGGTTAAATGAGGAATTAATTATTCAATTAAAACATATTAAAGCAAAAATATTTAAATTTATTGATTTCAATTAATAATGTCGGATTTACCTAAATCAAGACTCCTGGTGAATCAAATATAAGTTGTACATTATAAAGAGGCAAAATAAATATTGAACGCAAAGTTAAAGGTTTTTCTATTATTGAATCTACCAATGCTCTTAATTTTAATTTATTAGATGATTTCTAGTTAATTGCTCTGGCCAGAATGTTTCGTTTTCTTACAAGTTTGCGAGAAAAAGTCAGATGTAAAATTAAGTAATTATTAACTGTAATTTAAGTGAGAGGTTATAAGCTATTTTTTTTAAATTAATCTAAAACATATTTGAAGGGTTGAAAGATTCGTGAGCAAAATGTTGATCAATTATCATAGTTTTTCCTAATTTACATATTTGACAGCATACAAAAAGAAAATACAGAATATATGTACAAGGATCAATCTCATTGGCTAAGATTTTAATTTTGACTGAGTTAAAATTTATGTTGCAATTTAATGAGAAATTTAGTGGATGTAGAAAAGTTCATGTGTGTTTAAAGTCTTAAAAAATCACTCAAGAAACTTGTAAATGACTCACGTATAGTGCACTGGCACTTCCAGCGGTCCACAGGCTGATGTCAGGCCTTCGCCTGAAGTCCCACAGGTGTTGATTGCCTGCAGAGGGAAATTTAAGAGCTGTCAGGGTAGCATCAGCATTTAGCGCTTACCATAGGCGCTTAATTACCCCCTAGAGAGGAGCCAGTAGTTGTCCGAGAAGCTTGTGGAGGTGGCGACAAGAAAGTATACTTGAAATGTACACTCAATAGATGAGGTAGACAAATGGGTGGAACTTGAATGTGAAAATAACTGAAGGTAGACCTAGAGGTAAATATGAATCAGAACAGCAAAGGTGTATTTAACAGGATACCGAGAACTTGGACAGCAAAGGTGTACAGAGAACCGGGACATAAAGGTAAACTTGAATCCGAAACCCAAACCTTGCCATTACAACAAAGAATGCCGTTAGCAAGCTGCCGCTGCATTAAAAGGTATATTAAAGACTTACCGTTTAATCCTTTTTTTAACGGGTTGTTGCAATCACGGAACTAACTCAAACTATTTGAGGCACAATATTTACACCAAGTATACATGCCGTGAAGACGTTGCGTTTCACTCGCCTGTCTGAAAGACTCTCACCATTTGCATCTTCGCGTTTCTGTTTTATTGAACTAGTCACGCTTTAGAATCCTGCGCGGACCTGTCGAATCTCCGTTGTTTGGAAGTTCCAACGGCTACAGCCACGTGTAATAGTGGGTGGTCGGCGCAGGTCTGGGCAACAAGACATTTTCCCTTAAGACCTTCTGGAAATTTCCATGCCTAATTTGTGCCTTTACCACAGTGAACTACGTTTTAAATATATGAATCGATATTTTTAGATTTCTAAGAAATAATCTATTGTTCAAGTTCCTTAACAGGCTGTATATTTCACTAGGAAACTAATAAATAACGATATTTTCCCTAAGGCAAATATTCCATCTGTTAAGATACTTTACACTTGATGCAAATAAAGGGAAGGCTGTAAGAGCGCTACGATGGTAATTTTCAATAGCAAATTTTCAACGAATCTTTTCAAAACAAAACTTTAATTGTTGTTCAATAAAAAAGTCACCTCTTCTTATTTAAGCTTCCCTTGAGGTTCTCGCTCTGTCAGCAAGAGAGTTGCGGTAATGAATAAAACATAATTGTTACAATGTAGGGATCAGTTAAAAAAATTCAGTGTTTTTATTAAATTCTAATAACCATTCCGATTATG
Source organism: Tillus elongatus (assembly GCA_964006375.1). Taxonomy (NCBI): domain Eukaryota; kingdom Metazoa; phylum Arthropoda; class Insecta; order Coleoptera; family Cleridae; genus Tillus; species Tillus elongatus. The sequence goes on from OZ023269.1 coordinate 56,235,568, forward strand.
GGATTATTTAGCGAATTTTCGAAGAAAAATATTACAACATTTGTAGTAACTTTAGTCCAAAAAAGGTAAGAAATAATTAGTTTGATAGGATTATCTGTTTACATTTTAGTGAATTTTCATGAAGAAAGTGTGTGTGAGTGTGTGAGTGTGTGTGTGTGTTTATGTGTATATATATATATATATATATATATATATATATATATATATATATATATATATATATATATATATATATATATATATATATATATATATATATCTGTGTGTGTTTGTGTGACTTACTAGGTTCTCGGGTTGAACCGCGTCCAGAATTTATGAAAACTCGACATTTCGTCTCCTGTTTTGGAGCCATTTTCAAGAGGTAACGGAAATATGTAAGGACATGAACTCTGAGGCCTCAATCTGTCTACTCCGTAGAGTGGTGGAGGAAGGTGGGTTGGGTTGTTGTAGCTCGATTACAGGGCCTCAATCTGCCCACTCCCCAAATCTCGCCGGAGATCGTCTCTAAGGTCTCAGTGTGTTTAACCCTAGGCCTAAGAGAGATCTGGAAGTTCGTTGCATGTCTTGTATTGTATGTATCTTTTCATCTGCCTGCTTCGTTATCAGTAAAATTAGTCGGGTTCCTGTCAATTATGTCAGGGGCTTTCGCCACGGTACTTAAAGGATTAAAAGAATTGCAGGTATTTGTTAAGTTAGGTGATGGGGAAATAAAATTGTCTATTGAATTTATTGTCCTTTTGTGTGTTTGTAATCAAGATATAATAGGTTTCCAAGTAATCGGAAGACGAGGACCATCATCTCTTATTTAAACAATTGGGACGTTTTTCGATCTTGATTGTTTCGCGGATAATTCTGGTTTTGAAGTTGTAAACTGGGGCTATTGTTTTGGAATTGTCAAAGTCTATTTTGTATCCTGTATGAATATGATGCATGGTCGGCGCCGATGAGGGGTCGGATTTTCTAACTGCGAGGGTGTGTTCATATATTCTATTATGGATGCGTCTATTTGTTTGTCCTACATAAGTTCGGGAGCAGTCGGAACAAGGAATTTCGTAAACTCCGTGGGATTTGTTTGGAATCGTATCCTTGGGAGTTTTTATCACATTTGACAGTTTTTGCTCTGTTGTGAATATGGTTTTGAGATTATGGGTTCTAATGGCTAATTTTGTCGGGGACACCTTTATTGTATGGTAAAAACGCTGTGTGTTGTTGTGTGGACTGTCTGTTCTTGTTGTGGTGTAGTGGTTTGTTGTTGTGCATTTCTAATGTTTCTTAGTATGTGATTGTTGTCATATTCGTTTTCTAGCAATGTCTGTCTTAAAAAGTTTAATTCTGTCTGTTTATTGTTGTTGTCTGTTAGTCTGAGGGATCATGTTACTAGTGTTCGAACCACGGAATTGAGTTGCAATGGGTAATGGTGAGATTGGACGTTAAGATAACGATTAGTGTGCGTTGGTTTTCGGTACACAGTATACGAAAATCATCAAATACCAGCAACCCTCCTAATCCTTTAAGTACCATGACGAAAGCCTCTGACTCAACAAATACCTGCAATCCTCTTAATCCTTTAGTACCGTGACGAAAGCCTCTGACTTAATTGACCGTGACCCGACTCATTACACTGATAACGAAGCAGGTAGACAAAACAATACATACAATAGAAGACTTTCAACGAACTGCCAGATCTCTATATATATATATATATATTGTGTGTGTGTGTGTGTGTGTGTGTGTGTGTGTGTGTGTGTGTGTGTGTGTGTGTGTGTGTGTGTGTGTGTGTGTGTGTGTGTGTGTGTGTGTGTGTGTGTGTGTGTGTGTGTGTGTGTGTGTGTGTGTGTGTGTGTGTGTGTGTGTGTGTGTGTGTGTGTGTGTGTGTGTGTGTGTGTGTGTGTGTGTGTGTGTGTGTGTGTGTGTGTGTGTGTGTGTGTGTGTGTGTGTGTGTGTGTGTGTGTGTGTGTGTGTGTGTGTGTGTGTGTGTGTGTGTGTGTGTGTGTGTGTGTGTGTGTGTGTGTGTGTGTGTGTGTGTGTGTGTGTGTGTGTGTGTGTGTGTGTGTGTGTGTGTGTGTGTGTGTGTGTGTGTGTGTGTGTGTGTGTGTGTGTGTGTGTGTGTGTGTGTGTGTGTGTGTGTGTGTGTGTGTGTGTGTGTGTGTGTGTGTGTGTGTGTGTGTGTGTGTGTGTGTGTGTGTGTGTGTGTGTGTGTGTGTGTGTGTGTGTGTGTGTGTGTGTGTGTGTGTGTGTGTGTGTGTGTGTGTGTGTGTGTGTGTGTGTGTGTGTGTGTGTGTGTGTGTGTGTGTGTGTGTGTGTGTGTGTGTGTGTGTGTGTGTGTGTGTGTGTGTGTGTGTGTGTGTGTGTGTGTGTGTGTGTGTGTGTGTGTGTGTGTGTGTGTGTGTGTGTGTGTGTGTGTGTGTGTGTGTGTGTGTGTGTGTGTGTGTGTGTGTGTGTGTGTGTGTGTGTGTGTGTGTGTGTGTGTGTGTGTGTGTGTGTGTGTGTGTGTGTGTGTGTGTGTGTGTGTGTGTGTGTGTGTGTGTGTGTGTGTGTGTGTGTGTGTGTGTGTGTGTGTGTGTGTGTGTGTGTGTGTGTGTGTGTGTGTGTGTGTGTGTGTGTGTGTGTGTGTGTGTGTGTGTGTGTGTGTGTGTGTGTGTGTGTGTGTGTGTGTGTGTGTGTGTGTGTGTGTGTGTGTGTGTGTGTGTGTGTGTGTGTGTGTGTGTGTGTGTGTGTGGGCGCGCGCGTGCGTGCGTGCGTGCGTGCGTGCGTGCGTGCGTGCGTGCGTGCGTGCGTGCGTGCGTGCGTGCGTGCGTGCGTGCGTGCGTGCGTGTGTGTGTATCCAACCGATAACTCAAAAAATTCTTGAACAATCAAATCCAAATTTAGAAATCCCCTTTGTCCTGTGAATAGCTTGGATGAGTTCGTTAGAAAGTTTTGACACTTAATTACTTTTAGAAAAAAAAATGAAAAAAATTGCTGGAAAACGCAATATCTTTTAAATTACTAGAGCTATTGTAAAGACAAGCATGTAGATATCATATAAGTGGTCCTATCTACCAAACTTAAACTCAATCGGTTCAGTAAATCTTGGGTTATAACCAAATAAAAAATAAATAATTTACGATATAACCTGAAATCACCTCTGAATGGCTGCCTATAATGTTAGACAGGGTTAGACTGCTATTGCAAACAAATGCTAGAAATCAAACTTCAAACGAACAGCTACAAAAATATGTCACAATAAACAATCAGCAGGGTTGCCATTTGCGACAACTCGCATCTGAATATGAAGATAGTAAAATGGTATTAAATAAAAATTTCAATGAAAGTGATTCAATTTGTTTAAAAGTAATCTAGAACTACGTTTCATTATGTATAAATATTAAGCTTCCTGTTTTCACGGTATTTAAAAGCCATCACCCTCCCCTAGTTTAATCTGACAACACCACTATTTGTCATTCGTTAACTGACAGGAGTCATGAGAGAAACGTGCGCGTTCTAAGCATAACCTCGAAATCGACTCCGCTAATACCTTAGAATCTTACAATATAAAATAACGACCTATATTCTAAGGTTAATACAAACAGGAGTAGATAAATAATAATCGAACTTTTAATTTTAACCTAACATTAACAAAATATTATTATGATTTTAACATCCAATCAAACAAATAAGGAAGTGGTTGTGTGCCACAGATTCAGCTGTTAATCAATGCATGTAGGTACTGTATTACTAAACAGTATTAGTAAATATGTGTTGAAAAGAGTTTAGGTGCAGTAAGTGCGTTATGGTAGCGAATTTTCTTAAAAATATATCAAATGGTGATAACTCAATTTCCCAGCAAACTAAAATCTTCAGCTTTGATACATAGTAAAACCCATATAATGGCAGCATGTGTACTAAATTTAAAAAATAATTACAAATTTGTCTTAAAAAACATTTTTTGTTATTTTGTTTGCATAAACTGGTTCGATTGAGTTGACTAAAATGGATCATCCAAGCGATTAATAAAGAAAAATGCCTGCCACGTTTATAATTTGGCAGGTACATTCCTTTTGTAAATAAAAATTAAATTTTCGGTAAATTTGCAGTTTAGCACAAGGGGGACTTCTAAAAAAGACAATCAGAAACGTACTTAGAACCCTTTCTGGATGCACATGCCACAAGAAAAATTTCTTTCAAACTGCCCCCAAGAAAGTTACGGGACCAGGATTTAATAGGGGTGCTGGGCGGGGAAGAAAATAAAAAGGAAATGTGAGCGGAAAGTGCAAACAAACCAGCTTAGTTGGACCTCTAGAAGCTGCCTTTATCCCATTTAGCAGCTATACTTCCTTAAAATCCTGTTTACTTCACGCAGAACTCCTATTCACCGCAGGTCCCGCAACTTTCTTGGGGGTTGGTCTCAAGAAATTTTTCTTGTTTACATTGTTCTTTTTTATGCATTGAGGGTAGTTGTGGGCATGCAGAAGGTGGAGGAGAACCCCCGCGATGCAGGAGCGAACCAAGATTTTCAAATTATGTTAAATTGTTACCTCATTTCATTTCTTTAAAATATTTTTCCAAAAATGAATTTGAGGTTGTCTTGTTTGTCAGTCTCACATAGAGAGCTACATTATTTTATCATTAAAAAAACCCATGGATACAGCAACAGTTAATAAGTGCTGAAAAGGTCTGGGTGCAGCAAGTACGTTATTTTGTAGAGAATTTTCGTGAAAATATTTCAACTTTGATAACTCAATTTCCCATTAAGCTAGAATCTTCAATCTTGAGCCATAGTAGAACGCAGCTAGGTGCTAAATTAAAGAAAAATAACAATGAGCTTCGCGATTAATAATCGCTAATAATTTGTTTTGAAGAACCCTTTTTGTTTTTTGTTTGCAAAAACTAGAGCGATTGGGTTGACTAAAACAAAACCGTCCAAGCAATTAATAAGGAAAAATGCATGCTATTTACAATTTGGCAAGTACATTCTCCTTGTAAATAATAAAAAAAAAATTCTGGAAAACTTTTGTAACTGTAATGAAATTTGTAACAACTTTTTTAAAGAGACTTGCAGAGTACTTACATATATGTACCAAATTTTAATTTTCTATCTCCATAGAAAATAGAAATTTCCTCAAGTAATTCCTTACTGGGACCTCTAAAACCATTCTCCAAGGATCATTTAAATTTAAAGAATTAGTTTTAATAATATACGTTAGTAATAGTGTACAATTCTTATGAAAATTCACTACTATAATGCACTTGGTGCGTCCCGAACCTTTTTATAATGTATAGGTAGTTGATAATTTTTGTTCACCAATGTTGAATGAAACTTCAAAGTGGCAAACTTGAATAACGTTCTTATTTCTGACAGCTTGTGACGTGACACGTCAGTATTTTCCGTCTAGTCTTTTATTTACTTCCACTGTTTCAAATTTGGAAAAAAAATAGAAAAAAGATAACTTTTTACATTTTCTTTTTTTTTTTTCAATTTTAATTACAGATTAGGTATATAATTTAAATTTTATGTATTTTCTCAGCAAATTTTTGTATAAAATTTTTTAAGCTTTTCCCCAGAATTGTCTTTAGTTTTTACATAAATAATTTTTTGTCAAATTTTTGTGAAATGTTAGTAAGTAACAATAAATCAGTGCCTCAGTGGTCCAGTGGTAAGAATGTGTGCCTCTAAACCCAAGGATACTGGGTTCGATTTCCAGGGTTCCCCTTGTAAAATTAACATCAACCGAGGTTCTGGCATTGTATTTGACCAAGTCGAATGTCTGCACGTTCCGTCCTTCGGAAGGGGCGTAAAGCCGTCGGTCCCGTGTCTAGCGATGTTTGGTACGTTAAAGATCCCTACCCCCCTTACAGAAAGGCAGGCGTTCGGCAAAATTTCCAGGATAGTGAGGTGAAACTGCTCCCTGGCGTCGGTGATTGGCCATATTCGCAGAAAGAGACCGACGTTAAAGTACAAGGAAAAAACGTTTGCGAATTCACGTAAAAAACAATTGTTTTCGAAATTTCGTGGATTTCATGTAAAAAAAACTTTTTAAAACAAAACGATTTTTATATAACTTTCGTGTAAGATTACTTAGCCAAATTTTGTAAAATAATGGCGAATTTTCGTGAAAGAAATTGTTTGAGAATTTTCATGTAAACTTTTTTTTTTGATTAAGGTTAAAAAGCTTTTTGTGAATAATTATATCTTGGCAGGTGTAGTTTTTGTGTAAGTTGCTTGGATAGGGTGATTTTTGTACTTTTTCAGAAAATAAAGTTATTTTGATAAAATATGGTACATGGTTTCTACATAAAGGTTATACTTTCTATTAAATTTGAGGTCTTGTATTAAAAAAAAACATACAGTATTGTGCAAATTAATGTGAACACATCAGATTTACGTTAAATATCGTTTGTTGAAAGAAAAAATACAAACAGTACTAGTAATCTTTTAGTTTTATTCAATAGGGTATATGTCCCCCTTTGGCTTTTATTACAGCTTTAACTCGTTTTGGCATAGAATCAATTAATTTTTTGCAATTCCCCTTATTTTGTCACCTCAAAACCACACCTGAATGACAGCCTTAACTTACTTTTTGCTGCACAATCCATTTTTAGCAATCTGGTCTTGCATATAGACCACAAGTTCTCAACAGGATTAATGTCTGGTGAGTTTTCAGGTCAGTTTATAAGGGCAGTCTTTGTCTCTGAAATAGTTCACCATCTTCTTGGAAACATGACACGGTGCTGAATCTTTCTGAAAGATTGGTTCGTGTTGAACTTTTTCCAGTTCTCTGGACAAATATGTCTCTGACATCTCTTTATATTTTTTACCGTTCATCATACCTTAAATAGTTATAAGTTTCCTTGTTCCCATATATGTGAATCAGCCCCAAAACATATTTTTGACTGGCTGTTTCACTTTCTGGACCAATGAGCTGTGGTAACTTTTTGTCCACACTTTTCGCACGAATTTTGATCGGAAGACCTACTGTATTCTGTAGTAGTGTGTTACAGATTTTGGGGGTGGATTGCAGAAGATCATTGTCAGGGAAATAGGTTTTGGTATGATATTGATGTACTGTTTTAGTGGGAACCCTGTATTATTTATATCCATCTCGAGTAAAGCAAGAAAGCGAGATCATGAATTCCAGAATATTCTGAACTGAAAATCAAAATCACGAGCAATTATTCACACAGCATTAGAAAACATCTTAAAGTCATTGCCTTTAATTAAGTTATATTACTTACCTATTAAACTTGTTTCAATTTCAGTACCTTATTTAAATTATTGTACACCCTTTGTACCCATTTTCTTCTGTTCTTAGATTTTTCACTTTTCACATCGACAAACTATTATTAATTAGTGTTTTATTAGGTTATGCCGAACTGTCAATTGTCAATGTAGTTTTATCAGATATTAGAGCAACTATATTAGATATTAGCTCAAAGTAACCAGACTTATCTTGGTCGAGTGTATGCTGTATGAAGTTTGTATCTGACAAATGCACACCGAGCAACACAAACTTGTACTAACACCTCTGTTAACTGAAGCAAGGTATACCATGTGAGGGGAAATAATTTGACACAATGACGTTAAATTAAGTCACTATTAAACGTATATGTTCAAATTTATTTACGATTTCGTATAATTCTTGTTAAATAAGCATATATTACAATTCACATTTTTAAATTCACTCATCCAAATTTTAAATATATTTATCTATTTCTAACTTATACATTATATATATATATATATATATATATATATATATATATATATATATATATATATATATATATTCCTACACTTCTATTAAAATAATTAAAAATTTTATCATGTTTTCATGGAATTTTCGAGTTTAGGGAGTAACTTATTTAGAGGGGGGTGTGGTCCCTTAGCCTGGTCGTGCGCTGATCGTTCTCTTGATTGATCAACGCGTGACTTAGCTACTGGACTCCTAGAGACTGGCACCACGTGCCACCCCTGGCGCGACTGTCGGCAATGGGAATAACGCCCAGGGCCGATGGTCTACTAAAGTCTCAAACCCAAACCTTCACACACACATCATACACACGCATACAAACACAGACACGAGACACATAGATCGGGTTGGGCTTCTCGGCCTTCGGCGCGGACTCCGAGGAGGGACTTCGAGCGGAGCCTGCTCTGGACTGGCAGCGCTGTGCAAACCAGGGCCGGCACACCTGGCGCCGTATGGACAGTACAGGGGCCCACCCTTGCCTTGGCCGGTGTAGGGGGCTGCCCTATCATCCATTCGAAAAATGCTCGATCGTGTCAGCAGCACCGGGTAGCTCCGGAACAGGGGGTTACCTGCACGTTTCGGGTCGCCACGGCGTGGCCGCAGAGCCGCTCTTAACGGAATCAAGTCTCATCATGGATGAAGCGCCGGGGGGCGGTGGGGTGACCTCCCGTATCTATACGCACACCATCACACAAATTTTTTCTAGCAACCATGGACGAGGATATAAAAGATATAGGTAAAGCGGCTAATGTTCTCCCCACTCCTTCGGAGGCGGGGCGCGGCCGCGACCCCGGCGCTGGAGCGGGCCCTGGCCCCTCGGGAACGTCATATCCGGCGGGTAGGAGGGAAATGCAGGTAGTCATCAGTGGCGATTTCTCCTAGTGAGCTAGGTGTGCGCCGCACACCCTAAAATATAATTAAAATGTGCACAGTTAAATATGTTTTATTTCTTTTTCCCTTAGTCTTAACACACTACATATGTTATGACAATCGATTTAATTTACTTATTTGATTTCATAAATAGTCGGTTAATAGTGACTTGGAATGAAGTCGGCACCACGTCTTCATTCGGAAATATGAGTAGGTCAATAGCAACTGGGAATGAATTCGGGTTAGGTGTGCGTTGTTATTTCCGAACAACTTCACTCGACAGAGCTGTATTGGTATACAATACAGTCCCCCACCCATGTGTTTAAAATAGTAAGGAAATACCATTCGTTTTAACACTGCAGTGAGCGGTAAAAATACCGCTCAAGACAAATGAATGGAACGCCGGTTTAATAAACGTTGTGATAGCATTATTTACAAACATTACAACTGCGCTTGCCTGGACCACAGTATTCTAGAATCAAAGACTATAATACATTTTAGTAAATTTTCGTAGAAAAAATTCACTAATGGGGAGATCTCGACTTTTGAATTTTGAAAAATTGTTTGCAAATGAGCGCGAAATAGGAGCCCTAGAACCCATATCCGGGGTCAGTTTCAATTTTTATATATAAGAATTTAATTTGAGTCAAGTTTTAAAATATAGAAATTTTTGATTGAAATGAAGAAACTGATTTCAAGTACCATCCATATTTCTAGAAATTGTAATGGTACATAATGAGGTGAGGTAATTTTGGAGATTGGAAATCAGATGACAGAACTTTAGAACAATTGACATTTAGATTAAAATTTAGTCAAAATTGCATCATTTGCAGTCACAAGTTTAGACTTATTTGTAAGATGCTTTGTACTATTTATATAACAAAAACTATAAACTATATATATATATATATATATATATATATATATATATATATATATATATATATATATATATATATATATATATATATATATATATATATATATATATACATAGGTATCACACCGATAACTCAAAATATAATCGGCCGATTTTGATAAAATTTGGCATGTACCTTCCTTCTGTAAATGTATTGGATAATTTCGGTAGTCAGGAAAATCGGACGAGGTTTTCCGAGAAAATTTTGAGTTTTTATTCGAAAAAAATTTGTATCTCAAAAAATAAAAAAGATAAGATAACCAAATTTGGTAGGTAGGTTTACGATATAAAAACTAAACTATACACCAAAATTTAGATTTCTATGTTGCAAGATAAAAAAGTTATAATATTTTGGGCCAGATCATTTCTATGAAAATTCACTACCATAACGCACTTGCTGCATCCAGGATTTTTACACATTTTATTATTTAGTACCATATTAACATTGAACTACTTTTAATGTTTACAGTTTTCACCCCGTTCCGGACAGTGCTAACGCTAACACAAATTTGTGCGAAGAGAAGAGCTTGATAATAATTCCATGTTCTTTTCGTGTTTTAAAGTTTTAAGTGACTTTTTAATTTGTTAGTGTTGCAGTGGGAAATTAATTTATTTATCTACGTATCATTCCCATATAGGTCGAATATATATATATATATATATATATATATATATATATATATATATATATATATATATATATATATATATATATATATATGTACATTTAGTGTTAATAATTTTTAAAACCACCACTAACAGCAACTCGTTACCGCACACCCGAACATTTTGGTCAGGAGACGCCACTGGCGTAACCATTCTACTGGCTATATTATAATTTAACATGACTAACTGCTGTCTTATGGATTTGGTGTATGTATTTTTAAATATCCACACATATTTGGTGATTACGGATTTTTATATAAAAGTTATTTAATTTCTTACACCCTACACATAGATGTATTTTTACCCGTTTTGTGGTTTTGTCTGGAAGGAATTTTTCGGGGTATCTCCTAATCTCTGTTCTTCCCTGCGATAATAAAATGATTTATTTTTATGTTGCTATGTACATTTAGTGTTAATAATTTTTAAAACCACCACTAACAGCAACTCGTTACCGCAAACCCGAACATTTTGGTCAGGAGACGCCACTGGTAGTCATCACCTCCAACAGGGGGGATGGCGTAGTCCTGACGGAAGAGGCTGAGCCAATAAGGAGGAGCTTGCTGGCGGGGATGTTGGACGCCATGACGGTATCCGACAGGGCGTTGCAGCTCCGCTTCCGCAACTCTGGGATAGTCGATCCGGGGTGGTTCTTGGTGACCGCCGAGGATGACGAGTCCCTGAGTTGGCTCCTCAACGGCTGGTCCGGGGCGACGGTGGGGGAGATCGCCTTCAGCGCCGTAAGGGCAGGGGGCGCCCCATGGCCGGTCCGGATCGGCTTTTGGCTCAGAAGTCATGAGGTGGACCTAGAGGATGTTGTCAGGATGCTTGCGCTCCAGAACCGCTCGCTCAATGTTGAGCAGTGGCGGCAGGAGGACCTGGGGCATGGCGTCTGGTCTTTTCGGTGGGGCCCGGGGTGGCTCGCGAGCTGGACGGGCAAGGCTGGCGGCTGTATTTCGGGTTGGTGACTCTGAGTGTAACCAGAGTTCCGACATGGAGTGCGGTCGCCTCCGCCCGGCCTGCGGCGGGCGAACGGACGGGCTCCGACCAGGGGAGGCCTCCGCCCGAGCGGCGTCGCGATTAAATTCGCGGGGCTGCTGCGGGTGGGCCAGATCAACCTTCAGCACAGCCGGGATGCCACTGGGGAGCTAGCAAAGCTTCTCGCAGGCGGTCCAGGCGGCGTAGTGTTGATTCAAGAGCCTTATGTGTTTAGGAAGCAAGTTAGAGGGCTTGGAGGAATTGGCTTCAACATCCTAGTTGGTGGTGAAGCACAGGAAGAACAACCAAGGACATGCATACTGGCGTCGAGGGATCTGGATGTGATGTTGCTGCCGCAGCTCGGGTCCAGGGACGTCACAGCAGCTGTCCTGGACTATAAGGTGAGTAATATTAGGCTTAAGGTTCTGATGTGCAGCCTTTATGTTCCCTACGATCGGCGAGGGCTGCCTCCGTCGGAGGAGTTGGTGCGTATCGTCGATTTCGCGAGGGAGCATGGACTACAACTGATAATAGGCTGCGATGCCAATTCTCACCACAGATTGTGGGGCAGCACGGATACCAACCCACGCGGTGAGGCTCTACTAGAGTACTTGGCTACAACGAACCTAGAGGTATTAAATAGAGGTACAGCGCCAACGTTTGTCAATCGTATCCGACAGGAGGTGATCGACATTACGTTAGCGAGCAGAGGAATAACAGAGGATATATCTAACTGGAGGGTGACGGAACACATATCAATGTCTGATCATCGTATGATCAACTTTGAACTGGATGTGGACCGTGAGAGTCCTCCCCCCAGGAGAAATCCAAGGAAGACCGACTGGGATGCCTATCTAATAGGCCTCGGTGGGTCGCCAAGGAGCCCAGAGGGGAGTAGACTCTCTATAGAGGCGTTAGATAGCGAGGTCGAGGCCCTAGAAGGGAAAATAATGGCAGCCTACGAGGCCGCGTCACCACTTAGGGGGGGAACCGTCCATCAAAGTTAGATGGTGGAACAGGGATCTCGCCGTACTACGCGGGCGAACTCGGAGGGCCTTAAACCGAGCCGTCCGAGAATCGAGTGAAGCGGCCTGGGACGAATTCAGTACTGCCAGAAGGGAGCTTAAGAAGGAATTGCGACGGAGTAAACGAGCCAGTTGGAGCGCGTACTGCGGGGAAGTCAATTCCCTGCCTGACGCAGTCAGGCTGGCAAGGGTACTCAAACAGGAGGTAGGCAATAATGTAGGATCCTTAAGGAAACCGGATGGGAGCTGGACAAGCACCGGTGAGGAGACCTTGCGTCATCTCGCCGAAGTTCGCCTCGCGGGCAGTGGAGCCGTCACAGGGGCTGCCGACCTGGGCCGGTGGACGGTCCTGAATGCGGACTGGCAGCTGGCGGAGGGGGTGGTTACGGATGGCTCTATAGCCTGGGCGGTGGGCGAGTTCGCTCCTTTCAAGTCCGCAGGCTGTGATGGGATTTCTCCGGCACTGCTCCAGAGGGGCCTGTATACACTGCTTCCCAACATAAGGGAGGTATTCCAGGCCAGCCTGGCGTGGGGCTACGTCCCAACAGCCTGGCGCCGGGTTAGGGGGTCTTCATTCCCAAGCCGGGAAGGGGGGACTACAGGACGCAGCCAGGCTGGTAAGATGCTCAAACAGGAGTTAGGTAGTAATGTAGGATCTTTAAGGAAACCGGGTGGGAGCTGGACAAGCACCGGTCAGGAGACTCTGCGTCATCTCGCCGAAGTTCACCTTGAGGGCGGTGGAGCCGTCACGGAGGCTGCAGAACCGGGCCGGTGGACAGTCCCGAATGCGGACTGGCAGCTGGCGGAGGAGGTGGTCACAAATGGCTCTATAACCTGGGCGGTGAGCGAGTTCGCTCCATTCAAATCCGCAGGCTGCGATGGGATTTTTCCGGCCCTGCTCCAGAGGGGCCTGGATATACTGCTTCCCTACATAAGGGAGGTTTTTCGGGCCAGCCTGGCGTGGGGCTACGTCTCAAAGGCCTGGCGCTGGGTTAGGGGGGTCTTCATTCCCAAACCGGGAAGGGAGGACTACACGCTGGCCAAGGCGTACAGGCTAATCAGCCTAACATCTTTTCTACTCAAGGCATTGGAAAAGTTAGTAGATAGGTTTATGTTGGGAGGGATCCTCAAGGATCATTCCTTCCACAAAGGTCAGCACGCGTACCAGCGGGGGAAATCGACGGAGACGGCGCTCCACGCTGTGACGCGGAAGGTGGAAAGGGCCCTACACTACGGGGAGAGCACATTAGCTGTGTTCTTCGATGTGGAAGGAGCCTTTGATAAGGCAAGGACGGATACGGTCTGTACCGCCCTACAGGAGAGGGGAACGCCGAGGTCCCTAATAAGCTGGGTGGCGAGCATGCTGGAGGACAGGAGAGTGTCGCTGACCTTGAGGGGCCGAGGGCTGGACGTTGGGGTGACCGGCGGCTGTCCTCAGGGCAGCTGCCTCTCGCCTCATCTATGGTGTCTGGTCATGGACGGCCTCTTGGAGCGGCTCTCTGAGAATGGCTTCTACGCCCAGGCGTACGCTGATGATGGGCTGGTCTTAGTCACCGGCAAATTCCTCGGCGTCGTCTGTGAGTGTATGCAGGCTGCCTGTAGCATAATCGAAAGGTGGTGTGGTGACCGGGGACTCTCCGTAAACCCGGCGAAGACGGAGATGATCCTATTCACCAAGAAGAGGAAGGTAGAGGGGTTCAGGGCGCCCGTGATGTTTGGAAAACCTTTAGCTTTAGTGCGGGAGGTCAAATATCTGGGGGTGATCCTGGACCCCAAACTAACATGGGGGTCGCAAATAGAACGAGTAGTGAGGAAGGGAGTAGCGACCCTCTGGCAGCTGCGTCGTGTGATAGGGAGGACCTGGGGACTTAATCCTCGGATCCTTCATTGGATCTACACTGCGATCGTCAGGCCGAGAATCCTCTATGGGGCGTTGGTCTGGTGGTGTGGTGTGAACCAAACTACCAGCAGGAAGCTGGCCAAACTCCAAAGGCTGGCAATCCTGGGTATCACAGGCGCTATGAGGACGACACCCTCAGCCGCGCTAGAGGTCCTGTTGATGCTGCCACCGCTTCCCATCTGTATCAGAAGGGAGGCTATGGCGTCGCATCTTAGAATCCGGGACTCAGGTAACTGGTGCGGAGAGGGAGCAGTAATAGGGCATGCAAGAGTCGCCAAGGAGGTGGAAAAGGAAATTCCGATTTCCGCCATAAAGGTGAGGGATGCCGAGGACGATATTAGGTTCACTAGGCCATACACCCTCAGGATCCCCAGTAGGGATCAGTGGAGGGAAAATGAGGTTGCATTCCAGCCCGCAAGCCTGGTCTGTTTCACCGACGGATCGCGGCTGGAGGACCAACAATCCTCCGGGGCAGGAATATACATCGAGGGCCTGGGGGTGCGCGAGAGCTATGCTCTTGGCGCATACACCACGGCATTCGAAACAGAGGCATACGCTATCCTGTCTGTGGCCAATAGACAGGATGTGAAGATGAGTCCCGAGAAATGCGTGTACATCTGCTCGGATAGCCAGGCGGACCTCCGGGCAGTCTGCGCGGCCAGAATCAGGTCACCACTCAAACAGCTAGATAAGGATATGAATCGTACAGTAGTTTATGTAGATCCGGATTATGGCCTTGAGACCAAAAAGAAAATTATTAATGATACAATACAACTTAAAAACATAATTGGAGAATTTGAGGGACCTGAGACCAACTCCACTGTAGCTTGTGTTCGACCTAGGATTTGTAATGATGACACTAAAGATCTTACAACATTTTAGAATGAAGATTTAGCTAGTTGGAAGTTTTGTTGGACGAAAACATAATTAAAGATACAGCTTTATTAATGGAAGTTGGACCTAGTATGAATGCTAGCTTTACACCGACTTTTCACAGGCTGAAAGCCTACCTGTCGTTAAGTCAGTTCCAGTTTATAAATGGAACGTTTCATTCTCTGGAGATAGTCTGTCAAGCAGACATGTTAATAATAAATAACTTATTGAGTCGGCTTCTGATTTGTTTACTGCAAATGCTCTCATTTGGTTTCATTTAGTGAGGTCTGCAGTCAATGACTGGGATTTGTTGGTGAATCTGTTAAAAAGGCAATTTTAGCCCTCTGATTATGAAGAACATGTTTAGCGGGAAATATGTAACCGTACACAAGGAAAAAGGAACCAATACACATATATGTGACAATTATGGAAACTTTATTCAAATGTTTAGGTCATTTTGTAGCTTAAACTACTAAATTGAAATATATTAGAAAAAATATACTGCCATATTGTTACACAGTTAGCTTTATTTCTAGTAAACTCAGTTCAGGATTTAGTAACATTTTGTAGGAAAATTAATGAAGCCATAATGACTAAAATAATTATCACCCACCTAGTGCTTGTACCCCGATTTAACTTATATGCCACATGTTCATGTTGAGTCTACTAGTGCTCTTAGAAAGAACAAGAATAAGTTTAGCGTTAGTTCTGTCAGTGAAGTAAATTCTGCAAAAACATTTTGTAGGGACAGACGTATTGCAACTAAATCATCTAGTTCAGTTAATATAGTAAGAAAACAAGTTCTTTGCTGGACCTGTAAATTTCCTAATCACACCTTTAGAAACTGTTTAGAAATTGTGCTTTAAGTGTGGGAAGTCAGATGTTACAGCTTCTCAGTGTGGCTGTTCAAAAAACGAGTAACTGAGTTGCCCGTTACTGGCGGTGGAGTGGCTGAAATGCAAAGGCCAGCAAACTTAACAGCTGTAAGTATAATAACCCTGTTCAGGCTTCTCCTGTTTTTGCTAAACGTTCGTTCAATAAGGGACCTTATATAAATATAGATATGTTTGGTAAAACTTATTTAGCACTTTTGGATTTAGGAGCTAATTATTTGATTATAGAACGTGACACAGGAAAATTTTAAAAGCAAGTCCTACTGAAGACATAAAATATGTTACTAAAGCAGACGGCAAAAAATAGAAGGTCAAAGGAATAGTGGATCTTCCTTCCTATCTATATAGACAACAGTTGTCAAGTTTTAGGCTTTCTAGTAGTTCCATCTTTGATTCACTGTATTATCGTTGGTAGTGACTTTTGCAATGCGTTTCGGTTGAAAATATATTTAATGCTTGGTAGGTGGACTATACAGTCTGATGGTGATAACTGTCAGATTAGTGTGGTACCAGGTGAAAAATATAGTGCATCTGATGTTAGTTCAAATAGGTTCACAGAAGAACAACTAAAACAAGTTGATCAAATTATTAGTCAATTTCAGGATATTTCAAGTGAGAATTGGCTGGGACGAACTCATAAATTATTTCATAACATCGATACAGGAACAGCAAAACCTTTTAAACAGAGACAATATTAAATGTCTCTGTATATGCTAAAACAGATTAATAAAGAGCTTGATAAAATGATTGAGTTAGGAATAGTAGAGACAGCACACGGGGCGTGGTGCTCGAACACCTTGTTGGTCAAGAAGGTCAATTGTACATATAGGTTCTGCTTTGACGGAAGAGCTTTGAATCCGGTCGTGAGACCTCTTCCCAGGGTTGATCGAATTGTTAACATGTTGTGGGATGCTAAATATATTTCTTCCACAGATCTTCGCTGTGCATTTTAGTAAATTCCTTTGGATGAGGAGTCTAAGGAGAAGACAGGTGTTACTATACCTGAACGAGGACTATTTCAGTTATGTGTTTTACCGTCTGGACTCAGTAATTCGGCACAAGTCCAACAACGGCTTATGGGTGCCCTTTTTGCTCCTCAATTTAAACCCTTTATTTTGTCTATCTTGACGATATTATCATTGTGTCTTCTACTTTCGAACAGCGCGTAGCTTTATTGAAGGAAGCTTTCCAACTTCTCAAGGAAGCCAGTCTCATTATTAATGTTCAAAAATATGAATTTTCAAGACTTTAAAATACTTAGTTTTCATCATGAATGAAAACGCGTTGCGTACTTCTCCAGACAAGGTAGAGGCTATGGTCAACTGATACCACCTCTGTGAAAAGATATCTTGGTTTGCTTTCTTGGCATAGACGCTTTGTGAAAGACTTCCACTTTTGTAGCACCGTTGGCTGACTTGTTGATGGGTAAGAAGAAAGGACATAAAATAGTGTGGATACCTGATGCCGAGGAGGCCTTTCTTAAAATTAAACAAGCTCTTGTTTCTGCTCCAATACTAAGAAGCCCAGATTTTAGTAAACCTTTCACTATGCCTCTGACACTGGCTTAGGTGGTGTGTTGGCACTTGGCACAAACTGTAAATGGCAAGGAGCATGTAATCACGTTTGCTTATCGGGCATTATCCCGCCCTGAAAAGAACTATACTGTCACAGAACGTGAACTTTTAGCGGTTATATTTTCGATCAAGAAATTCAGACCTTATGTAGGAGTTCGTTTCACGGTGTTTGTTGTTTCAAGGAGCCGAGAGGCAGACTTGCTCGTTGGGCAGTTAACTTAGCTGCCAATGAGTTTCATCTTGTTCATAGGTGTGGATCACAAAATGTTGTACTAAATTCGCTATCTCGTTCTCATCCACCTGATGTAAATATTTTGGGAGTAATGCTTGAGGATCTTGATCCTTGGTACATTGAAATGCGCCAAAATATTTTAGAGTTACCTAGTAACTATCCTGGTTGGTAAGCTCAAGATGGTTTTGTATATAAACATATGTGTCACCGTTTACCTTTAAAAACAAACATGGCTGAATAGAAACCTCTTGTTCCACTCTCTCAACGAAAGAAAATTACCAGTGTATGTCACGATCCAGCAACTAGTGCCCACTTTGATTTTTACAAAACCATTTCACGAACTAAAGAACAATATTATTCAGCTAGAATGAGAGCTGATGTCATTAAGTATCTGCGAAATTGAAAAGTGTATGGTGCTAATAAGTGCTCAAACGCTACATGTATGGGTCTCATGGATGCTGAGAAATCGGTACAATTTCCCTGAGAGATTATTGCTGTGGATATAATGGGTCCACTAGTTCGCTCATCAAAGGGCAATGCTTATTTGTTGGTAGTGGCTGACTGGTTCACGAAATATACCCTCGTGTTCCCAGTGCGTAAAGCTACATCTTCGTCGATTATCACATTTCTCAAAATTCAGGTTTTCCTTGTTTTTGTCTTGCCGCAGATTATAATAACGGTTCTCAATTTGCTGAGAAGGCTACCGCACGCAGAATAATTTTGTTGAAAGAATAAATAACACAGTTGGTACTGCTATCCGAAGTTACATTCAGGGTAATCAATGATCATGGGACAATGAGGTTACAGAATTCAGTATGCAATAAATACATCTTGTCATGAAGTGACAGGGTACAGTTCGGCCCTTTTTAATTTTGGTAGAAATGTCACCATTACTGGGGATAGTTACTGCGAAGTTCACTCTACAAGTGACTTAAACTCCTTCCAGGAGACCGAAAAGGTTATTCGGTCGGACTGAAACACCTGGCGGAGATATATGAAGATGTGAGACATAAGCTGAATGTAGCCTACCAAAAAAATGCTTTTAGGTACAATTTGAGGAAGCGTGACATATCGTTTAATGTAGGGGACAAGGTATCGTGACTAAATAAGGTTCTCTCAGATGCCTCGAATCAGTTCTCAGCTGCACTCAAATATATTTTGTGTACTGTGAGAAATAAGATCTTACGTTTAGTGTATGCACTCAACGATGCACATAATAGTGATGTTGGTGGATCTATTTTAAAATATTACACTTGAAAAAGGTAAGTGTCACCCTCTACCCTGTTGCCTCCGACTATAGAACTGCCGTATGCCCTGCCAGTTTTTATTTTAGAAAGTATATGGCAGTGGTATAGTCTCTATCTATATAGGCTTAGGTTAGGTTAGGTTTGTATGTGAGTGGGCCATATCGGCCCTCCACCGCGACCTTAAGGTCTATTGTGGCTCACGCCTAAAGTCTATATTTCGCCCAACAAATCCAGCCTCCTGCAGAGGTCGATAATCTTTGTGGGCGAAAGTTGATCCAGGTCTTCTGGAGCAAGCTTTACCTTGCCAAAGAGCAGGTATCTAGCCCTGTACGCTGCCGGACAGTAACACAGCACATGCTCTGCTGTTTCTTCATTCTCCATGCACAGCCGGCACTCGGTCTCCTGACCGACCCCAATACGGTGCATGTGGTGCCGCAAGCGGCAGTGTCCTGTATACAGGCCGACTAGAGTTCTCAGTTGTTGTCTGTTCAACTCTAGAAGCTTTTTAGCCCTTGACTCAGACAGGCCATTTATGAAGGCCTTAGAGTGGGCTAATCCTGGAAGATTTTGCCAATATTGGATTGTCATTCTTTCTGTCCAGGTCTTTAAGGTGCGTTTTGCTGTGCAAGATGTTATCCCCAGCACCGGTTCTGGTCCAACAAAGTCACTCTGGGCCCCACTCTTGGCAAGCGCGTCGGCCGCAACATTGCCGTCATGGTCCGAGTGACCCGGTATCCAGACCAGCGACACCTCATTACAGCTGCCCAATTCGTTAAGGGCAGATTTACAACTCCATACCGTCTTTGAATTACACCGGTAGGAACCAAGAGCCTTTATTGCAGCTTGGCTATCTGCATATATCTTTATTGATTTGTTTGTGCACAGGTCTTTTAAACTTTCCCTTGCACACATCTCGATGGCATACACTTCTGCCTGGTGTATGGTTGCGTACTTGCCGAGGCTAGCTGAAAGTCTAGCATCGGTGCTGCCCCCATATGCGCCGGCTCCTACTCCCAAATTGGTTTTGGAGCCGTCAGAGTACCAGCAGAGGTCCGCTCTCAACAGGGTCGATTGATTCCGGTCCCAGTCCTCCCTTTCCGGGAGGACGGTCTTGAAAGACAGATCTCTGCTGATTTTTGTAGGCATCAAGTCTGAGACCATTCCCAGTATCCTGTGACAATCACTGTCATCAAGGAGACCGGACCCTCTCAGATTGACTTCCCTCGGCATGTTATCTGCCGTTTGTTTTAGTCTGTACGTTGTCCACCTCGCCACCCTCTCCAACCATATGTGAAGTGGGGGAATATTGAGGAGGACCTCCAGAGCGGCTGATGGTGCGGTGCTTATCGCTCCCGTTATCATCAGACAAGCTTGTCTCTGTAGATGAGCCAGTTTGGCCATCGCGATACCACGAAGTACCCTAGGCCACCAAACTATGGCTCCATATGTTATCATTGGCCTGATAACCACTACATAGAGCCAGTACATCTGTTGGGGGTTTGTTCCCCAGTTGTTACCACAGATTCTACGGCAGGTCCACAGGGACAGTTTTGCCCTGCGGATAACGTTTTCTAACTGTATATCCCAGTTGAGCTTCTTATCTAGGATAACTCCCAGATATTTTGCTTGGTCCGAAAATGGAATGGTTTCTCCCATGAGAATAGGTGGTTTTAATTTGTCCAACCTTCTTCTTCTGGTAAATGGAACAATGATCGTTTTGCGAGGGTTCACAGACATCTGTTCCCTCCGGCACCAATCATTGATTACATTTAGTGCTTCCTGAAGAGTACTAGCCAGTTCCTCCTCAGATTTGCCTCTAACCATTATGACGAGATCATCAGCATACGCTTGGACCTCAACCTCCCAGAGTTCGAGAATAGCCAGCAAATCGTCCACAAAGAGGGACCACAGCAGGGGGGATAGTACGCCCCCCTGAGGACACCCCCTCGCAGCCCTGACGCCGACCACCTGTCCCCGCAACGAGGTAATAATGGTCCGATTGTGCAGCATGTTTCCGATCCAGCCACAGATGGTAGGTTCCACCCCCCTAGCGATAGTGGCCTCGTAGAGGGAGATCGGTAATGCATTATTAAATGCGCCTTCGATGTCGAGAAATGCCGCCACCGCAACCTCTCCATTTTCCAGAGAGTGTGTGATCTTCTCGACGAGGTTATTGAGCGCTAACTCAGTTGATTTGCCAGTTTGATAGGCATACTGGTGGGTATTTAGGGGGTTAACGGTTAAGATGTTCCCCCTAATGTGTCCGTCCAGTATTTTTTCCAATCCCTTCAGGAGGAATGATGTAATACTGAGAGGTCTCAGTGATGTAGGTAGAAGGTCCTTACGTCCCAATTTGGGAATGTAAACCCCCCTAACCATCGTCCAGCTGGATGGAATGTAGTTCCAGGCCAGACTGGCTCTGTACAGCCTGATAAGGTGAGGTAGGAGAATCTCCAGTCCCTTTTGTAGTAGGACCGGTACCACCCCATCCTCCCCTGGCGACTTGAATGGCTGGAAATGATTCACAGCACACTCCACTGCCGAGGCTGTTACTATTCGCCGAGCAACTCGCCAGTCCTCCCCATGAGGGCGTTTAAATCGTCCCTCAGCCGGTAGGACCTCTCCGTTGCTCAGGATCAGACAATCTGGGAAGTGTGTGTGTGCTAAGAGCTCTACCGTTTCTTTCCGAGATTCAGTAAAGGAACCATCTGGTCGTTTTATCGATCCCAGCTCCTGAACACGGTCGCGTGAGAGAATCCTGTGGATTCTGGCGCTGCTGGGCATATTATTAATGTCCCCGCAGAACCTCCTCCAGGACTCCCTCTTAGCGTTCCTAATCTCTTTGTTATAGTGTGTTAGAGCGGTTTTATATTGCTCCCAGTTGCCTGTAGTCTTAGCACGATTGGAGAGACGTCTAACTTTCCTTCGTAGTTTATCGAGGTTATTATTCCACCAAGTAGACCCCCGACTGTCTTTCTTTGACCTTAGTGGACAGTTTTCGTAATATGCAGAGATAACAGCTTCCCTAACTTGTTCAGCCGCAATCTCAATCTCATCACGATCCCTCACTGTGGGGATAGCGGACCCAAGACCTGCAGCGAGGGACTGTTTGTACCCCTCCCAATCCGTCCTTCTCGGATTGCGATACTCCACCACAGGTCTAGGGCCTGCTACAATCTCAAATAGGATATGGGCATGGTCAGAACATGAGGGTTCAGACGACACCCTCCATTTGAGAATTTTTGAGCTCAAAAGTCTTGAGCTGATCGTGAGATCTAAAACCTCTCTACGATTAGCTGTAAGAAAGGTGGGTTCCGAGCCTATGTTGTTGACAACCAGCTCCTCCCCTAAAATGTATTCAAATAGTCATTCACCTCGTCTGTTAGTGTCCGTGCTCCACCAAGCCAAGTGATGGGAGTCCGCATTACACCCCATTACGAGGTGATAGTTGTTCCTCTTGCAGAAGGCGATCAATTTCCGCACCTCTGCTGGAGGTGGTTGTTCTGCATCTCTGTCTCCAGGGGAACAGGCCACTACTTCCAGCCTGGTCCCCCCGGATGTGATCACGAGATGGATGGATGCCATGTCCTTGGTGCAGTACTCTGATTGTGTAAAATACTGCAAGTTGTTTCTGATCCAGATACAGGCTCTGGGGTTGGTACCAGTGCCCACCTCTACTATCTTACCAGAAGTGTTACCCAGCCCTTTAGTTCGTTCCCAATTGGCGGTCTAGGGCTCTTGGAGAAGAGCAATATCTATTTGCTCTTCCTTTAATTTCATGCTAAGGAGGTATGTCGCAGCCTTAGCATGATGCAAATTAGCTTGGATGCACCTTATGTTGGTGGGCATGGGGGTAGGAATATAGGAGTGTATAGAGGATAAAGGAGTAGGTTAAGGAGCTCGAAAGGAAAGGGAATTATGGTGCAGGTTCCTCCTCCTTTTTAGAAGCTCGATTACCAAGCTTCCTATAGGAGGGTCTACCTTTGGTAGTCGTCCTACGGGTGGACTTTCCTTTCCCCTGTTGTTTCCCTCTGGAGGTTCCAGTGGAAGGTTGAATCCTGCCACCTCCTCTATTGGGTCTGTGTAAGTGGTGTCCATGTTTGGTCCCACGAGCAGCAAGGGAAAATAGACCTCCATGGAAGAGCCCTGCATCCCATGAAGAGGCATTTTACACAGGGAGGTCGCCCGGTTTCCCTGGGGAGGGTTAACGTTAGCGACAGAATTACCATCCTGCCAATGCCCGGCCATTTCGGCCAGAAGCATCATCGCTTCGGCACCAACCCGCCAACGACCTTGCGATGTGGGTTTTTTATAGAGGACTCTCCTCGCAATGCCGGCCAATTAAGGCAAGCATTCCCAGCCCTCCTAAGACATGACTAGGAAGGGTTACGGTTTGGTTAGTTCATTTAGTTCACGTCTAATAGTAGACGCTATCCAGGGTGCACCACGGGGAGGCGAACTAACTTTACACCCCTATATAGGCTTACTTACGTACCAAATTTCCAACTATTATTTTTTATAATAATTTAATCGAAAATTAGTTCATGAAGTTTATTACAGAAGCATGTAAAGATAAAATTTCAAAAAATTTAAAAGAAAATAAGTCAACTAAAAATCAAAATTTTAATCAAACGAAAATAGCTAAGCGATTGCGAGAAAAATATTGTTTTTATGTTAAAGCAGATAAAAAGGTATAAGGTTGTGATTTTGGGCACAAACGATTATAAACAGAGTTTATAGAGACAGGACCGTATAAAAAACTAAATAACCTCCTACCAAAAATGATTTCGGATGTTAAATATAGTTAGAAGTTACAAGCTGCAAATCCAGAAATCCCTAAAAAGTAATGTCTCCCAACATATCTTCAACCCCAACAGCCACCATGGAGGTGTTGCTGGATCTGCCCCCCCTACACGTAGTTATTATCGGGGAGGCTAGGACTATACAGACTAGCCTGCAATGGTAGACTGAAGATCAACCCAGGCTTCAGGGGCCACTGAAAAATTCAGGAGATCATGAAGTAGCCCATGCTTGAAATGAGGTCAACTTCGCAAGCCCGCGAATGTGCAGGGAAAACAACTTTACAGTGTCAATCCCCGACCGCGAGGCATGGCGGGAGGAGACGCCGGGCATACCACGGGACGCGCTCGTCTGGTTCACGGACGGATCCGGCGGGGAGCGTGGGACGGGGGCAGGTGTTTACTCGGAAGGACCGAGGGTAAGTCATAGTATTTCCGTCGGAGCCCATGCAACGGTGTTTCAGGCCGAGATGTACGCCATCCTGCAGTGTGTGCGGGAGAACAAGAGGAGGGGCTACACCAACAAGCGGATCCTCATAGCCACAGACAGCCAGGCAGCCCTTAAGGCACTAAGTAGCCCACGGGTAAATTCCTGGCTGGTGAGTGAGTGCCGAGACGAGACGAGCGACCTGGCTGGGCAGAATAAGGTGACCCTCATCTGGGTGCCGGGTCACTCGGGGGTTAAAGGCAATGAAGAAGCTGACAGTCTCGCAAAGAGAGGGTCAGCAGAACCATTTATGGGACCAGAACCGGCTCTGGGCGTGTCAAAGAGCACTGCCAGGGGAGCCATTAAGTCCTGGGTCAGAAACCAACACAAGGTGTACTGGGCGGACTGTCCAGGGCTCAGACATGGGCAGTTAATAATTGACGGACCCAGTTCAAAGAGAGCTGTGGAGCTGCTAAATCTTAGCAGAGGACAGCTCAGAAACACAACAGGTCTCTTGACGGGACACATGGCCGTCAAGAAACACCTGCATAAAATGGGGCGGTTCGAAGGGGACCTCGCATGCAGACTCTGCGGCGAGAGGAAGGAATCAGCCCAGCACATCTTGTGTGAGTGTATAGCTCTGGACCACAAAAGAGAACTGATCTATGGTCAGTCTAGACCGGAGACAGAGCAATATAAAACTTCACCCTACCAATCGCTGTGCAGACTAGTTCAAGGCACAGTGATTTTGGAATGGGTGGAGTAAGACTAAGGGTATGCACAATCAACCAAGGGTTGCGGTGCTATCGGGGCGGCAAGGCCGCGGACGAGCCCTGAGGGAACAAAAAAAATGTCTCCCAAAAATCCATAAATCGGGAAAATCAATGAGACCTATTGTTTCTCTATATATTCCCAGACATACAATTTAGCGAAGTGGTTCACAAATGAGTTTAAAGGCTTGCCCGTCGAACAAAAACGTTTTTCAGTAACCAACTCACATTAATAAAATTAAAGATGTTAAATTTGATGAAACCTCATTGTTTCCTAGCTTTCCCATGAAGCAAACGTTAACGTATTTAGAAGAGTTGTTAGAAATAAATAACATAAATGAAAAGGTCTGCAAAGAATATTTAACTTTGACAAACTTAAAAAAAGCCAAAGTTCGGTATTCAGACAGTCTGTCTTTTTCACTCAAATGTGGAAAGGCCGGTTTCTGATGATTTATGGGTGGTGTCCGTTGTCTATATGTGTATGTAAGCTTCTCCCATACAAGTCAAAGACTTCTGGGTGCGGAGTTTTTCTACTGTGGTGTTATTACTATTATTATTCATCCTCTGATGACGCTAACTTGCTTAGTGAAAAGATCGTCAGGTTTTTAAAAATGTGTTGCGGTGATTTGGTTTCTCCAAGTGTGCTTAATTCAATGAGTTTTATGCAGATTGTTGAATAAAACATTGAAAATCTTCTATACCATCAAGAAGCTCACGTTTGAAGAAAAATATATTTCTTAAATTTCAACTAAAAACATGTTTAAATAGGAACCAAGCGTGGTGTTTGAATTTTCAGTTTATTAATTTTATTTACAAGATGAGTAAAAAATAGTTTTTTCTATTTTCGGGTATAACGCTTTTACTCGTCAACCGATTTTCGTAATTGGGGGATCATATTGAAACCAAAGCTTCAGGCAGGAACGTTCAGTTAACAGAATTGAGCAGAATGGACGGTCAATATACAGCACATCAAAAGTGATCCAAATCCTAATAATTTTAAAAGTTTCGTTTTAACAGCAGAATTGACTGAAAATCAATCATGAAATTATGAAAGAACCACTAATTGTGGGCACTAAAAATTGTTTTTTTCTAAGGTGACAAAAAGCATTACCTTAGTTACGGACATTTTCAGATGATAGGTCCTTTGGAAACAAACCATTTGTTGTGAGTTCTTTTAACGACAATTTTCGACCTATGCAGACGAGATATATTTTTTTGTGGCCACAACTAATGGTTCTTTCAGGAATAGGAACGCTGCGACGTATATGAGTTAGGGAGTAGTCAGCCATCTCCGTCGGTGTTCGCGGAACGACCTGCGGGAATCGGCGGCCACGTTCCAAATTTTCAAGTCCCTGGGAGCGTTTGAGCACAAAGCGGCCATCTGCAAACGGGCTATCATTGTAGCGACTGCGATATTGCGGATCGAAGCAGTCAGGTGGCACCCGGTCTCCCGGTTTGGGCTGGATCGGTGTCTGAATGCATCCCGTCTCGTTGGGGGAGGAAATGACTTCCTAGGTCTGGTGCTGTTGGGGGTACACATCGCCGCCGGAGTAGTTGCGTAGGAGTCTTGTTTGGTTAGGTTCGCTGCGATACATGGAACTGGGGGCGTAGCCGTTTATCTATGTCGGTGTTTACCGATCGAAGCAATCAGGAGATACTTGGTCTCCTGGCCTGTCTGGAGGCGTCGTTTGAAGGGATCCCGGCGTTTCCAGTTTCCGTTGGGGGCAAAGCTTCCTCGAGTGGTGAACGCGTTCTACATTAGGGTAATGTCCTCCCAGTGTTTAACTGCAGCGTATGAATGCTAGGCCGTTGATAATGTATTAATAATAGATATTAGTAGGTAGAGATAGCCGATTCTGCAACCACCTCCCACCTCCCGCGACTGAGCATGCGTGTGACGTAACAAATATGGCGGTTGTATTGAGGATGACGTAATATACAAATTTAGATGACGCAATCCAAGATGGCCGACCGGAAGTGAAAAAACTGGGAAATTTAAAATTTTAGACGGTAGGTGACGCCACTAATCAAAGTAAGAGGCTCCACCATTTTGATTTTTGCAAAAAGTGACGTAACAAATATGTAGGTTGGCGCAAGCGCAAACCTAAATTTTTAGTTTTTGGTTACAGTCCTAAGTGTGGGGTATCATTTTACTCGGCTTGGTAAGCAGAATTCAAATTTAGGATTTACGCATGCGCAAACCCAAACTTTTAGAGTTTTAGGTCTAAACCTTAGGTGTTTGGTTTCATTTTACTCGGTTTAGCAAGCAGATTTTAAAAAAATTAGAATATGCAAATGCCCGGCATGCTAGACATGGCAACATAGCGGCTTGGTAAGCAGATTCAAATTTAGGATTTACGCATGCGCAAACCCAAACTTTTAGAGTTTTAGGTCTAAGCCTTAGGTGTTTTGGTCTCATTTTACTCGGTTTAGCAAGCAGATTTAAAAAAATTTAGAATATGCGAATGCCTGGCATGCTAGACATGGCAACATAGCAACAACTGCGTGTGTAGAGCAACCTTGACACGTGACAGGAAATGAGTCATATGTTTACCATCTCAGTCAGATGCTGTCATTTAAAAAAAGCAAGATGTTAGCACTTTAAGGTTGAAAATAAAACAACTGATTTAAACACAATTAATTTATTAGGATTAATTCACAAGACTTACCTACTAAAATATTACATAATAGCTCTTACAATATCAGTTAGAGGTTTATATTCAAATACACAATCATGAATAACTAAACAGTAAGCTTTGGTTCTGTTGGGAAAATTGTTTTTGCTCATAAACTCCACTTTGATGTCCACTGTTGACGACTTGATTGACTCATTCTGGTGCTGACAGTCAATTACAAATAGAGCTCGATCTTTAAACTCATCATAATTTAAGAGAGGCTCTGCTATGTTTTTATAACAAAAACTTTTTTGAAAATCTGTGTACATCTGGTAAGCTTCAACATATTTAGATTTTTCGAAATCCATATTCATAGATTCATAAGGGCAGCATTCTGAATTTAGGAACACTCGTAGATCTACCATACCAATATTATCAAAAAAGTCACCTTTCTTGCTTACATTATTGTTTCGATCTGTTTGAAATGCTATAATCACATATCTAGGTCTTTCTAAGTTTGTTGCAGTTTTAACAGACCACACATCTTTATTAATCTCTAAGCGCTGGTAGCTCATATATGTCCCATTTGCGGTAATCTAGAAATATAGATGTGTCTTTTGCAATTTTATCCATCAGTTCCAACTTCATTTTATCGTTTGGAAATACATGTTTAGCTTTTAATAACATGTTGGTTACAATAATTTTAGATCTTGCACTACCAGTACTATAATATCGGTTGGCATCACTTCGAGCTCTTGTAAATCGGAAAGTTTGTTTACCGCAGAGAACTTCTTTAAAGTGCTGGAAGAAACTGAAGAGGTACCAAAGAGGCAGGAGTATGTGAAACTTGTTATCGTTTAAGGTGATATGATCTGACGATACATTCAACCCGGCGTTGCTAAGAGATTTGGCTTCATTCTTGCTAAACGAAAGCAGGGTTTTGATAGTTGTTGTGGTGTATGGGTCTCGTACTAGCTCCACTTCCTTGTTATTTAATTCATAGGTCACAGATTCAAACAGAGCGGCTCCTCCATTATTTGACATAACACTCACCATCGGCATTTTGTATTGCTAAAGGTTCCAGAGCACCTTCGATTATTAGAACCGACTCTGCTAGACATACAAAGGCATCTTGCTGATTGATGTTTATTTCGACTTCATCACTGTTACCAAAGGATTTAGTTGACGAATAGTAAGACCGAAGTTCTTCTCGATCAATGGAATCGTCAAACTCGGGGTCTTTGAATATTTTGAGTTTTGATGACATGATAACCAAGACTTTTAAGGAACTCAATATTATCAGAGCGAAGTGTACACTTTGAAGTGGATGACTGTACTGAACTTGTTTTGGCAGATTCACTTGCTTTTATATCCTTAAAGACTAGCATTCTAGACAATCTTTTTAAGGTTCAGACGAACAGACACCTCTTCACCTTGAAAGTTTACAGGAACTGAATCTTGATCCACGATGTCGATGCTTATATTTGAAATCTCTTGCTTGTTCACTGGTAAATAAATTAGATTCTTAGGTTCGATGTCGATTGCATAACCAGGATCAACCATCGGTGCAAACTCATATAACGTATGTGAAGGTTTCCCGTTATAGTAGGAACCAGACACAATATTAGTTTCTATGCGAATCTGTTTAACATCCACTATTTCAACAGGTAAATCAGATTCATGGAAGACACCTGGTCGAAGAACTTGCTTTGAAAATCCCAGCATTCGCCCAATCGAATCATCAGCTTCAAAACTGATACTTGTGAAACATTTTATTTCACATCTAATGGTGTTCGGATTAGGTCTTAGGATCAAAGCTAGTTGCTTTTGTTCATGTGTCGCTGCAGCACCAACAAGTTCAATTTGAAGCAAGTTTTCCAAATGTGTTATTTCATATGCACCAGTAGGTATCGTGATGGTTCTCCAAGCACCTCCTTCTTTTACATAAAATTTATTTTTACCTTTATATATGTTAGGTATGTTGTTGTATGTGTGAAAGCCTATCAAAGCAACAGCATAACTACCACCTGGATCCAATTCAATTGGGGGATCGTAGTCTGTTGACAGCTGGGAGCTGCGGTCCTTTAACACAAAGGTTTGCGACATGACTGATACACAGAGGTTACTGTTTGAGTCTTTTATTTAAAAATTTTAAACATAAGTGACCACAATTATAAGTATTATATGTTTGATACACATCATGATTATACATTAGAGTAGAGTCTTTAAGGTAACGTTGCAACTCGACTGGTGGCTTTAAGTTTCCATAGGAGTCAAAGTACTCGACTGTGTTACCACGTTTCCTAACTGCAACCCAATGACTACCAGGCTCCTTGTTTGTTTGTAAATTCATGATAAACGATTCATTTTTACGTGGTCCATTTCGAGGTAGACTATCTCGCATGTATATACCTCTAAAATATGGGATTTTCATTTTACCAGCAAATTTCAGAAGATCTTCATCTGTTAGAGGTCTTGCTGGTAAACGACCTATTCGTTTTTTGGCTTTTGCAGATAAAAACCATAGCCGCCACGTTATTTCTTCAGATATAGACCTTTGCCGAGTCTCTTGCATTTCGGTTTTAATTTCAAACCACTACCTCTCTTACCCATTGCGATAGCTTCAATTGTTTGGTTGTGACGTTCTTCTTCCTCCAGTTTCTGTTTAGCCGCTTTAGCATCGTTTACGGCTTTAGCAATACCAGCAGCACCACCACCCAGAGCTCCAAGAGCTGATAGACCACCAAATATAAGAGGTAACAGTGGGAGGAAGCCTCCGCTTTTAGGTATTGGAATAACTCGAGGTTTCAATACATTCTTACGCCCACCAATCTGTTTAACAATTGCATGAGCGATATCAAACACTGCATTCTCTGATGGAATAAGGTTTTTGTCTTTTATAACTTCTCCAATCAGACTAAGAATGTTTTTAAAGGGAACTTTCTTCTTCGGTTTTGAGTTGGTTACATCAAGACCCATACTAAGCTTTCTTTTAACTTTCATGGTGTTTGTAACACTCCAAGCGGCTAACTTTTCACCAAAACTTGCGTCTTTCGATTTAACTCTCTCCCAAGCTCGGTTCTCCAAAACTTCGTCGGCTCGATGTCTATCACTCAACTCTTTTGATTGAGAGTAAGCGATGTCGTGATCTCTACAAGCACGGTCTAGCAGATTGATACCTTGATCACCTCTGGCAAGACGTTCTTTAGGTTTAGTACCTGGACCGCAAAATTGATAACCAGGTATGTGTAACTCAACAGGTAACTTGTTAATAGCTGTGTTTACAAGACCTTCACCCCGTGACACCAACATTGATACTAACTATATGACTCATTTGCATCTGTCTATATATATTTATACTTACCGAAAATATAGTTTAGTTTAAGTCAAGATGCGTACCATTAAACACGCTTCTGTCTTACCTATTACAAATATAGATGATGTTGTTGATACATCATCAGAACAACAATGAAAACATGGCCCTCTCTTGCCAAACACAGTTAGATGTATCATATGTGGTCCGAGCGGGTGTGGTAAAACAAATGTTATGCTAAGTTTATTGTTTGAACTGAACGGTTTAAAGTTTGATAACGTGTATGTATATTTAAAGTCTCTATATCAACCCAAATACAAGATGTTAAAGGATGTGTTGGAGGCAACAAAAGATGTTGGTTACTATCCATATAGTGAAAACGATGAAATATTAGATCCAGCAGATGCCTTGGGTAACTCTGTGTTTATATTTGATGATGTAGCTTGTGACAAGCAAGATAAAATGAGAGCATACTTAAGTATGGGAAGACATAAGAATATTGATTCGTTCTATCTCTGTCAAACATATACTCGAATACCGAAACATCTAATACGTGATAATGCCAATGTTTTGATTCTCTTCAAACAATACGAAACCAATTTAAAACACATCTACGACGATCATGTAACGACAGATATGGATTTTAAACAATTTAAAAATATATGCTGCGAGTGTTGGAAAGACAATAAGTATGGTGTGTTGGTTATTGTAAAAGAAAACGAAGTCTGCCTAAAACAACCTGTCTAAAACAATCTGTCTAAAACAATCTGTCTAAAACAACCTGTCTAACAACCTATCTAACAAACTGTCTAAAACAACCTGTCTAAAACAACCTGTCTAACAACCTGTCTGACAACCTGTCTGACAACCTGTCTGACAACCTGTCTAAAACAACCTGTCTAACAACCTGTCTAACAACTAGATAGGTAGACATACAACCAATTCAAAGCTAGTACACCTTAAACCACCGAACTGTTTGCATCTTTTAACACGATCTGAAACAAATAACTTTAGCAAGATGGAGGTGATGGGTAAACAAGAGAGAAAAATCAAGAAAAAGATTTTACAACTTGCCGAAAACATTCGAAAAAAACATTTAATGCTTTAGCTTGGTAGAGTTGAGAATGATGAGGTCCTACAACGTTTATATAAACCAATTGTTGAATCACTAAGTGAAATATCTAAAAACACATCGGTACTTAAACTGCAACCAACGGCTGAACAAATCAAAGAAGAAGAAGCTTCTGCTGATGTACCAGAAAAGAAACCCAAAGTTGAGTTCCTTAAAGACCATGAATTTTTTGAAGCCGAACCAGAGGTAGAGACAAGTTCCGATGAGGATATCCCAACATTTGAAGAGCTTGAGGCAGATCTACAAACTATCACAAACAACCCAGCATATCAAGAATTTTTGGAGCAATATCCTGAACGAGTTCGGTATTATGTAGACAAGTATTTTACTGAACCACCGAGGCTTGCTACTATTGATCAAACGTATGGTGCTCGTTACGCTAAAGATACTGGTAGCTGGAGTCTTGGCAACAAACACTTGGGCTTTACTGATAATGACATACGACTAGGTCAAAGGAGATACCCGCAAACACAAGGTCTGCTAGAATTGATATTTAGGAAAAAAACCTAGAGGGTATACCTATGACGATCTTCAACACTATAGAGATATTCTAGAAGCAACTAGTGTTAAAATGAACTACGATCCCAATGCACGAACCAAGGGTTGTTCCTCGGAAAAGTATCTGACTCTAATAAAACCAGTTATAAACCCACGAGGACGAAGATCTTCAACTCCTCAAGGTTTTGGTTACGACACACATCTTAACGAAGAACAAAAAACTGAACCTAGAGCTCAGAATGTAAGCAACAACTATATGATACAAAATAACAAACAAATAGAATATGTCTATTGGGATGACATAAATGAGTTGGTTGATAGACTTAGATTTTTAGTAGCTTCTCAAGTTGCTGGTAATAATGCTCATAACAACGAAATTCAATCAATCATTGAAGAATTAAAGGAAGCCAGTGTTATTGCTTAGTAAACCTACATATATGTCATACATACCTACCTATATCAATTGTTTTTCAAAGTATGTGTGGACTCGTCCGCTTAAATCTAAAAATGCTGAAGAGGTGACTAAAGCTATGGCTGATATTTTAGCTAATAGTACAACGCCCTCTAACATTCAATCTGATCTCGGTGAGGAGTTTTACAACTCCAAGTTTAATGTCTTAATGAAAAAATATAACATCAATCACTATAGCACTTATAGTGTAAAAAAGGCTGCAATAGTGGAAAGAGTTATACGTACCTTAAAAGAGAAGATCTACAAAAATTTCAACTTGTTTGGATCCTACAAGTGGTTAAATACACTACCTGATGTCACTGCTAACTACAACGCTACAATTCATAGAACAACTGGTGTAAAACCTAAAGATGTTAATAAGAAAAATGAAGAAGCTATCCGTAAACAAACATATTCAAATATTAATTGTTTGATCAGAATAAATTCAAAGCGGGTGATGTTGTACGTCTAAGTAAAGCAAAAGCTCAATTCGAAAAGGGGTATACACCTCGCTGATCAACAGAGTTATTCAAGGTTGTTAGTGTTCATTTCACAAATCCAGTAACATACTTTCTTGAAGACATGCAAGGCAAGCCTATCAGTGGAGGGTTTTACGAGGAAGAACTACAAAAGACTAAACAAACAGACATCTATCTGGTTGAACGCATCTTGAAGAAGAAAGGCAAGAAACTATGTAAAATGGTTGGGCTTTGATAAATCTCACAATTCTTGGATAAATTCAGATGATGTTAAATAAGCTTACTTATATATTTAATGTATTAATATACTTAGAATAAAATAAAAGTCGTTATTAAAAATTAGTGTGGTTTATTTTTCCATATTGTTACATACATACAATTAAGTCAAGTGAAAAGTTAAAAATTCTGGCGTAAATCAATAATGTCCTGAATAAACTTCTCCTGTGGCACATCAACTATCTGCAGATCGTTTCTATTCGTCTTGAGGTATTTTACTTCGGTCTTTATTCTATTAAAGATATTTATAGAATTTGGATCATACAACATGTTAAGAACCACTTCGGAGTCGGGATGTTTATTTTTAAAGTTTCTGACGGCTCTTCTAAAACTCTTCTTCTGGGTTCGTATAGCATGATACGGGTACTTAGCGTCTTTTTCATTTCTTGAAAGTAAACCAAACATACTTATTTTTCCGGGATTGCTTGGTTTTGGAGATATATCATCAAGATGTTCTGTGACTTTAGCATCTGTTTCACGCATACGCTGCACTTCATTCTCTATCTCCATTAATTTCACTTCAATTTCTTTAAGGTTGTTCCTGTATTTCTGATCAAATTCGCTTAGGAAAAAATCAAAAATAATTTGGTTGCACTTTTCATAGAAACGATTGGATATCCAACAGGCCAAATTTAATATTAAATCTTTACAGACATATGTACCAGATACCAAGTTGTTTTCAATTTGCGTTCCGCCAAAGTCCACCAAGTATGTAGCGGTTGTAGGTGTTAGTTGAGATGTTGCTTCCGGCACATCTAGGGGGCCAGTATTCCGGCCCCCTGGAGATGACTCTAAGTGGACTCCTTCGGTCGAAATATTTAGGGTATCGGTATTCTGGCTACCTAAATGTTTCTTCAGCTGACCGTTGTAATAGGCAATCAACTCTTTAGTTTTCTTATTTTCCAACCAATGTCTGAATCTTTTCTCACCATTTTTACATAGTTTAGTTGCATTAAAATAACCAGTGTTCTTATCAATAATTAATTGAAAGTCTCCAAATAAACCATACCAGAGGTTGTCTTTAATTTGCTGGTAGCACACATCACTTAATGTAGCCATTTTAAACACACTACTAAACACTTAGATACTCAAGAGCACGTCTTAATTCTAAGAAAACTAAATTTTGAATGAGCTTCAGAGTATGTGTACGACAATTTATAGGTGTTAACCCCCACTCTACAGCTTAAAACTGTGTTTATTAATGTTTATTTCCAACCACATTAGTCGCTTCAACATCCATCCACTTTCGGCTTCTGCAAACTCCAAAGCTTTTGTATAAATCTCGTTGCTGAATTCCTTAAATATATTTTCAAACTCAGTTGACACTGTGACATTTTTGTTTTTAGTATTGAATGACTTCATTTCTTTTATATTCCGACTTTGGAGCACATACAAACCAAACAATTCCAAGTTCATTTTGATTTGATTATGTTTAGCTAAAGAAGCTTCAATTAGATGAAAAACTTTGTTTCACAGTATCCAAGGCAAGTCTTATGTCATTACCATCTAAGTTAATACGATAGGTAGCCACTCTATTTTTAAAAGCTTGAGCAAGCATATGCACTTGTTCAACTTGCCATGGCTCACATACTTTTGCTTTGTGAGCTTCACTACGTAAATGTCCAGAAAATTGATTTTTTTTTCACTTGTATCGAGCATGACTCACAATATCTCATCTTAACTACAAATGCTTAACTAATGAATAAAACACATGTGTTTCGTTTAAATAGATATATTAACAAACATGTTTACGATACATATCATTAAGTACAGTGTAATATTTAAAACAAAACTACATCAACATAAATAATGCAAGACATAAGAAAACCAGTTGCTATAAATACAGAAATATAATGTGAAGTGAACAGGTAAGAATTATTTAATACAAGAGTTCTCCAATCAGATGTCTCACCACGTGTACCATCATCAAACAGAAACATAAGTTTGTATTGCACCACTTCAGACTTGCTTTTGGACATGTTGTACATTGAAAGTTGTATAAATTCATCATTGTGTAGATATGTTGTTGCTGTAAGAGCTGACCATATCATGCAGTCATCAAAACAAATTCTTACTTCCTTCACATTTGGCGGTTTGTAAATATAAAAAACATTTTGACATAGTGCTGTCAGGATGATGAAGCTTGCTTTAAGATGAGTCATTATATATCGTGTGTATTTCTTTGAAACGATCAAGTACTTGCTTCTTTGTAAAGTGTAAGCACTCTAACATACTAACTCGGAATGAGGATTCATAATCTTTTAACATGGCTTTTATAAGCTTTATCACCTCCTCGTCACGTGGTAGCTCCTTATTAACACATTTGAGAACATCAGCCACACAATAGAGGAAATCACCAAGTCCAATATAAAAGTTCAAATCGGTTAGATACTTCAGCTTTTCGTTGGTGATTTCGACCAAATCTAGTAGCCGTTGAACTGCATCTTCGGTTAAATAAAAAGTAATAGAATCATCTGAGATTGATATACCTTTACTGTCTAATACTTTAATAGGTTTGATGGTACATATTCCAATATTTTTAGGTTCAATCTTATTAGCTTTGGTAAAGTACTCTTCAGCTGTGTTTTTCAATGTTGAAATAAAATACTCCCATTCCCATGAACCAGATGAGATTGTTATATTTTGATTTGGTGGATATAGGCTTGTATTTACAATTTTAATTATTGGAATCAATCCAGCCGCTTTATTTTGATTTGGTGGATATAGGCTTGTATTTACAATTTTAATTATTGGAATCAATCCAGCCACTTTTGATATACCAATTGTAACACTCAGAGCTGGAGTAATGGTATACCTTGTTTCCAGCAACATTCTACTTTCTTGCTTGATATCACTAATATACTGCCGTAGAGCTGCATCAATTTAGCCCCAATAACAATCACAAACATTGTTATTAATAGGTTCGTCGTTAACATCCATACCATACATGTTGAACAGAACAAATACACTAATATATAACTACTGAGTAGACTACAGACGACTGATGTACTTGCTTGTTACCTAATGTTTATATATACTTATACCCCCACTTTTGACTTGTTATTGAAACTCATTTAACCGTCATCGGTGTTGTTGCTATGGCTTGTTTGTTAAAACTATATTTGTCGAAGGTCACTCTCCAATTTGAAAACATGACTCATTTCCTGTCACAAAAATTAGCTAACATAACATTTATATACTCGATTGAAAGAGGCCCCTCAAAGGTTGCTTTTGAAATTCGTTTAACCGTCATCGTTGTTTTTTGCATTTTTGTAGAAGGTCACATACATTTGTAGAAGGTCACATACATTTGTAGAAGATCACATACATTTGTAGAAGCTCACATACATTTGTAGAAGGTCACATACATTTGTAGAAGGTCACATACATTTACCAGTTACTCTCTGAAAACCTATGACTCATTTCCTGTCACGTGTCAAGGTTGCTCTGCACACGCAGTTGTTGCTATGTTGCCATGTCTAGCATGCCAGGCATTCGCATATTCTAAATTTTTTAAAATCTGCTTGCTAAACCGAGTAAAATGAGACCAAAACACCTAAGGTTTAGACCTAAAACTCTAAAAGTTTGGGTTTGCGCATGCGTAAATCCTAAATTTGAATTCTGCTTACCAAGCCGCTATGTTGCCATGTCTAGCATGCCGGGCATTCGCATATTCTAATTTTTTTTTTAATCTGCTTGCTAAACCGAGTAAAATGAGACCAAACACCTAAGGTTTAGATCTAAAACTCTAGAAGTTTGGGTTTGCGCATGCGTAAATCCTAAATTTGAATTCTGCTTACCAAGCCGAGTAAAATGATACCCCACACTAAGGACTTTAACCAAAAACTAAAAATTTTGGTTTGCGCTTGCGCCAACCGACATATTTGTGACGTCACTTTTTGCAAAAATCAAAATGGTGGAGCCTCTTACTTTGATTAGTGGCGCCACCTACCGTCTAAAATTTTTAATTTCCCGGGTTTTTCACTTTCGGTCGACCATCTTGGATTACGTCATCTTAATTTGTAGATTACCTCATTCTCACTACAACCGCCATATTTGTTACGTCACACGCATACTCAGTCGCGGGAGGTGGAAGGTGGGAGGTGGTTGCAGAATCGGCTATCTCTACCTACTGATATTAGTGCGCAACTAGCTTATCTTGATGTATTAGTTGTATTTTATATGCTGCATGCCTGCTTATATTGTTCGCTTGTGTAAAATGCTTTTTCATGCACCACCGTACTCCTGTTAAAGTCCCGACTGTTAGTCGTAATTTATTCCGATCATAAGAGGAAAAGAGACACCAAAGCTTCTAGAATTAGCAAGAGATGCACATATTTTCCAATATAAAAGGCATTTCGCCTGACTGGTAAAATCAGTTCAGTTCCGCCGTTTGAATTTCTTGTTTAAGTAGAGCCTTCTCAGCAAAATTTATAATTACGTCATAACACAAGTTGTCTCCCCAGTACAAAATAAAAGTCACCGTCAACAAAACCCCCAAAACTTCACACTGCAGCAAAACCGCCAACTCGTAGTCTGGAACCTATGGTGAGAAATATTTTATTGATAATATTTTTGTTATTTTTTAAAATATTTTATTTTTTTACCTTTACATTTGGATTTCGTATGTTCCGCCGTTCTACAAGCTCATCTGTTTTCGAAACATAACTGCCTGTTCCCTGATTTTCTTGCATGGTCGTTTTCGCTATATAGGTGCTCACCCCCAGCCTCTACCGTTAACCCGTTTTCGCCATAAAAACGAAAGTTGCAGAGTTCTCTTTTTATTTAACCGGTGTGCTTGTTTCCATAACTTGCCCAAGCCCAATTAACCGAAACATTTATTTTGCTTTATGTATATTATATCTCGTTCCAGCTATAGTTTCTTTGCATTTAGCTAAACTATTTTTACTGAGTTTTCTTAAAAAAAGTTCACCAATGAGGAGATGCCGGCTTTTGAATTTTGAATTTTTTTTTTCAAATGAGCACTAAATAGGCCTCCAAGAACATATATCTGGGGTCAGTTTCAATTTTTATATATATATATATATATATATATATATATATATATATATATATATATATATATATATATATATATATATATATATATATATATATATATATATATATATATATATATATATATATATATATATATATGTTCAGAAAGATTTCCGCGGTCTTTAATGTGAGACATGCTTGGTTCTCGGGTTAAACTGCATCCAGAATTTATGGAAACTCGACGTTTCGGCTCCTGTTTTGGAGCCATTTTCAAGAGGTAAAAAGGAAATATGTAAGGACACTCTAAGGCCTCAATCTGCCTACTTCTTAGAGTGATGGACAAAGGTGGGTAAAGGAAATATGTAAGGACACTCTAAGGCCTCAATCTGCCTACTCCTTAGAGTGGTGGACAAAGGTGGGTAAAGGAAATATGTAAGGACACTCT
Source organism: Tillus elongatus (assembly GCA_964006375.1). Classification (NCBI taxonomy): domain Eukaryota; kingdom Metazoa; phylum Arthropoda; class Insecta; order Coleoptera; family Cleridae; genus Tillus; species Tillus elongatus. The sequence goes on from OZ023269.1 coordinate 56,274,678, forward strand.
AAGGCCTCAATCTGTCTACTCCTTAGAGCGGTGGATGAAGGTAGGTTAGGTTGTTGTAGCTCGATTACGGGGCCTCAATCTGCCTACTCCCCAAATCTCGCTAGAGATCGTCTGTGAGGTCTCAGATCTCTCTGAGGCCTAGGGTTGAACACACTGAGACCTCACAGACGATCTCTGGCGAGATTTGGGGAGTAGGCAGATTGAGGCCCCGTAATCGAGCTACAACAACCCAACCTACCTTTATCCACCGCTCTAAGGAGTAGGCAGATTGAGGCCTTAGAGTGTCCTTACATATTTCCTTTACCTGCCTTTGTCCACCACTCTAAGGAGTAGGCAGATTGAGGCCTTAGAGTGTCCCTACATATTTCCTTTACCCACCTTTGTCTATCATTCTAAGGAGTAGGCAGATTGAGGCCTTAGAGTGTCCTTACATATTTCCTTTACCTCTTGAAAATGGCTCCAAAACAGGAGCCGAAACGTCGAGTTTCTATAAATTCTGGACGCGGTTTAACCCGAGAACCAAGCATGTCTCATATATATATATATATATATATATATATATATATATATATATATATATATATATATATATATATATATATATATATATATATATATATCACACCGATAACTCAAAAAATAATGGGCCGAGTTTGACTAAATTTGGTGAATACCTTCTTTTTGCAAGTGGCTTGGCTAAGTTCCTTAGCCAGGAAAATCGGCCCAGATTTTCCCGGAAAATTTTGTGTTTTCTTTCGAAAAAAATCATCTCCGGAAACAACAAAGTAAGGACAATGAAATTTGGTACGCGGTTTATATCATTATAGGTAAATTACGTACTAAAATTTAGCTCTCTAGGTAAAAATTTCTGAATATCCTTCCTTTTGTTTTTACTATATAGGTATTTACTGGTAACCAAATTTGATGTCTGCTTTCTTAAAAAAACACTCATATTTGCTATTGAAAACATTTTAATGAAAATTCACTACCATAACGCACTTGCTGCGTCCAGGCTTCTTTAATTTAAGAATAGGACATTTTCCACGTTTCAAGTTCAGTTTTGTATCCTAACAATGTGAAATTGATTTTTGAGATAAATTTAAAAAAAAATATTGAAAAACTTGAATTAAATGGTTTTTCAACTAAATATGGTTGCTGTGTATAGTCATTATTACTACGAGTTCAGTCATACTGGGCAAGTCTCTAAGATGTATAGATGCTTTTGGAACATGTTCTACAGTTACTACAAATTGCATACCACTACAAAAATGTCAGTTAACGAGTAAAACGTCTGTCATTTTCTACACTAATAGGCACAAGAGATAGTAGTTTTACTGAAGACCGAATTATTTTCCTTTTGAGTTACCCAAAAATGAGTTGATTGCTAACAAAATATTAGACCATGTTAAACGATAAAAATACAGTTTTCCCACCCAAAAACATAAATGTTGCATAAATAAAAACAAAATAAATCATTAAGACAAGAAATAAAGTTAGCTTAGAATATTTAACCAAACAATATAAAGTGAATTCTCTATCATTACTACTGACTTTAGTATAATCATTCTACTACTACTACTACTATCAATCACGGTATTCCTATAAAGGGGTGGGCACATCAGAAAGCCTATGCTATTTATCAACAATGTTTCTCCACACACTTCTGTCCTGATAAGCAATTTCTGCTTCTTCTACATTCATACATTTCCGCATACCCACTCCTCTATTACGTAAACTTCTGACCTCCTCTTTAATATATCGCCCACAACATCTAAGCTTTAATGGGTCTTCCAGCGGTTCTCTCGCCATTTGCATGCTCTCTATAATTTCTACTTGTCATTATATCATGTGTCCAACCCATATAAGCACACTGCTCTCATACTTACTTTCAATAGACTTTTCTACATAACATTCGTTAGGAATATTGAGACAATAGGCATGGATGCAAAATAATAATGTTTTGTATCCTACTATCTCGAAAAGCATAACTATTGGACAATTGATAGTCCCTTTATTAATCTTATTTTTAAAGGGGTAGACATTGATCCAATCCAATCCATAGCAGGTGGTAGTGGAATTTTCCTTTACGTAATAGTAAAGGATTTTTTCACGCCCGAGGAGGTACCACCCCATACATCAAGGGGCCGGTGAAGTCCCAACCGACGTTTCCGGTTCTGGTGTATGAGTCGGTTGTCCTTATAAGCAGAAATGATGATGGCTCCTCCTTGTACAAAAGATTCCGGAGGCAAAATACCCCTCCATTCGGATCTCCGGGAGAGGGGTGTACAGGGGGCGCCAACATCAAGATTTAACATATCCTTTTCAAATATATGTGGACTAAATTCTAACCTGAACTCCGTCCACCATTTCCTCCAGGCTAACAGGCCCCAACTCCTCTTCCTCACCGAAACCCAAATCAGTGCCAAAACAGCCACTAATCACCTTAATTTCCCGGGGTAAGAGCTCATTACTTCCTTTAGATTGCATTGAGGCGTGTGCGCATACATCCGTAGCAATCTACCATGCACCAGACTCCCCAATTTAGAAGCTGGAAGAAAAGACATACTATGGATAAAACTCTCTCTCAGGGCTGCAACTAAATTCATCTGTTGCATTTACCGGTCACCTTCTGACAACAACTTTGTACAGCTCTTTGACTACCTTTCTGAAAAAACCGACTATCTGATTTCTGAATATCCTTCCTCCGAGGTCACTATTCTTGGTGACTTCAATCTCCATAATAAGGAATGGCTAGGATCTTCAAAAACCGATCCACAAGGGAGAGCAGCAGAGGCCTTTGCAGTCAGCAATTCTTTAGCCAATATGGTTCAGCAACCTACTTACTTTCCTCGTATCCCAACACACAGCTCAAATCCCTTGGATCTCCTTCTTACTACAAAACCTGAATGCTATAAGATATCAGTCACCGCCCCCCTTGGCCGCTCAGACCACGGCATGGTCACTGCTTCCTGCGCAATGCAACCCAAGGTCACACAGTCATCACACCCACGTATCGTTTGGCACTACAACTCTGCAAACTGGGACGAAATGCGGGATTACTTTTCCTCATTTCCATGGGCGTCTGTCTGCTTCTCTCATCCTGACCCCTCTGATATCTCACAAAACGTCACCGAAATTATCCAAGTTGGCATGGAGTTATTTATTCCACGTACACAGAAAACCTCTTCAGCCACTCAAAAGCCCTGGTTCTCTAAATCCTGTGACAAGGCCAGACTTGAAAAGGTCAAAGCTCACAAAACGCTTCTACACAATCCCAGTCAAGAAAACCGTCAAGCATTTAACGACGCAAGAAACCGCTATGTCGGCATTCTTTCTGAGGCAAAAAACTCGTTTAATAACTACATCAAAAACAAAGTCCTATTAATCTCCAACGGCGGCAAACCCTTCTGGACTCTTGCTAAATCTATTGGGAATAATTTCTGCAAAAGCACGTTCCCACCTCTTGTCTCAGAGGATGAAATTGTTTCTACCGCCCTGGGCAAGGCTGAACTTTTTGCTTCGTTGTTCGCCAGCAATTCTACTCTCAACCCACCTCCAAATGTTCAACCACCAACAGTCCCCAATGTCGCTCATAAAATGACGGATATCATTTTCAAAACTAAAAAGGTACGAAAGATGCTCTCTTCTCTTAATACCAGGAAAGCCCCTGGCCTTGACGAGATCCCAGCAATTGTTCTCAAAAAATGCGCACCAGAACTTGCTCCTGTCCTGACTCGTCTATTTCAGATATCTTACAATAAAGGCATATTCCCTAGTAACTGGAAAACTGCTTGAGTACAACCCATCCCCAAGAAAGGATCCAAAGCGCTTCCTAGCAACTACAGGCCTATTTCTCTCCTTGCAGTCGTCTCTAAAGTGATGGAAAAGTATGTAAACACCGAATTACTAAAATTTCTGGAAAAACAGTCTAATCCACGACAGGCAGTATGGATTCCGTCAGCGCAGATCGACTGCCGACCTCCTTTCTTTTGTCACCCATTCTTGGAACAAGTCTATGGAACTACACGGTGAATCCCAGATTGTCGCTCTAGACATATCCAAAGCATTCGACCAGGTCTGGCACGCAGCGCTGCTTAATAAACTTTTGGCCTATGGCCTACCACCAAAACTTTGCACCTGGACAGCAAATTTTCTCTCCAACAGGAGCATTTCTGTTGTTGTGGATGGCCATTCCTCTAAACTGTATCCAATTAATGCAGGAGTTCCTCAAGGTTCAGCTTTAGCCCCTACTTTGTTTCTTCTCCACATCAATGACCTCCTCTCTAGCACATCCAACCCACTTCACAGTTACGCGGACGACAGCACCCTCCACTCAAATATACAATATTCTAAGCCTGTCTCTTTAGCCCAATTAGATGAGGATCGCAGACTCATGGAGAGTTCTGTCTCCGTGGATCTCCAAAAAATATTAGACTGGGGAAATATAAATCTCGTACAATTCAACCCCACCAAATCTCAGTCTTGCTTTCTTTCTCATAAGAGATACACCAGCCCTAGACCCATCACAATGAACAACCAAGTTATTCAAAGTAATGAGTCCTTTTCTCTTGTTGGCATTTCTGTGGATCGAAATCTTAATTGGCACCAACATGTCACATCAATTGCAGCAGCGACTGCTAAGAAATTAGGTTTCCTCTTCCGGGCTCGCAAATACTTTTCACCAGCTAATCTCTATACCTTATATACTTCACAAATAAGGCCAAACCTCGAATACTGCTCCCACATCTGGGGTGCAGCTGCCGCTTCTACACTCGCTATCCTGGACTCCATTCAAAAGAGAGCTATACGTCTCATCGGTGACCTTACCCTCACCCAAAGGCTGCCATCCCTTGCCCACCGACGTGCCGTTGGTGACCTCTCTCTCTTTTATAGATATCTGCACGGGCACTGCTCAGAGGAGCTTTCCTCCGTAGTTCCCCCACCTGCTGCCCCCAACAGATCTACCAGGGGAACAGAGCGAATGCATCCTTTTACTGTCCAGGTCACCAGACATAGAACATCTTGTTATACCCGCTCTTTTGTCCCGAGGACTTCCAAGTTGTGGAATTCCTTGCCGGCACATGTGTTTCCTTCTCCTCCGAGCCTCCAAACCTTCAAGTCCAGAATTAACAAGTTGCCTCTTTCCTCCCTGTCAACACCCACGGTACGATAGTATTTAGGCTGTAAGCCCTCGTGGTGTGTTGTTGAAATTTAAAAAAAAAACATTTATTTCTAACTCTTGTCTTCCATTTACTTACCCGTCACCTATCTTAGGGAGTCCATTGCAAGAGCATTCAATTTTATTACATGCTTTGCCTGACACACTTAACTTTCAGGCATATATAGAAGAGTCGGTACAAGTACGGTGTTATATACAGCCACTTTGGCCCCTAGATAATCATTCACTGTTCGCTACAGTGGATATAGCTCCCAGCACCCTCTGTCTGCATTTACCCTACTTTTTGTAACATCATTAATTCATCCGTGGTGTGAAAACACTTTTCCTAAGTATCTAAATTCCTTTACTTTAGATTAATATTCAACAAGAGACTGCAATTACTCGTTCCACCCTCTTTATCAAACACCATAAATTTAATCTTTGCTTTCACACGTAGATTCATTTTATTTGTTGTCATCAGTCTTCTAACACCCACTGCATTTTCCCTTCAGATTCACTAAGTAGTACTGCAGCATCAGCGTACAGTAACACTTTTACCTCAGATGAAGCATTTATTTTTATGCCTCTTGTCTCGGAGCAAACTTCTCTTATGCATTTGCCCATGAATATGTTGAATAACCATGGAGACAGTACACATCCTTCTCTTATGCATTTCCCCATGAATATGCTGAATAACCATGGAGACAGTACACATCCTTGTTTGACACCCTGTTCAATTATAAAAAAGTCACTAAGCTAGTTTTCACACATGCTCTACTGCTATCATATAGCGATTTAGTACTTCGAACTGGCCAATCAGCTACACCATATCCTTTTAAAATATCAAAGATTTTCTGTATATCTGCAGTATCATACGCTTTCTTCAAGTCTACAAACGTAAAAGACTTCCTTTATCACGTTCAAGCATTTCTCAAGTACCTGCTGAAGTGAGATTAGTTGGTCAGCTTCATGAACCCACACTGCACATCCCAATTAGCTGCCTCACTTGTTCCATTAATATTCTTCCAAATAGCTTTTCCACAACATTTATCAAACTTATTGCTTGATAATTTTGCATTCATTCTTGCTTCCTCTACGTTTATACAAAGCCACCAGGATAGTGTCCACCCACCCCCTTGTCACATGACCCAGCTTTGTACACACGTTAAACAGCTTACATAGCCACACAGTCAAATTCGAGCATCCATGCGTCAACATTTCTCCATGGATTTTATCCACACCCGCTGCTTTTCCGTTCTTTCGTTTCTTCCTCGCTATTTTACCCTTATGCGCTTCTACAGTATAATATTTTGTCTGACTTGCAATCGGCAGAGGGTTCTCATGGTTCTTATTGCTCCCATATAGTTTCTTGAAATACTCTTTTCAGTATTCTCTCGCATCTTCATTGTCCCATACCATGTCCCCATTGTGTGTTTCCACCCCAATATCATATTGTTTCATTCGGTTTGTCTTGCCCTCTTTATCTACTTCAAAACATCTTCTTGTTCTCTTCAAAGTCGTTCTGCATATTCTCAGCCTCCTTAATTTCCAGTTTTCGCTTATTGTCATTAAGCATTCGTTGGCACTCACTTCCCAATTTTCTGTGCTAAACCAGCCGCTTCTCTTTCTCTCGTATCTTTGGCATTCACCATTCTTTTATATGCTTCTTTTTTGTCATACACAATTTTCTTTACTTTTTGATTTCACCACGCATTCCTCTTAAACCATTCACACCACATCCTTCTCCTGCACATCCATAATTATCATATCTTTCAGGGTCGTCTATGCACATTCCACATTGTATCCTTTGATGTATTCGTTCCATAATGCACGTAACTCAGTCGTTCATTTAGTGAATTTTCTTTATAAAAAAACTAATGAGGAGATCCCGACTTTTGAATTTTGAAAAAAAAATTCAAATGAGCGCTAATTTGGCCTCCTGGAACACATATCCGGGGTCAGTTTCGATTTTTATATGTATGTATATATATATATATATATATATATATATATATATATATATATATATATATATATATATATATATATATATATATATATATATATATATATATATATATATATATATATATATATATATATATATATATTATTATTATTATTAAGTTTTCGTGACGGTAATAGTGTTATTTATCAAAAAATTGTGGGAAAGCCGTCAGTTGCAAAATAAAACTCTTTATTATAGGCCGAGCTTTCGGAAAAATTTATTCCATTCTCAAGGCTACAACATGGAAAGAAAAAAAGTTTACAATTTACATGGGAAAAATATAAAAGTTTAAAATACTTACATATAACGTGAGTTCTACTAAACTAATTATTCAATAACAAACATAAAAAAACCTTTTTATAAATATGACTGAAGTCGAAAAGTGCCAAACTGACATATAAAGCTAACTATTATCTAATTGAATTTGTTTTTTGTTTTTGTCTACGAAATATAAATAGGGGTAGTGATTTCTAAAATTATTATCTTTCTTTAAGTTTATTAAATTGTCGTTAAAAGTAATTTCAAATTCTTCTAAACACATTCTTTTATTACTTAAGCTTTCACATTGTAAAATAGAAACATTACTAAAATTTATATTGTGGCCAGTGTCGAGATTATGTTCTAACAGAGCGTAAGTTCTTTTTTATTAACGTATGTCACTTTTGTGCTGTGTTAACCTATCTTTAAGGACTCTGCTTGTTTGGCCAATGTATCTTAAACTACAATTATTACATGGAATACAATATACCACTCCAGACACTTTGGAAATTTCATCCTTACTTTTGAGTTTACTGAAAATGTTATTAATTGTTTTTGAATATCGAAACGCTATTTTAAAATTGGTTTCATCTTTAAATATAAACTTTAATCTATTGGAAATACTTTTAATGTATGGGATTGATATGTAAAAAAAGTTAGATGTTTCCGAACTCGAAATTATATGGGTGTTATGTCTGTCAGATAAATTTGATACTGTTTCTAGAGATTGTCTTGTATTGTAATGGTGATTGTTTGAACAATTGTATAAAAGTTTATTAAGTAGTTTGGGAGGATAAGAGTTGTTAACAAAAATATTAAAAAGTTTTCTTAAATTTTTTTCGTGGAAAGAAGGATGGCATATCTTTAATATTTTATTTTTTAAACCTAATAAAATGTTAATTTTAGTTTTAAATAAATGATCTGAATGAAAATTAATATATCTTTGAGAATTAGTTGGCTTTATATACCAATCTAAAATTATGTTGTTATCGTTTGTTCTAATTAATTTTGTATCTAGGAATGGTACACTGTTGTCTGCTTTCTCTTCTAATGTAAATTTAATAAATTGGTTGTAAGAATTAAAAACATCTAAAATGTGTGTTGTTGAATTTAGAGGAATACTACAAATAATTTCGTCAACATATTTAAAAAAAAAAAGGAATATTGAAATTTAATTTTCGTATACATGTTTCAAGCAAATCATCTATAACATATTGTGCAATCATTGGAGAGATACAAGCACCCATTGGAGTTCCAAAAATCTGTTTATAATATCAATAAATTAAACCATTTAATTAATGAAACTTTTATAAAAATTAACATCCAAGAAAACTGGATTAAAAATATCTGTGATACCGAATTACCTAGTGAAATAAAACATTTTTGGCTTTAGGTTACAAATTTAGAATGTCTCCAAACAAAAATGACATATATCTTTCAAAATTTTTGTCTGAAATTGAATTTATAATTTCACAGTGTAATACTAGTGAACAGAATATATACCAATCACAAGTAATTAACATTCTAACAAATTTTTATCAAAAAGAAACAATGTTCACCTACCTAGAAATACTTCAAAAAATCAGTTTCTTTTTTTAAATCACCTAACAACCTTATGGTTACAAGATCGGACAAAAGCAATGTCACAGTTATTATGAATAAGGATCAGTATATTGAGCTTTCCAATTCTTTACTTTCTGACGAAAATTATTACAAAAATTAACCACAGACCCAACATCCACCTTTCAACAAAAAGCTAATAAAATAGTTTCCAAATTAAAAAACAATAATTTTATTAAACAAGAAATGGGTAAAATATTAACAATATATAATCAGACGCGTCCAAAATACTTTGGTCTTCCTAAAATTTATAAACCTGTTTTATCTTTAAGGCCAATTATTTCTTCCATAAATTCATCTAATGGTAAATTAGGTATACTAATCACTGAAATTTTAACAAAAGCTTATAATATAAACAATGATTATTACAAGAGACTCTTTTCACTTTTCAGATTTTATAAAGGATGTTACAATTCCAGCTAATTATGTAATTGTTAGTCTTGATATTGTTTCAGTTTTTACTAACATTCCACTTCAACTCTTTAAAGATAGCATTGAGAAAAGATGGGTTTCAATTTCTCTAGAAACATCCATTCCAAAATTTTTTTTTTTGAAATAGTTGATTTTATTTTTAACTCATGCTATTTTGTTTTTGAAAACACATATTATAAACAAATTTTTGGAACTCCAATGGGTGCTTGTATCTCTCCAATTATTGCACAATATGTTATAGATGATTTGCTTTGAAACATGTATACCATAATTAAATTTCAATATTCCTTTTTTAAAAAAATATGTTGATGACATTATTTGTAGTATTCCTCTAAATTCAACAAGACATTTATTAATTTTTTAACCAATTACTTACAACCAATTTATTAAATTTACATTAGAAGAGGAAGCAGACAACAGTGTACCATTCCTAGATACAAAATTAATTAGAACAAATGATAACAACATAATTTTAGATTGGTATATAAAGCCAACTAATTCTCAAAGATATATTAATTTTCATTCAGATTATTTATTTAAAACTAAAATTAACATTTTATTAGGTTTAAAAAATAGAATATTAAAAATATGCCATCCTTCTTTCCACGAAAAAAATTCAAGAAAACTTTTTAATATTTTTTTAACAACTCTTATCCTCCCAAACTACTTAATAAACTTTTATACAATTGTTCAAACAATCACCATTACAATACAAGACCATCTCTACAAACTGTATCAAATTTATCTGACAGACATAACACCCATATAATTTCGAGTTCGGAAACATCTAACTTTTTTTACATATCAATCTCATACATTAAAAGTATTTCCAATAGGTTAAAGTTTATATTTAAAGATTAAACCAATTTTAAAATAACGTTTTGATATTCAAAAACAATTAATAACATTTTCAGTAAACTCAAAAGTAAGGATGAAATTTCCAAAGTGTCTGGAGTGGTATATTGTATTCCATGTAATAATTGTAGTTTAAGATACATTGGCCAAACAAGCAGTCCTTGAAGATAGGTTAACACAGCACAAAAGTGACATACGTTTCAAAAAAGAACTTTTTTTTTAAATTTCAACAACACACCACGAGGGCTTACAGCCTAAATACTATCGTACCGTGGGTGTTGACAGGGAGGAAAGAGGCAACTTGTTAATTCTGGACTTGAAGGTTTAGAGGCTCGGAGGAGAAGGAAACACATGTGCCGGCAAGGAATTCCACAACTTGGAAGTCCTCGGGACAAAAGAGCGGGCATAACAAGAAGTTCTATGTCTGGTGACCTGGACAGTAAAAGGGTGCATTCGCTCTGTTCCCCTGGTAGATCTGTTGGGGGCAGCAGGTGAGGGAACTATGGAGGAAAGCTCCTCTGAGCAGTGCCCGTGCAGAAATCTATAAAATATAGAGAGGTCATCAACGGCACGTCGGTGGGCAAGGGATGGCAGCCTTTGGGTGAGGGTAGGGTCACCGATGAGACGTATAGCTCTCTCTTGAATGGAGTCCAGGATAGCGAGTGTAGAAGCGGCATCTGCACCCCAGATGTGGGAGCAGTATTCGAGGTTTGGCCTTATTTGTGAAGTATATAAGGTATAGAGATTAGCTGGTGAAAAGTATTTACGAGCCCGGAAGAGGAAACCTAATTTCTTAGCAGCCGCTTCTGCAATAGATGTGACATGTTGGTGCCAATTAAGATTTCGATCCACAGAAATGCCAACAAGAGAAAAGTACTCATTACTTTGAATAACTTGGTTGTTCATTGTGATGGGTCTAGGGCTGGTGTATCTCTTATGAGAAAGAAAGCAAGACTGAGATTTGGTGGGGTTGAATTGTACAATATTTCTACTTCCCCAGTCTAATATTTTTTGGAGATCCACGGAGACATAACTCTCCATGAGTCTGCGATCCTCATCTAATTGGGCTAAAGAGACAGGCTTAGAATATTGTATATTTGAGTGGAGGGTGCTGTCGTCCGCGTAACTGGGAAGTGGGTTAGATGTGCTAGAGAGGAGGTCATTGATGTGGAGAAGAAATAAAGTAGGGGCTAAAGCTGAACCTTGAGGAACTCCTGCATTAATTGGATACAGTTTAGAGGAATGGCCATCCACAACAACAGAAATGCTCCTGTTGGAGAGAAAATTTGCTGTCCAGGTACAAAGTTTTGGTGGTAGGCCATAGGCCGGAAGTTTATTAAGCAGCGCTGCGTGCCAGACCTGGTCGAATGCTTTGGATATGTCTAAAGCGACAATCTGGGATTCACCGTGTAGTTCCATAGACTTGTTCCAAGAATGGATGACAAAAGAAAGGAGGTCGGCAGTCGATCTGCGCTGACGGTATCCATACTGCCTGTCGTGGATTATACTGGGTTTTACAGAAATTTTAGTAATTCGGTGTTTATATACTTTTCCATCACTTTCGAGACGACTGAAAGGAGAGAAATAGGCCTGTACTTGCTAGGAAGCGGTTTGGATCCTTTCTTGGGGACGGGTTGTACTCGAGCAGTTTTCCAGTTACTAGGGAATATGCCTCTATTGTAAGATGTCTGAAACAGACGAGTCAGGACAGGAGCAAGTTCTGGTGCGCATTTTTTGAGAACAATTGCTGGGATCTCGTCAAGGCCAGAGGCTTTCCTGGTATTAAGAGAAGAGAGCATCTTTTGTACCTTTTTAGTTTTGAAAATGATATCTGTCATTTTATGCGCGACATTGGGGACTGTTGGTGGTTGAACATTTGGAGGTGGGTTGAGAGTAGAATTGCTGGCGAACAACGAAGCAAAAAGTTCAGCCTTGCCCAGGGCGGTAGAAACAATTTTATCCCCTGAGACAAGAGGTGGGAACGTGCTTTTGCAGAAATTATTCCCAATAGATTTAGCAAGAGTCCAGAAGGGTTTGTCGTCGTCGGAGCTTAATAGGACTTTGTTTTTGATGTGGTTATTAAACGAGTTTTTTGCCTCAGAAAGAACGCGGACGTAGCGGTTTCTTGCGTCGTTAAATGCTTGACGGTTTTCTTGACTGGGATTGTGTAGAAGCGTTTTGTGAGCTTTGGCCTTGTCACAGGATTTAGAGAACCAGGGCTTGTGAGTGGCCGAAGAGGTTTTCTGTGTACGTGGAATAAATAACTCCATGCCAGCTTGGATTCTTTCGGTGACGTTTTGTGAGCTATCAGAGGGGTCAGGATGAGAGAAGCAGACAGACGCCCATGGAAATGAGGAAAAGTAATCCCGCATTTCGTCCCAGTTTGAGTTGTAGTGCCAAACGATACGTGGGTGTGATGACTGTGTGACCTCGGGCTGCATTGCGCAGGAAGCAGTGAACATGCCGTGGTCTGAGCGGCCAAGGGGGGCGGTGACTGATATCTTATAGCATTCAGGTTTTGTAGTAAGAAAGAGATTCAAGGGATTTGAGCTGTGTGTTGGGATACGAGGAAAGTAAGTAGGTTGCTGAACCATATTGGCTAAAGAATTGCTGACTGCAAAGGCCTCTGCTGCTCTCCCTTGTGGATCTGTTTTTGAAGATGCTAGCCATTCCTTATTATGGACATTGGTCACCAAGAATAGTGACCTCGGAGGAAGGATATTCAGAAATCAGATAGTCGGTTTTTTCAGAAAGGTAGTCAAAGAGCTGTACAAAGTTGTTGTCAGAAGGTGACCGGTAAATGCAACAGATGAATTTAGTTGTAGCCCTGAGAGAGAGAGAGAGTTTTATCCATAGTATGTCTTTCCTTCCAGCTTCTAAATTGAGGAGTCTGGTGCAGGGTAGATTGCTACGGACGTATGCGCACACGCCTCCATGCAATCTAAAGGAAGTAATGAACTCATACCCCGGGAAATTAAGGTGATTAGTGGCTGTTTTGGCACTGATTTGGGTTTCGGTGAGGAAGAGGAGTTGGGGCATGTTAGCCTGGAGGAAATGGTGGACGGAGTTCAGGTTAGAATTTAGTCCACATATATTTGAAAAGGATATGTTAAATCTTGATGTTGACGCCCCCTGTACACCCCTCTCCCGGAGATCCGAATGGAGGGGTATTTTGCCTCCGGAATCTTTCGTACAAGGAGGAGCCATCATCATTTTTGCTTATAAGAGAAACCGACTCATACACCAGAACCGGAAACGTCCGTTGGGACTTCACCGGCTGTATGGCTGTATGTATGGGGTGGTACCTCCTCGGGCGTGAAAAAATCCTTTACTATTACGTAAAGGAAAATTCCACTACCACCTGCTATGGATTGGATTGGATCAATGTCTACCCCTTTAAAAATAAGATTAATAAAGGGACTATCAATTGTCCAATAATTATGCTTTTCGACATAGTAGGATACAAAACATTATCTTTTTGCATCCATGCCTATTGGCGCTCTGTCAGAACATAATCTCGACACTGGCCACAATATAAATTTTAGTAATGTTTTTATTTTACACTGTGAAACCTTAAGTAATAAAAGAATGTGTTTAGAAGAATTTGAAATTACTTTTAACGACAATTTAATAAACTTAAAGAAAGATAATAATTTTAGAAATCACTACCCCTATTTATATTTCCTAGACAAAAATAAAAAACAAATTCAATTAGATAATAGTTAGCTTTATATGTCAGTTTGGCACTTTTCGACTTCAGTCAAATTTATAAAAAGGTTTTTTTATGTTTGTTATTGAATAATTAGTTTAGTAGGAACTCACGTTATATGTAAGCATTTTAAACTTTTATATTTTTCCCATGTAAATTGTAAACTTTTTTTCTTTCCATGTTGTAGCCTTGAGAATGGAATAAATTTTTCCGAAAGCTCGGCCTATAATAAAGAGTTTTATTTTGCAACTGACAGCTTTCCCACAATTTTATATATATATATATATATATATATATATATATATATATATATATATATATATATATATATATATATATATATATATATATATATATATATATATATTCTATATTATATATATATATTCTATATTATATATATATATATATATATATATATATATATATATATATATATATATATATATATATATATATATATATATATATATATATATATATATATATATATATATTGTGAGGGGTCAAATCGGGATAAGGTTATCTTTCCCTAATATGGGGAGGTTCCCACGGGATAACCTTATCAATACGGCTTTATTTACGGGATTTGCTCAGGCGCCAGCAGCGTGGTTTAAGGGAAGACGCTGCGCTCCCTCAGGACTATATCTCTCTCCTCGGTTGTTATTTACAGATACACGGACCCGGGGTACACTCCAGTGGAGACAGGGTTCGCCTAAGTCCTCAGGCAGAGTCCCTCAGGACTCCCTAATTATGGCCTGTATATTAGAGATCAGAATGTTGTGTTATGTTGGGGTGGATTGGTTGGGAAGCTTTAAATGAAATACCGTGTAAAACAAATAGTCTATTTACAAAAGTATTGGTGGGGAAATATTTACAAAATATATACAAAGAAATATTTACACAAGGGATTCTCCCGGTATACCCCACGTTTAAACTTAACTTAATTGACAACAAATCAATTTATTAGAGACCAGAGGCAGAAACTGAAATATTCGCGAGTTATACGGACGGTATCACGAATAGGGGTAGTAAACTCGCGGCTTGTAAGCGGGCAGAAGCGTCCCAGGATCGCCAAAGCAAGGTAACGGACAGGTGGTCGGTTTAAGCAGGCATGCAGTATGTGAAAAAGCCAACTCTAGGTGCAATATCAAGATCAGCTAACGGCTTGCTCTACTTTCTACTATCACTTAATTAATTTCGGACCCTCAAGCATGCGTTGCAGTCATACAGACTCTCTACGACCGGAGGAAGTGTCTCCCTAGGGAGTTGGAAATTTCCCTTCGACAAAATAAAGGAAGTCCTCACTATCAAGTTAAAAGAAGACACAGCCTCCAGGCGGTGCCTTCAGGACGGTCGGGATACCGGGTATCGCCAGACTGTTTCGATCGCCAGGAGTGGTGGAGACCTACTGCAGCCCGAAATATCCCGTCTGTCGTCCAGATCCAGGAGCACGAGAGCTGCGCCACGGGAGACCGCTTTGGGATGATGTGATCGTGGCTAGTCCGCCCCCCGAGTTCAAATCAACGTGCAGTCGGCCGCTTTGCTAGTGCTCTCGCATTCTCGGGAAGACTCCAGTCCAGGAACGCGACCCCTTTGCGTCTCCCGACGGAAACGTACAAAGCTTTTCCCCCTAGGGCTGAAAACGACAAGGTTTTCCCAATAATGTCAGCCGGACGGTCGGGACACCGGGTATCGCCAGACTGTTTCGATCGCCAGGAGTGGTGGAGACCTACTGCAGCCCGAAATATCCCCGCTGGCGTCCAGATCCAGGAGCACGAGAGCTGCGCCACGGGAGACCGCTTTGGGATGATGTGATCGTGGCTAGTCCGCCCCCCGAGTTCACATCAACGTGCAGTCGGCCGTTTTGCTAGTGCTCTCGCATTCTCGGGAAGACTCCAGTCCAGGAACGCGACCCCGTTGCGTCTCCCGACGGAAACATACAAAGCTTTTCCCCCTAGGACTGAAAACGACAAGGTTTTCCCAATAATGTCAGCCGGACGGTCGGGACACCGGGTATCGCCAGACTGTTTCGATCGCCAGGAGTGGTGGAGACCTACTGCAGCCCGAAATATCCCGGCTGTCGTCCAAATCCAGGAGCACGAGAGCTGCGCCACGGGAGACCGCTTTGGGATGATGTGATCGTGGCTAGTCCGCCCCCCGAGTTCACATCAACGTGCAGTCGGCCGCTTTGCTAATGCTCTCGTGCTCTCGGGAAGACTCCAGCCAAGGAACGCGAGCCCCTGCTCCCCCAGGTTGCCCCGCGGATACAGACAGAAACGAGCGATGGACCTATTTATCCGAAGCTCCCTTGCTGCCGTCTCTCTGAAATAAAACCACTGACAAACACAACAACATTCAGTGTCTTTTCCACACCTGGACTTTTAACGTCACCTCTGGCGAAGGCCACCAAGCGCGCCTAGGTGTTCGCCGCCAGAGAGAGTCGGCGATCCGTGGAAAACCCCTTACATACAGGCCCTCCACCGTACAGCTATAGAGACAGCGACCTACCCAAACGAAGCGGAAATGAGCGGCCTGCTGAAGACGGCGTTCTCCACTTGCCACAGCTGCTAACTCTACTAAGCTGGTGCACCTAACGAATCGCGGCGTACTCTCCCACGGCCGGCCTGAAATACACAATAAAACCCAACACCAAGAATCAAGGCGCGGACGGTGGCTGCTTCCTCTCTGTGACCTGGCTCTGCGCTCGCTGAAAGAGAACTAAACTCCCACGGTCGGCCTGCTGGATTCGCTACTGAAACACACAACAAAACCGAACACCAAGAACGAAGACGCGGACGGTGGCTGCTTCCTCTCCGTGACGGCCCCTGCGACTGCTGAAAAAGAACTCCCTTGTCGAGCGCGTTACGGTCGATATATCCAGACCTCGATGCGGCACGCAAAGTATGCGCTGCGAGGTGCGCATAGGTATGTAGTGGACCAGACCAGCCGTCCCCGCTTTCATCGCTTCGCACACCGCAGGACCCGCCTGGGCGACAACACACCGGTACCATGCCTGCCCCGCTCTCGAAGCTATATTTTATCAAACATTTACGAATATTTTAATAACAAAAATAAATTAAATTAAATACAGATGGTACGGATCTATTCCCCTGTTAACTAATTAGATTTCTAATGGCCATTACGTCACTTCGTGACATCCCCCTCTCTTCTCCTGAAAGAAAAAACGAAGTTTTTTCTTCCACATCCCGACCTCACCGGTCCTCTGGTCCCCAATATAACAATATTAATACAGGAAAATAACAGACATACCAATATGTCGAGAAAGAATGCACATAATGTACCCTCAAAGAAAAGTTTCTCTTTCCTGTTCCATATAAGCAAGCGGTCCTACCCAATACATTTTTAAACTAAATCAAACATCTTTGAACGGAAAATTAAATTATTAAATTTCGTAAGTAAACAGAAAATAAAACTTATCCTTAAACTAAATCAAGCACTTTCGAACGGAAAATTAAATAACTATAATTCGTAAGTAAACAGAAAATAAAATATATCCTTAAACTAAATCAAGCATCTTCGAACGGAAAACTAAATAATTAAAGTTCGTAAGTAAACAGAAAATAAAATATATCCTTAAGCTAAATTTAAACAATGCTCCAAACACAAATACGGAACAGCTATCTCCGTAGAGGCACTGCGACGCGTCTATATGCAATATCGCTTAATTTAAGTGAGAGGGACTGTAATTTAAACGCAATTGACTAATTTCTAATTTTCAACTGTCGTTCCATAGGCACTAATAGGGATTCACAGGATAGCTTAGCCGCATATAAATATCAAAACACTTACGATTATTCAGCGTTTTCTCATGCAGATAGGTGTTGGAATCTTGCCTTTGTTCGTACAATTCGCCGCCAACTTCTTCAGTCTTGCTAACAGTATTGAAGCCACTACAACTGCAGGTGGATAAGGTATGTCAACTCATGTGAACATGGGTTATTAGCTAGCTAATCGTCGGAGCACGGGTAACTCGCGAACGACGTGCTTTCTGGTTGACATCAAAAACTCAACTCTTCTTGAAACGAACAAAACTTCGTAAAATGCGAACGCGCACATGCGCAGTGCACCAAACCATCGAGAAAT
The DNA here is from genome assembly GCA_964006375.1 of Tillus elongatus. Taxonomy (NCBI): domain Eukaryota; kingdom Metazoa; phylum Arthropoda; class Insecta; order Coleoptera; family Cleridae; genus Tillus; species Tillus elongatus. The sequence continues at coordinate 56,292,825 of OZ023269.1, forward strand.
GCATAATAGATATATACAGCAAATTAATTCCTGCTGAGTACCAAGGAACGAAAGTAAACTAAAACGTCATAGTCTGCACCAATAATAATAATACAAATAAAATGGAAATAAAACATAAATAAGTAAAAAATAAATAAAAATAATTATTACATTCTTGAACATTCCGCACCCCGTAAAATACTATTTTACTCTACCCTACTGATTTGGCAACGGACACAGTTTAGTAACTGGCCGTTTCAACTCTCCCAACGCCGTTTTCACGGTAACTACGCGAATGATACCGTCTGCTCCTGGATGGACTGAGCTGACACGGGCCATACGCCATCGCAGAGGTGGTGACAACTCATCTTTAATTAAAACAAGAGTACCGACTCTCACGGGATTTGTTTCTGAATCCCACTTATTCCGCTGCTGCAAGGTATTAAGGTATTCGTGACTCCAACGTCGCCAAAATTTCTGTTGGAAAGCAGAGATACGTTGCCAGCGTGACAAGCGAGACAACTTTAAATCTGACAAGTCATGTTCAATGAAGGAACCCAACGGTTCTAAGTTTAAGAAATGTGAAGGGGAAAGAGCAGTTAAATCATTGGGGTCAGAGCTTAAACTACAAAGAGGTCTAGAGTTCAGAACAGCTTCAATTTGTGTGAAAACCGTCGACAATTCTTCGAAAGTAAGAATTTGATCACCTATAATCCGAATTAAATGAGATTTAACTGACTTTATCCCAGCTTCCCATAAACCACCCATATGTGGAGCGGAGGGCGGATTAAAATGCCACTCAAAATTTGCCATTTCCACTGCAGATTTCATACAATCGAGAAGATATCTGCTGGCACCAACGAAATTTTTACCACAGTCGCTGTGAATTCTAACACAACTTCCTCGACGAGATACAAATCGACGAAAAGCGGCCAGAAACGCCTCAGTGGAGAGATCTGAAGCGAGTTCCAAGTGAACAGCCTTAGTGGTGAAACACACAAAAAGGCAAAGATAAGATTTCAAAGTTTTCGCACCCCGGCCTTTATTCATAGTAATAGTGAAGGGGCCGCCGAAATCAACACCTACAAATTTAAAAGCCTTTATTTCCGATAATCGAGAGGAAGGCAAATTACCCATAAGTGGATATATGACAGGTGGGTTCACCCTGAAACATGTGTGACATTTTGACAACACAGTTTTAATCGCACGGTGTGGAGATAATATCCAAAACTGCCGCCGAAGCAAACAATGCAAGGTGTTAAAACCAGGATGTAAGTAGGATTTATGATAGTATTCAATGATAAGAACAGTCAAGGCATGTTTTCTTGGGAGCAAAATAGGATGCTTAGCATCAAAATTCAATGAAGAATTCCTCAATCTACCACCAACCCTTAAAATATTTTTATCATCAAGAAATGGATTAAGTTTCCTAATACTCTTTGAACAATTTTTATTTTGTGACAACAATTCTATGTCTGATTTAAACACAAAATGCTGCACTAACTTTATTAGTCTCAATAACGCATCTTGCAGTTCCAGATGGGTAAACTTCTCACCCACCCTTTTCTTGTTCCGACAATATGAAGCAAATCTCAGGCAGTAGCATATTACACGTTGCAACTTAGACAATGAGGAGAATCTACCAATAAATGAGAAGAAGTCCTCTGTTATGAAAACGGACAACGAATTTTTCACTTCCTCATGGAAGATTTCAGTACTATGTTCCTGAGAGATGCTTTGCTCTGGCCAATGCTCAGAAGTCAAACATAGCCAGGCAGGTCCAGTCCACCATAAGGGATGTGCAACTAGCTGCGATGGTAATATACCCCTACTAGAACAATCAGCAGGGTTCTGTAAGGACGGGACATATCCCCAGCAATGAGGAGGAACGAGTTCCTGAATTTGTGCGACCCTATTCGCCACAAAGGTCTTCCACCGGTGAGAGGGAGAAGACAGCCAGTTAAGCGCCACTTTTGAATCTGACCATGCGAAGAGTTTATAGTCTCTATGGACTAATACAAAGGCAGGTAAAATTGCGTTTACCAATTCAGAAAGCAGTAAAGCCGCACATAATTCTAGCCTGGGAAGAGACACTTTTTTCAACGGACTGACCTTCGACTTAGCAGCTACGAAATATATTTGAATGGGATCTGAAATTATCCTAAGATAAACAACTGCAGCATACGCCTTTTCAGACGCATCACAGAAGGCATGAAACTCAACAGCATGATTTAAATCGTCCATGTGAGTATATCTTGCTATGTGTATGCTAGACAGTAAGTGTAGTTCAGATTGATATTGATCCCACTGCTGTGTCACAGCCGGAGGCAAGGGGTCATCCCAACCAAGTTTCAATGTCCAAATATGCTGAATTAGGCATTTTGTGAAAACCGTACAAGGAGATAAAAACCCCAAAGGATCAAAAATCCTGGCTAACTCCGACAACATTGATCGCTTTGTACAAACACTTTGCCTCTGTCTTACTTCAAATGTAAACTGATCCAAGAGTGGGTTCCATTGTAGACCTAAAATCTTAATAACGATTTCCTTTTCCGCATCAAATGAAATATTTTGCTGAAATTCCGTGGAAATATTATTCAGAACTTCCTGACTGTTACTTGCCCATTTACGTAAAGGAAAACCACCCGCTTCACAAAGCCCAATTACTTGTCTCTGTAATTCCGCTATTGCTTCCAGCGAAGAGGCTCCTGTGATAACATCGTCGACATAGACATCATTTTTCAAGACTTCTGATGCTACAGGAAAACTGCTGCACTCATCAACAGCGAGCTGTTGTAGTGTACGTAATGCCAGATAAGGAGAGGGTTTGACTCCAAACGTAACCGTTTTGAGTCTGTACTCTCGTACTGGCTCATCATCTTTGAATCTCCACAAAATACGCTGATAGTCACACTGATCGGAAACTACCTGAATCTGACGATACATGTGTTTAATGTCAGCAATAAAAACAAACTTATGGAAACGGAAACGAGTCAACAAAATTGCAATATCCTGTTGTAATTTGGGACCCGTGTACAATGTATCATTTAACGAAAGACCATTACTTGATTTTGCTGAAGCGTCATAGACAATTCTCAACTTCTTCTCATTAATGACCGCATGATGAGGAATATAATACACATCCTTTTTTTCAATTTGTGCTTCTGGCACAACTTCCATATGATTAGAATCCAAATATTCCTTCATACAATTTATATAACCTGCACGAATGCTAGGATTCTTTAGGAGAGATTTCTCTAACGAGTAAAATCTCCGAAGAGCCATATCACGAGAGCGTCCTAAGTGGCAACCATCCTCTCGGAATGGAAGTGACACCACATACCTACCTGAAGGATTTCTCGAATGAGTTTCCAAGAAATGGCGTTCACAATAACTGTCTTCTTTATTGGTTATTACCGAGGGAATGTTTTCTAATTCCCAGAATTTGCTAACTATATGATCAATTGAAACCTCTGAAAATAAACAAACCTGCTCAGACTGTTGCGGCACTCCACATGTCACCTTTCCCATTAGAATGTACCCAAAAATAGTATTTATCGCAATGGGATCACCAATCCTTTCACCCCTAACTACACCCCCTGTCAACAAATACGGAACGAATTCCGCACCTAACAACATATCTAAGGGCTGAGGTAAATGAAACTTAGGATCGGCCAATTTGAGGCCATCAAGATGCTTCCAATTTTGAGGGTCCACGGTTGTATCAGGCAAATCCGAACAAATTTTTGGTAAAACAACAGCTTCTATGTTCAAGGTTGGGGCCAACATGTCACGAGGTCGAATATAACAATTTACTATACCCTTTCCAACAGCAGATGGTGTTTGACTTAAACCTCTAACTGTGACGCAAGAGCTTTTCCTTCGAAGACCAAGTCTCTGAACACATGCTTCCGAAATGCAGGATAACTGGCTGCCCGAATCCAAAACCACACGAATGAGTTGAGAACTCCCCGAGCAATCAACACTCTCCACAACAGCAGTCCCCAACAACACCGTCGAAACAGATGCCAAAACACTTAGGCCAATATTACCAGAACCACCTTGCCCCATCGGACACAAAATCTGATCAGCTTGTACCCCAGTTGAAGAGCTTTGTAGTTCATCTACATTTGAACCATCTGATGTTGATGTCTCAGAGTTTAAGCAAACATTAGTGTGCTGACTGGTTAAGCCTGAATTGTCTGATTTGGATCTATCCTTGTGAACCTGTCCCTTAAAATGCAACAAAGTGTTATGTCTCTGCTTACACTGGCCACACTTTCTCTTTGATTTGCAACCTGAAACACGATGCGACTCACCAAAGCAAAGTATACAACGATTCAATGATTTTATCACAGTAAATCTATCCTGAGGTGACTTATTTAAAAATACATCACATTTATATAGCTCATGTTTGGATTTACAAAGACTACATTTACATGAATTCACAATCAACGAAAGCCGTGAAGATTTAGTTGAGGGACCAGCTCTCCTACCTTTAGTATCAAAGTCCCCACAAGAGTTTTCAAGTGCCCGAGCCTGGGCATAAACAAACTCAACCAACTCCTGAATTGAGGGCAATGCATCATCTAAAATAGTTAACTCAAACCGTTCCCTAGTCTGGCCATCCAATTTACGAACAAGAAGATTCAGCAACAAAAAATCAAGTTGATTTTTAAGGTCAGGAATTATTGACCTAAATGCACTTAAATTTTCAGAAAAGCTATTTATGACATGATTTAAATTTTTTGAAGTTCGCTCCATTACAGGAGGAATTTTATACAAGGCCTGCAAATAACTACCTGCTATGATACGTTTATTCATGTATCTTTTATCCAGTAAATTTAAAGCAATTGGATAGTTTGAAGCAGTTAATTGCAGTGATTTAACTAAAACACTAGCTTCACCTTTCAAAGATAAAAGTAAATAATGAAATTTTTCAATATCACTTAAATTCTGATTTTCATCAACTAAGCTTTTAAACAATTCAATAAAACATTGATATTCTTTTATGTCACCAGCAAAAGAAGGAAGTTGTATACAAGGAAGTTTTACACATGTTTGCTTAGAGCCTTCAGTATTAATCTTACTTACAGTTGTCTTTCTTTCCAATATTTCCAAAACACAACGTTGTTTTTCCTTAATTGAATAATACAAGTCTTCAAAATTTTGCAAACATTCATGTTCCTGATCTAATTTTTCCTCTTGGTCATTTTCAATAAACATTTCTAGGATTTTAGAGTGAAGTAACTGATGTGCAGAGTTTAACTGGTATAAGTCCTCACATCTAGTCAAAGCTTTATATATATCACACTCATCTTCACTTCTCTCAGCAACTATTAACAACTCAAGAATTTTCTGGCATTTAGAACTAATAATAAATGTTTCTGCCTTTAAAAGTCTCAATTTTTTATCCATTGTACTTAGTCAGACAGCAAATTAACAAACTAAATGTCTAACTTGCAAACAAGTTAAAAACTTCATAAATGAAATTAACCTATTGTTTTTTATGTATCAACTAATTGATACAAAGTATTCAAATATTATGTATTTTATGTAAACAACGAATTGATTACAAGTTTGATCACTTCTATCATGTAAACATTAACATAACCTATCTTATGTATATTAGGCAGAACATCAGAAATGTCAAACGTCAAACCCTGTGAGAAATAAAATTATGACAGGCCACAGAATATAGAAATCTGTGGTAGTTAAATTACAGAACAGTCGTTACAAATGAACTACAAGTAGATCACCACCCAGCAGCGATGACGACAATAAGCCGACGGACACGAATCGTCTTTAATGGACACGATTCAAGATTTGAACAAAAGCGGTATAAAAAACGCGATAAAAACCCGATAAGATATAGTATCGCATTTACGTTTATTTTAACGCTTTTTGAACGAATTTAAGTTATTTAATGCAGACTATGATAATCCGGCTCGAAGGACCAATGAGAGGGACTGTAATTTAAACGCAATTGACTAATTTCTAATTTTCAACTGTCGTTCCATAGGCACTAATAGGGATTCACAGGATAGCTTAGCCGCATATAAATATCAAAACACTTACGATTATTCAGCGTTTTCTCATGCAGATAGGTGTTGGAATCTTGCCTTTGTTCGTACAATTCGCCGCCAACTTCTTCAGTCTTGCTAACAGTATTGAAGCCACTACAACTGCAGGTGGATAAGGTATGTCAACTCATGCGAACATGGGTTATTAGCTAGCTAATCGTCGGAGCACGGGTAACTCGCGAACGACGTGCTTTCTGGTTGACATCAAAAACTCAACTCTTCTTGAAACGAACAAAACTTCGTAAAATGCGAACGCGCACATGCGCAGTGCACCAAACCATCGAGAAATGCATAATAGATATATACAGCAAATTAATTCCTGCTGAGTACCAAGGAACGAAAGTAAACTAAAACGTCATAGTCTGCACCAATAATAATAATACAAATAAAATGGAAATAAAACATAAATAAGTAAAAAATAAATAAAAATAATTATTACATTCTTGAACATTAAGAAAATAATCAAAAAGGAAAATGCAAGTTAAAACTAAATTAACCAGGGTTCCTAAGCGTAAATAAACAAATCGTTCAGATTTACCACACCCGAAATTGATAGCTTCTCGCCTCAAATGAATTGGGAGCTATTTGAACGGAACTTAGCACAAAATGTCTGAGGATTAGGTTGAATACACTATGCTTAAGCTAAATAATAGTCAATGATAGTCTCACCCACAGTCTCCTCGTTTGTGCACCGTCGAGTGGCACTCCTAGAAGTGTCCCACACTCCCGTGTCACACACTGCACCTAGTACCTGTCGCCTGTCCATCCAGTCGTGCAGCCGCACGTGGCCCTCTGCGTCGGGTCCATGGAGCGCCGGCTGGCACCAGACGATACGGCCTGCCCTGGTAGCGGCACCCATCCCTTGAGGTGACCTCCAACTGTTCGGGATTGCTGGTTGGCAACTCCTGCAGTTCCCATGGCTTCGGTCGTTCAGCACCAGGTTACACTGGGTAGCTACACCTGCAACCTGGGGCGTACACTGCGTGGCTCTGTCGATAGTCCTCTTCTCCATGACTACATTTGGTTTTCCTGGGTCCTGACAGGAACATTTTCGGGGCCTACTGCCCACTTTTCCACCTTGGGAGCATTTAACGGCTACTCACACTGGTAACGGGTGTGTCCAGACTGACCACACCTACAACATAAACTCTTCTTCGCCATCGGTAAATACTTTGGTTTTACGGGAACAATTTCGTCGATTCTGGATGCGTCTGCTGCTGAATATGCATGAATAAAGTGTAGTTCTGGCGGCGGCGACGCATTCACGGTCTCTGGCTGCTGTGGTGCATGAAACTTTTTCAGATCTTTCACATGTATGTGTTTCAGCAACTTGCCCTTGGTATCCCGGAGGTCATACACCACCGGCGACACTACTTTGACCACCGTATACGGACCAGAATATTTCGCGGCGAGCTTTGCGGCAAAACCACTGGTTCCTTGGGATAACGGATGTTCTCGGCGTAGCACCTGTTCACCAACTTTGCATTGCCATTCCCTGCGACGCAAATTGTAGTGGCGACTTTGTTGGGTGAACGCCCTTGCCAGATTCATTCTTACTAACTCGAATGTTTCTCGCAGCTTCTTCAGACGGTTATGACGGTCTTCTATTTCTTCCGGCGTCGTCTCCGGCTCCTCTGGCTGACTCTCCGGCGGTATTTCGCGTTCAGCGTGCACCGCGCCGGGGACGGTCAGCTCTCGGCCGAAGTTCAGGAAGGCTGGGGTGAATCCGGTGGATTCCTGTTTGGCCGTGTTGATGGCGAACCCCAGTTCAGGCAATCTTTCATCCCACTGTCGCTGATCATGCTCGCAAAACTGGGCGATCATGGTTTTCAGCGTGCGATTCGCCCTCTCTACAGCATTGGCTTGGGGAGTGTATATCGGGGTCAGCCTCTGGGCTATCCCTAACTCCTTCAGCCAGGCCTTGTGTTCATGGGACACTAGTTGTGTCCCGTTGTCCGAGATCAGTGTCCTGGGGCAGCCGAACTTTGTGATGACCATCTCAAACAACGCTTTGTTGACGGCGGGGGCGGTGGCTTTCCTCAAAGGTCGGCATTCTACCCATTTCGTAAAACGGTCTTGGGCGACAATAATAAAATTGTGCCCCTTTTTGGACCGAGGCAGGGGTCCCACTAAATCGACGCAGACGGTTTCCCATGGTGTCTTGTTCGAGGAAGGCTGCATCTTCCCGGGGGTCTGTTGTTGGGAGACTTTAAACCTCTGACAGCGATTACATTGCCTCACATAACTCGCAACTTCCCGAAACATCCCTGGCCAATAGTAATGACAAGCTATACGGGCAATGGTTTTTGAAATGCCCATGTGCCCGGCGGTCGGTTCGTCGTGGTTCTCTCGTAGAATTCGGCCACGCACGTTCTTAGGGATGCACAATTTCCAGGGATCGCTCAGCTCGGGCTCGCTTAGGTTGTATGCGTCCCAAAAATGTCGGTACAGTCTTCCGCCCCTGATGGAATAGTCGGGAAATGCCTCCGGGTTCCTTTCCACCTGGTCCAACTTACGTCTGTACCAGGAACAGCTTGCTTCCTCCTCTGTGAAGCAAATATTCTCTTCCGCGGACTCTTCACAGCTCTCCAACGGTGAACGGGAGAGGGCGTCCGCTACACGGTTTAGTGCCCCTCGTCGATATTTTATCGTGAAGTCGTATTGTTGTAGAAATACGCTCCACCTGGCCACACGCCCAATCGGGGTTTTAATCGTTTGCAACCACCTAAGAGATTGGTGGTCTGTCAGTACTGTGAAATGGTACCCCTCCAGGTATGGGCGCATCTTTTCAATCCCCCATACTACCGCTAGGCACTCCTTTTCCGTTACGGAATAATTTTTCTCGGCAGGGCAGAGCGTCCGACTGGCATACGCGATGACTTTCTCTGACCCGTCGATGTTCTGAGTCAGAGCTATGCCTAAGCCATTATCACTGGCATCAGTTTGCAGGACGAATTCTCTAGAAAAGTCCGGGCAGGTCAATATCGGCGTCTGAGTGAGTAATTTCTTCAGGTCTTTAAACGCCCCCTCTTGCTCTTCACCCCAGTGCCATCGATTCTTCTTCTTCAATAGCTTGGTCAAGGGGGTCACTACCTGTGAGAATTGTGGAATGAAACGGCGGTACCACGAGGCGACCCCCAAAAATCGACGGACGTCTCTTACGGTTCGCGGGGTCGGCATGGCCTCGATAGCCTCCACTTTATCCGGATCGGTGCTGATGCCATCCGACGTCACAACATGCCCAAGATATTTCAGCGACTTCCTGCAGAAGTGACATTTCTCCGGGTTCAGCTGCAAGTTACTCTGCCTCAGCCTTCGGAACACTTCCCTCAAGTTCTCCAGGTGTTCCTCGAAGGTCTCTCCCATTACGATAACGTCGTCCAGGTAGGCGAAAGCGTGCGGTTCCATATCGGGGCCTATTATGGTATCCAACAGCCGCTGGAACGTCGCTGGAGCCGAGTGAATTCCGAAAGGCATGACTTTGAACTGATACAACCCCCTCCCCGGGACGGTAAAGGCGGTGATGGGCTTACTTGTCGGCGTCAGAGGGATTTGCCAGTAGCCCTGCTTCAAATCCAGACTGCTGATGTACTTGGCCCGGCGAAGCTTGTCGAGTATGCCCGATATATATGGCAGCGGGTAGGCGTCCTTGACGGAAACCTTGTTAACTTCCCGGAAGTCCACACAGAATCGGTATTTTCCGTCCTTTTTCTTAACCATCACCACAGGTGAGCTCCATGGGCTGTTAGAAGGTTCTATAATTCCTTCTTCCAACATCCTGTCGACCTCGTCGTTAATGACCTGCTGCATTTTCGGGTTTTGTGGGCGGTATCGCCGTTTAATAGGTTCTCTCCTCGACAGGCGGATATGATGTTGTACTCGGTCAGTAGGGCCAGTTATTCGTTTGAAATATCCAAGTTCTTTCTCTAAGAACAGATCAAGTTGACGTCGCTCTCGGGGGGTCAATTCCCCCAAGGTGTTCGTTTCCATAGTATGTATTGGAACTACGGGCTGGGGTGGAGTTGCTGACGCCAGCAGTTCTCCATCGAGGTAGGCTTTAGCGGTCGGTAAATCTATACGGAAGTCGTACTTCCCCAAAATATCCATCCCCAACACTAGGTCTACCGGGAGGTGAGGCAGATACAACAGCTCCCCTTGTATCTTCTTACTACCCAACATCAATTCAGTCACGTACATTTGTTGTACGGAGACCAGTCGTCCATCGGCGATGCGGGTGTTTACGTCTGGCAAGGAGACGGCTTGTAAATAATCTGCGCCTATTTCCTCAAGTGCGGTACCGCTCAGAAAGGACCGGGTCGCCCCTGTGTCCAGCAAAGCACTGAAACACTTCTGGCCTATCCTTGTCCTGACTATGGGTCTGTTGTCAGTTTGAGATCGTCTGTCAATGGCCGAGGTGTCGTTGGGGCGGAACTGCTGGAGTCTCGGCCCTCCACAGTTCCCATCTAGTTTCCCGGACATTTGCAATCCCGGGATAACACTCCTGTCTTGCCACAGCGTGAACAAAACAGTCGTGGTGCTTTCTGACACTGGCTTCTCATGTGTCCTGTCTCACCACAATTCCAGCAAGTCGTACGCTCCATCGCGAAACGAACCTGCTTACTGGTTTCCGGACGGTTAGTCGTAGGCGAAGTCGGGGGTGTAAAACGGTTCTTAACGGGGGAACTAGTATTCCCACTTTCTTGCTTATCCGAAGGGGGCCGGCTAGGCTTTGGTGGGCCCTCCTTGGTATCATTTAGTTCCTTCAACATCGCCTCAATTTCCTTTGTTTTTTCTATGAACCTACGTATGTCTGGCACGTCGCAATTCCAGAGCATCTGTCGGAACTCTGGGCGCAGGTTTCTTCTTAACCAAGTCAATTCCTGTTGCCTGTTGATGTTTCCGTGCCGGCGTATGAGTGTGCAGCTCCGTTATGTAGGTAAACACGGGCTCACCGGCTTTGTGTAAACGTCGACTGATTTCAGCTTCTAAATCTATGAAGTAGTTTGCCGGGAAATAGAAACGCTTGAAATCCTCGATAAAGTCTTCCCACGATGTCCAGTAAGCCCTATTATTTCGATACCACAGCAAGGCTTGACCTTCCAAGACCTGTGGCAACACTGACAGAAGGCGGTCCGAAGATACGTTAAAGTGCAAGCGGATTTCTTCTAGGCGTTCTAAAAATGCTACGGGGTCAGACCTGCCCTGGAAATGCAAGTTCCACGCAAACAGATTGAGTGGTTCTGGTTGCCGAAATGTCGCAGTCTTGGTTACAGGTGATATTGGCGGCGGGAATGGCTTTTGCGTAGGCGGTGTCAGGTGCCCGATTAAGTTTCCCGTTCGTGGCGACGAAGGCGGTGACGCGGTAACGTTGGGCAGTGAGGCTGCCTCGGTGTGCGGCGGTCTTCCTTCTCGCAAAAATTTTATCAATTGCCTTCTCATTTCCTCAACCGTTGTCTGGGGTCGTAGGCAAAACCTCGCTAACTCTGTTTCCAGTTCAGGCTTCTTCAGCCTGTATACCCATCCTACCCGGCCGTCAAATAGGTCCGGGTCGGACTTCTCTTGAGGCTCAGCCTCGACGGCCTTGTCCGTTTTCGGGTCTGACATTGTTCAGTGCAAACGGTAAAGCGGCAAGACGGCGCTGCGAAGCTATCGAAGATGTTAACGCAGTGTTAGGATGAAACGGGTCGGATTTGTAACAGTAGTTTCCCTTGGTCAGTAGTGTTTAAACAAAACACACAGAAAATTCATAAATACTAAACAACAACAAAAAATTCGGAATAACAAAATCCTCTACAAGTTGAAATCAAAAAAAAAACCTATATATTAACGCTAAACTTAAGATGTTGATTAAAAGAAAATGTTACACTTCAAGAATGTAATCGTATTACGTAATGCAGTAAACAAATATTCAAAGCTAGCGTGAAAAAAAAAAAAAGTTAATTATTACTACCACAAAAATATTGCAAGATCAACAGCTGTTTACAAATAATTCCATCAAAAGCAAAATAAATTAATGTTTACGGTTTCACAAAGTATTGATAATACGGCGATTGCTATCGTAGATAACAATATTGTAATTCCTATTTAAATTCTGCCTCTGTTTCAAACTGAAAATATACCGAATTCTTAAGATACAGGTAACATATCTTATCTACACTTTTCCAACAACTCTTTATCACAATTAGCGATAAACTATGTACATTAAAATTTAAAAATTTCAAAATATTTACGGCTACTTCCCTAAATCCACCTTTCTCTAATTTAATTTACTAACTTAGGTCCCTGCTCGCAGGTGCCATTTGTGAGGGGTCAAATCGGGATAAGGTTATCTTTCCCTAATATGGGGAGGTTCCCACGGGATAACCTTATCAATACGGCTTTATTTACGGGATTTGCTCAGGCGCCAGCAGCGTGGTTTAAGGGAAGACGCTGCGCTCCCTCAGGACTATATCTCTCTCCTCGGTTGTTATTTACAGATACACGGACCCGGGGTACACTCCAGTGGAGACAGGGTTCGCCTAAGTCCTCAGGCAGAGTCCCTCAGGACTCCCTAATTATGGCCTGTATATTAGAGATCAGAATGTTGTGTTATGTTGGGGTGGATTGGTTGGGAAGCTTTAAATGAAATACCGTGTAAAACAAATAGTCTATTTACAAAAGTATTGGTGGGGAAATATTTACAAAATATATACAAAGAAATATTTACACAAGGGATTCTCCCGGTATACCCCACGTTTAAACTTAACTTAATTGACAACAAATCAATTTATTAGAGACCAGAGGCAGAAACTGAAATATTCGCGAGTTATACGGACGGTATCACGAATAGGGGTAGTAAACTCGCGGCTTGTAAGCGGGCAGAAGCGTCCCAGGATCGCCAAAGCAAGGTAACGGACAGGTGGTCGGTTTAAGCAGGCATGCAGTATGTGAAAAAGCCAACTCTAGGTGCAATATCAAGATCAGCTAACGGCTTGCTCTACTTTCTACTATCACTTAATTAATTTCGGACCCTCAAGCATGCGTTGCAGTCATACAGACTCTCTACGACCGGAGGAAGTGTCTCCCTAGGGAGTTGGAAATTTCCCTTCGACAAAATAAAGGAAGTCCTCACTATCAAGTTAAAAGAAGACACAGCCTCCAGGCGGTGCCTTCAGGACGGTCGGGATACCGGGTATCGCCAGACTGTTTCGATCGCCAGGAGTGGTGGAGACCTACTGCAGCCCGAAATATCCCGTCTGTCGTCCAGATCCAGGAGCACGAGAGCTGCGCCACGGGAGACCGCTTTGGGATGATGTGATCGTGGCTAGTCCGCCCCCCGAGTTCAAATCAACGTGCAGTCGGCCGCTTTGCTAGTGCTCTCGCATTCTCGGGAAGACTCCAGTCCAGGAACGCGACCCCTTTGCGTCTCCCGACGGAAACGTACAAAGCTTTTCCCCCTAGGGCTGAAAACGACAAGGTTTTCCCAATAATGTCAGCCGGACGGTCGGGACACCGGGTATCGCCAGACTGTTTCGATCGCCAGGAGTGGTGGAGACCTACTGCAGCCCGAAATATCCCCGCTGGCGTCCAGATCCAGGAGCACGAGAGCTGCGCCACGGGAGACCGCTTTGGGATGATGTGATCGTGGCTAGTCCGCCCCCCGAGTTCACATCAACGTGCAGTCGGCCGTTTTGCTAGTGCTCTCGCATTCTCGGGAAGACTCCAGTCCAGGAACGCGACCCCGTTGCGTCTCCCGACGGAAACATACAAAGCTTTTCCCCCTAGGACTGAAAACGACAAGGTTTTCCCAATAATGTCAGCCGGACGGTCGGGACACCGGGTATCGCCAGACTGTTTCGATCGCCAGGAGTGGTGGAGACCTACTGCAGCCCGAAATATCCCGGCTGTCGTCCAAATCCAGGAGCACGAGAGCTGCGCCACGGGAGACCGCTTTGGGATGATGTGATCGTGGCTAGTCCGCCCCCCGAGTTCACATCAACGTGCAGTCGGCCGCTTTGCTAATGCTCTCGTGCTCTCGGGAAGACTCCAGCCAAGGAACGCGAGCCCCTGCTCCCCCAGGTTGCCCCGCGGATACAGACAGAAACGAGCGATGGACCTATTTATCCGAAGCTCCCTTTCTGCCGTCTCTCTGAAATAAAACCACTGACAAACACAACAACATTCAGTGTCTTTTCCACACCTGGACTTTTAACGTCACCTCTGGCGAAGGCCACCAAGCGCGCCTAGGTGTTCGCCGCCAGAGAGAGTCGTCGATCCGTGGAAAACCCCTTACATACAGGCCCTCCACCGTACAGCTATAGAGACAGCGACCTACCCAAACGAAGCGGAAATGAGCGGCCTGCTGAAGACGGCGTTCTCCACTTGCCACAGCTGCTAACTCTACTAAGCTGGTGCACCTAACGAATCGCGGCGTACTCTCCCACGGCCGGCCTGAAATACACAATAAAACCCAACACCAAGAATCAAGGCGCGGACGGTGGCTGCTTCCTCTCTGTGACCTGGCTCTGCGCTCGCTGAAAGAGAACTAAACTCCCACGGTCGGCCTGCTGGATTCGCTACTGAAACACACAACAAAACCGAACACCAAGAACGAAGACGCGGACGGTGGCTGCTTCCTCTCCGTGACGGCCCCTGCGACTGCTGAAAAAGAACTCCCTTGTCGAGCGCGTTACGGTCGATATATCCAGACCTCGATGCGGCACGCAAAGTATGCGCTGCGAGGTGCGCATAGGTATGTAGTGGACCAGACCAGCCGTCCCCGCTTTCATCGCTTCGCACACCGCAGGACCCGCCTGGGCGACAACACACCGGTACCATGCCTGCCCCGCTCTCGAAGCTATATTTTATCAAACATTTACGAATATTTTAATAACAAAAATAAATTAAATTAAATACAGATGGTACGGATCTATTCCCCTGTTAACTAATTAGATTTCTAATGGCCATTACGTCACTTCGTGACAATATATATATATATATATCACACCGATAACTCAAAAAAATAATGGGCCGATTTTATTTAAATTTGGTAAATACCTTCTTTTTGTAAGTGGATTGGATAAGTTCGTTAGCCAGGAAAATCGGCCGAGGTTTCCCCGGATTTTTTTTTATTTTCTTTAGAAAAAAAAATTATATCTCCGGAAATAACGGCAACCAAATTTGGTACAGGGGTTTATATCGCTATAGGTAAATTATCTACCAAAATTTAGCTCTGTAGGTCGAAAGACAACAAAGTTATAGGCATTTAGAGACAAATAAATTAGGGGTTTCCTTGAAACGCGAGATAACAATAGCCAACTCATACAATGTATATAAGAAGTACAGATCCCGATTCAACACCCAAGGTCGCTGACGAATGGGTTAATTAAAAGCAGCGCAATTAGAAGAATAGACTATTCATAGATGGGTAAACAACTAGACCTTCAAATCAGCAACCAGCCACCTGCTAGGATCACCTTCAAGAATGCAACTTAGGTGGAAACCGCCTCTCGGTCCACGCCCCACCAGAGACTATATATGGAAGTTACCAGACCACGGACGACATTCCTACATTGTTATTGCTTGAGTCTCTTTTAACTTGCCATAATTTATATTTATCATCTTTTATTATTATTCATAAGTATTTTATGTAACTATAATCAATAAATTCTTTTAAAAAGTCAAGTGTGTTAACAAGAAAGTTAACTGGCGCAGTCGCAACGGATAGTGCTGAAGAACCAAAAGTATATTGATTCTTTGCGTTTCAACGCTTAACAGCCAAAGAACCGATCAAGAGAGACGTCATGAAGACAGCAGCAATAGCATCGATTCTGTAAGTTGGTTGCTTCCTTTATTTCCTATATATATATATATATATATATATATATATATATATATATATATATATATATATATATATATATATATATATATATATATATATATATATATACTGTATTTCCTCATATATTGATAATATTATATGTCTGATAGCGATATTGATAATTTAGAACATTTGGAATATAGATTAAGAAATATTAGTATTGGCGAAATTAATATTGTAGAACAACCCGATATAAATCATTCTAGAAACAATTTAAATATGGCAAATCAATTCCAAGAGTTTTACCTTAAAGCAATCCCCGAATTTAACGGACAACCTGAAAATGTAGGGAACTTCTTAAAAGCTTGTGATCTAGTAATGAACCAATTCTATGATGCAGATAATCCAAATTTATATCTTAACCATTTTCTATTAAATTACATTCAAACGAAACTAATTGCACAAGCCAGGTTAATTATTAACACTAAAATTATAAACACATGGGTAGACTTAAGACGGGCAATTGTTGAGAACTTCACTGACCAGCGTGATGAAATCAGCTTACTAGGCGAATTATTGACACTGAAACAGAGACATAACGAGGATGCCTTAGCGTTCAGTAATCGTTGCAGACACATTGAACAATTACTCATCTCTAATTTAATATCTAATGAACGTAACGAGGGAATTTTAGTATTAAAACAAAACATGTACAGACAACAGACACTGAAAGCGTTTATCGGTGGGTTAAAAAATCCCCTTGGTATGGTGGTCAGGTCCACTCGACCAGACAGCATAGAACAAGCGTTAAAATTTATATTTTCCGAGGAAAATTATGAATATAGGGACAGATTATTACAACGGTCAAATTTCAACAATAATAACAATAACAGGCAAGACAAACAACAAAAACCAGTTTTCCAAAGAAATACCCCAAATTTTAACAATATTCAATTTCAAAAACCTTTTCAACAACAAAATTATCGTGCACCTTTTAACTATAATTCAAACAGACCCCAAATGTCTCACCCACAATTTCAGGGGAGCCCTTCAAATCAATACTCAATGAGAAGACCGACGTACAACCCTAATGACAATACTAAAAGATATCCACAGGCTATGGATGTCAGCAGTAACAACACGAGACATACTAATTTCAGCCGACAACATCCCTCACAAAATAGACGAAACAATTTTCCTTCCAACAATTTTCAAAAAAGACAAAATTTCATACCAGAAGAATTAAACTATAACGAAACGAATAATTCTTTTCTTTTCAACGAATTAGAACAAAGACAACATTTCTTACCAGAAGAATTAAATTATGACGTAACATATAATGAACAATCACCCTCTGAATTATACGATGCACAGCATCAAAATTTTCCGATAGCAGGGAGCTCAAAAACAGAACCGTAATAGATATTAATAATTTTAACACAGTATCCCAATTACCCTACGTAATAATAAAAGAACTACCCGGAAAATACTGCTCGACTCCGATAGTACTAAGAGCCTTTTAAACCCGTCCATAGCATATAACTTTTATAATAAGATTTACAATCACCCGTTTTTAATAAAAAGTGCGCATGGCTACTCCAGTCATAATAATCGAGCTAAAATAATTTTAAACTCACTAACGGACAGTGAACAAGAGTTTTGCCTATTTGAATTGAACAAAAATTTCATAGCTCTTATTGGAATTGACTTCTTGATAAAAAATCAAGCGAACATTGATTTTAAAAACCAGAGACTCAATTTAAAAAATCGAAGCATTAAGATAAACTTCCCTTATACAAGGGTTCATGAAGACAAAATGGGTAGTAATAGTAGTAGCAATAACAATCGGATAAGTAGGAACGTCAAAGCAAATGATGAAATGAATCACCTTAACGTAAGTAATACAATAGACAGAAGCCTTATTGCACTTGAACTCGACCGAGGAAAGCGTAATCAGCCATTAAACGATGACGATGGAAGGTTACAACGAGCAAATGACATAGGAGAAATCTTCACCCACAATAAATGTAAACGGGATCAAGTTTCCTTAAACACATATGAATATCGTCGAAATAAAAATGTGAGTGATACGAGGACGATACAAAAAGGTATAACGGATCAAATTCAAAATAAAGCGAATAGGATATTAAATAATTCTTACTATCACCAGAATTATAATAATAATTATACGGGGAGTGTACAAAAAATATTACAAATCAAATTAGGATAAATCACTTAAATAACCAGGAGAAAGAAATTTTAATTGATTTATGTACAGAATTTCAAGATATTTTTGCAAAAGAAAATGAACCACTGACGCATACAAACGTCATTAAACACAAAATTAGACTAAAAGACGATATACCAATAAACGCCAAACATTATAGATACCCATATATTCACAAACCAGAGGTAGACAAACAAATTAACGAAATGCTAAATCAAAGGATAATTAGGAACAGTCATAGCGCTTATAATAGTCCAATATGGGTGATCCCAAAAAAAGCAGATGCCAGCGGCAAACAAAAATGGCGGATCGTTGTGGATTACCGCAAGTTAAATGAGAAGACTATACCCGATAGACACCCTATACCAAAAATCGAAGAGATACTGGATAAACTCGGGCGTGCACAATATTTTTCGACCATAGATTTAATTTCGGGCTACCACCAGATTGAAATGGACCCAAATGACATTGAAAAAACGGCGTTTAGCACTGATACAGGCCATTATGAGTACCTCAGAATGCCGTTCGGGCTTTCAGGGGCGCCTGCTACATTTACCCGACTGATGCAACACGTTTTAAACGGTTTAATAGGAAAAACATGCTTAGTATACATGGATGACGTGATAGTGTTCTCGACATCATTACAAGAACATATCGAAAAATTAAGATTAGTATTCGAACGATTTAGACAAAGTAATCTGAAAATACAGCTAGACAAAAGCGACTTTCTGCAAAAAGAAGCGGAATTCCTCGGGCATATAGTGACGCCAGAAGGCATCAAGCCTAATCCAAAGAAACTAGACGCCATAAGAAAATTCCCAATACCCAAGACACCAAAAGAAATTAAATCCTTCCTAGGACTTATAGGCTACTACAGGAAATTTATAGAAAACTTTGCGCATGTCACAAAACCACTAACTAAATGTTTAAAGAAAAACGTAACAATCGACATTAACGACGGAGAATACATAAATGCCTTTAATACATGTAAAGACATATTGATGAATTCACCAGTATTAATACCTCCAGATTTTTCAAAGGAGTTCATTTTAACAACAGATGCATCAAACGTGGCAATCGCAGGGATTTTAAGCCAAGGAGATCCGAAATCAGACCAACCAATAGCTTACGCAAGCCGAACGTTAAATGAAACAGAATCTAGATACAGCACAATAGAAAAGGAACTACTGGCCATTGTATGGGCCACAAACTACTTTAGACCCTATCTATACGGCAGGAAATTCACAATATATACAGACCATAAACCATTAAAATGGCTATTTTCCCTGAAACAACCCAACTCAAAATTATTAAGGTGGAGACTCAAACTATAAGAGTACGATTTCAAAATAGAATATAAAAAAGGTAAATTAAATAATGCAGCGGACGCACTTTCGAGAGTAGAGATAAACCCCTTAGACGTAGATAACCAATCAATGATAAACAATGTAGACGAAAATGACGACGTTATAACCATAAGCGACGGAGAAACAAGAAATTCCAACGCAGATTCTTATTCCGCGCCGGGCATGCCAATCTTAGAAGAAGAAATAATCAACAGTAAAACAAACCAGATATTCTTTAACAATGCTGATACCCCGGAGATTTTATCACTCAGAAAGGACAAAAGGAATTTTATTCACGCCACATTCAATTTAAACGAGCCAAATCAAATAGAACAATTTATCAAAGAATATTGCCTACCACAGAGAAAATATTACTGTCTATTTGTAAATGAACGAGATTATGAAATGGTAAGTTCGGCAATTAATCAAAAATTTAATAACGTAGACTCACCTAAATTTTATAGATGTTTAGAAACTAGAGAAGAAATAAATAGCGAAGAAGAACTCCAAGAGAAAATAGTTCTATTTCACGAGGGAAAAAGTAATCATCGAGGCGCTGATGAGACCTATTTACGAATGAAACGCAAATACTATTTTCCGAATTTAAAGCGAAAAATAGAAGAGTTTATAAAAAGTTGCGAAAACATGTAAATACAACAGAAATCCGGCGCAAATTTCACTAGAACACACACCCACACCATCTAGGCCTTTAGAAATCTTACACCTAGACACTTTCCAAATTGAAACGTCTCAATTTCTAACAGTATTCGACCCCTTTAGTAAATTCGGGCAAGCATTTCCGATAAAAAGTAAAAATGCAACAGAAATCTCCAAGAACTTAATTAAATACTTTTCCCAATACGGAAGCTGTAAAACAATAATTTCGGACGCAGGGACTGAATTCTCAAATATATTAATAAAAGAGCTATTAAAAGCTTACCAAATTGAATTACATGTGACAACACCGCAAAATCCGATGTCAAACGGACCGATAGAAAGATTTCACAGTACAATAATTGAGCACTATAGATTATTTAAAACAAAATTTAAAGAAATGAAACCAATTGACTTAATGCCTTATTGTATTTTCGCATATAACTCCTTCATACACTCGCAAACCTTAAAACCACCTTTTGAGCTAATATTCGGATATACACCTGAATTATTTAATTATGACCCAGAAGTAATTATCACCCGAGAATATAACACGAAACATAAAGACTTAATGAAAATTATATACGAAGTCATTCAAGACCGAATCGAAAACTCAAAATACAAAACGTTACAACGGACGAATAAAAATACTAACCAACCTTTTAAAGAAGGAGACATAGTATACAAAAAGATCCCTCCAGGATTTCACAAAAAACACAAAAACCCTTTTACTGGACCTTATTCAATAATTTCCCTGATTGAACATAATAAAGCCATAATACTAAATCACAGAACTGACGAACAGACAATCACCCATTTATGCAATCTTCGCCTTGCAGGTTCATTCTCTTCACCAGAGTAAAACCACAATTAGAAGACCTACAGACAATCCAGGCATACTGCCACGCAAACTGGGACAAGCCTTTTCAGAAAACGATAAATGGAGAATGATTCATATACATGACCTAAGACAACTATACAACGACTTTAACAGACTAAAAACTTACTTTGACAACATAATAAGCGTAATGAATGCAGAATACAAGTTAGAATACAAAAATTTTATTTTAACAATCAATTTCACCATCAGCAATATTGATGACACATTTTATCGAATATTTCCAAGAACGATTAGGAACAAAAGAGGTATAATAAACGGACTAGGATCGATATTCAAATCAATAACTGGGAACTTAGATGCGGATGACGGCGACAGAATATATAAAGCTCTTGAAATTTTGAGGAAAGATCAAAATCAAGTACATCAACTTTTTAGTTCACAGACATCCCTAATGATAGATGCTATAACAGAGTTCAATAAAACAATAGACAACCTGAACCATAACCAAGAAGCCATAGTAGCGAAAATAAACGATTTGGAATATACAATAGATAGTCTAAAAAGCGACCAACTAACAAATTTTCATCGAGTAAAACATTTGGAATTACTCACTCAAATCAGTTATTTCTTAAATAATGTACTAAACGTGATATTAACAACAGAAAATGCAATTACTTTTTCAAAATTGAACACGTATCATACGTCAATACCGAAACCGAAATTTATATCAAAAGAATTAGAAAATATTGAAAACCATATCTCAAAATCAAGATTAATAACAAAATCCGACATTTCACTTTATGAAAAAATATTTAACATAAAAACCGTTCAAATTGATTTTAAAATTATATTCCAAATAGATATACCCTTAGTAGACAAATCAGATTATATTTATTATCAATTGTATGCATTACCAGTCCCTAAAAATCCGTATACCTTCAGAATGATTGTCCCTAGAACCAAGTACCTAATCCTTAGCAGCAAACACTACGCTTACAGAAACGAAAAGTGTAGGAATCTAAAAGACCAGACATACTTTTGTGAAAATGACAACCCGACAGCACTTAACGAAAACAACCCATGCGAAATTAAACTGATCAACTTCCAGAAACCGATAAACAATTGCAAGCAAGAACTTGTCAAAATAACAAAAACAACAGTCTCTAAATATGGCAATACCCAATACATAATAGTGGCACCCGAAGAAACGAAAATCAAACTTAGCTGCGAAGAAAATGAAGAAACCAAAATAATCAGCGGAACAAAACTGGCGACTCTGAAACCCAAATGCCAACTTATCATCAATAACGAAAGATTTAGTTCAGTACAAATGGCATCGGAAACACAACAATCATTCAATCTCCCAAACATCGAATTGGTAACAAATAAAGCACCCATATTCCCAGACAAATTACCAGAACTAAAATTAGAAAATGTCCAACTGCACGACTTGAACAATATCAAATCCCAGTTACAATCCATCAATGGCAAAATTCCAGGAACCATCGATTTGCCCATATATCACCCTAGTCTATGGACAATTATACTATACATTGTGATAATAATAACAATAATCACAATAACTTCAAGATACCTCTGGCAGAAATCAAAAACGAAAACTGCTGACTCCAAACCAATTACTGGATTCCCGATGACTATTCGGAACGAACCATAGGCTTCGTTCTCTAAAGGATGGAGGAGATAACAATAGCCAACTCATACAATGTATATAAGAAGTACAGATCCCGATTCAACACCCAAGGTCGCTGACGAATGGGTTAATTAAAAGCAGCGCAATTAGAAGAATAGACTATTCATAGATGGGTAAACAACTAGACCTTTAAATCAGCAACCAGCCACCTGCTAGGATCACCTTCAAGAATGCAACTTAGGTGGAAACCGCCTCTCGGTCCACGCCCCACCAGAGACTATATATGGAAGTTACCAGACCACGGACGACATTCCTACATTGTTATTGCTTGAGTCTTTTTTAACTTGCCATAATTTATATTTATCATTTTTTATTATTATTCATAAGTATTTTATGTAACTATAATCAATAAATTCTTTTAAAAAGTCAAGTGTGTTAACAAGAAAGTTAACTCGCGATTTAAAACATCAAAATTGGCAACATTTAGGCTAGTAACTTTAATCTAATACGGGCTATGGAAAGAAAATGTCTCGAGAAGAATGTTTTACAAACCCTGAAGTCTTAGTGTCAACCGTCATTGTCCTTAATTTTACTAAAATGTTTCCAGAAAATTCATTTCAAATAGACCCTTTCTCTGATGCTTGGCAGTAGTCTTAGAGTTCATCGTTTAATGGTACATATTGTTTGTCGAATGTTCGTAAAAAATCAATAAAGTTCAATATATCCGTTATTATACAAGATATGAAAAAAATTGTATACATTAATTATAGGGTGTCTTGAGCTACATCTTAAAAAATTCTTTCTACAATCACAGGGTGGCCCATAAGTCGTTGGTGATACTTTTTTTTTTAGTCGAACACGCCTTGCGTTATTGCATTTTTGCATGTTCCATTGACATATAATGCATGTTTGTAGGAAAAGAAATTCTGGACGCAGCAAGTGCGTTATGGTAGCGAATTTTGATTAAATACTTCATATTTGAAAAGCTCAATTTGATAATAACCTATAAGGTTGACCAAGAAACGAGTTTTTTCGGGAACACTTTAAGTTTACTTTCGGAAATTTTTTACATTTTCAAACAATAAAGTTATTTTGATAAAAAATGGCACATTATTTTTACTATTTAGGTTATACTGGAAACCAAAATGCCCGCTTTCTCAACAAAAAAATAACACATATATTTGCTATTAAAAATATTTTTATTAAAATTCACTACCATAACGTACTAGTTACGTCCAGACTTTTTAATATTTTTCAATACATAGGCATACCTCTCCTTATCTCAGGCGTTGATTTTTACTTGCTTTGTTTTCTCGTTCGCTTCATCCATCTATAGCCCAGTTTTACCTAAGGCACCACAAAAAAAAACGGATCCACATTCAGTACCTTGCATAACTAGTACCTTTTACGAATGTGCGAAGTCTCTCATCATACACAATGTAGTCTATTATACTTTTTACATCACCCCTGTGCCATGTTTACTTGTGGATATTTTTGTGTTTAAACAACGTATTCGTTATGGACAGGCCCTTTCCAGACATATATTCATCAAACAGTATCCATTCTCATCAACTCTTGCACCAAAGTTTTTTATACTCAAATAATTGTATCTGGAGGGTTTACCTAGTGAAATATGTTTGAAACCTGAGTAACTAGAATCTTACGGCATAATATATGTCGAGAAAATGAAAAACGTAACCATACACATCTTTGTCAGGTTATGTTCGATATTTACAGTGTTGCTAAACCGCCTTCAACACAGGAATAATAATGTGCAAATTGAAAGAGATATATTCATTGTGTATATTTACTTGCGCCCTCAACGGATTTATCGCGAACTAAAACTGAATAATATATTTCATATTTAGCAATAAATTGCGTCCACTGAAATTGATACTGTAGCCATCTGGTGGGTCGAACAGTGAAAACAAAACTTATTTCAGAACGACAAACATAAAAGAGAACTAAATGTGCCAGATAGGTATGTTTCTATTTCTATGCTTGCATAACTTAGAAATCAGCGAAAACTATTTTGCGTTCAATATAGGTTTCAAAATAGTCACGGTTTCATACTTAATACAGCCGTAGAGAGTTTTGCTGTGGCATCACAAGTGCTTGTTTTGTTTCTCAGCAACCAATTTTGCTTTTTACGGCATCATCAGGCAAAATAATTTTTTTCTGTGAAGCCACAGGAAAGTCCCTACGTCTTTATTTAGATCAGATTGTATAATTTGTAGTGAATTTTTGTAGAAAAATTCACTAATTCACAATTTCTTTCTAATATCTCCAAACTCACTTTTTATTTCCTATTTCTCTTTCATCTGACACGTACTTTCAAAAAATATGTACCTCTCCTTATAAAATTTTCTCCAAATTGACTTTTACTTTCAAATTCATCAGTTAAATTCACCCCAAATTCACAACATCTCTCTAATCTGACATCTCCTTTCCAATTAATTTTTACCTTTCAAACTTTCCGTTTCCATAACAGTCCGCCTTCTAAATCATTTATAGTTATATTTTAATTACATCATAACAAAATTCTTATAACTAACATCTTATTTCATATACACAAATTATTGTCTAAATCTCAACATCTGAACTCCTTAGTGTCTTCTACACCACTTATTTACACCCTAGTCTACCGCTTATTCTTAATTACTTAATAATACCTAAATTATTTACAGGCATATCATTGCTATTTGAGTCCATGTTCTGTTTCATTGAATTTGGTTTTTATTTTTATAAATTGTACACAATCTCGGTAGTACATGGCACATACTTTGATAAGTGAAGATTGGCACCTGTGATGAGCACTGAAAAGTACAATTTGATTCTAATTCTTTTGATATTCAGATTTTTATGGCTATTAAATGTGTGTGTGTGTGTGTGTGTGTGTGTGTGTGTGTGTGTGTGTGTGTGTGTGTGTGTGTGTGTGTGTGTGTGTGTGTGTGTGTGTGTGTGTGTGTGTGTGTGTGTGTGTGTGTGTGTGTGTGTGTGTGTGTGTGTGTGTGTGTGTGTGTGTGTGTGTGTGTGTGTGTGTGTGTGTGTGTGTGTGTGTGTGTGTGTGTGTGTGTGTGTGTGTGTGTGTGTGTGTGTGTGTGTGTGTGTGTGTGTGTGTGTGTGTGTGTGTGTGTGTGTGTGTGTGTGTGTGTGTGTGTGTGTGTGTGTGTGTGTGTGTGTGTGTGTGTGTGTGTGTGTGTGTGTGTGTGTGTGTGTGTGTGTGTGTGTGTGTGTGTGTGTGTGTGTGTGTGTGTGTGTGTGTGTGTGTGTGTGTGTGTGTGTGTGTGTGTGTGTGTGTGTGTGTGTGTGTGTGTGTGTGTGTGTGTGTGTGTGTGTGTGTGTGTGTGTGTGTGTGTGTGTGTGTGTGTGTGTGTGTGTGTGTGTGTGTGTGTGTGTGTGTGTGTGTGTGTGTGTGTGTGTGTGTGTGTGTGTGTGTGTGTGTGTGTGTGTGTGTGTGTGTGTGTGTGTGTGTGTGTGTGTGTGTGTGTGTGTGTGTGTGTGTGTGTGTGTGTGTGTGTGTGTGTGTGTGTGTGTGTGTGTGTGTGTGGGCGCGCGCGCGCGCGTGCGCGTGTGTGTGTGGGCGCGCGCGCGCGTGTGCGTGTGTGCGCGTGCGTGTGTGCGCGTGCGTGTGTGTGTGGGCGCGCGCGTGCGTGCGTGCGTGCGTGCGTGCGTGCGTGTGTGTTTGTGGGTGTGGGTGGGTGTGGGTGTGTGGGTGCTGTTATGTGTATAAGTGTATATCCTTTGTATTTTCAATGTAACCTCTACTGTACAAGCTGTTCAGAGCATCTGGGTGGGAGAGTGTCATTTATGTTATGTTATCTGTTGTTTACTATTATCATTATCACCCAACCCCTGTCGAATGTTATAAGTAACCGAGAGATTAACCATTCGTGCCAGGGAAGAAAACATGTACTCTTTCCGTAAATCTTATATGTTTTAGAATTTTGTTTGTGTTAAAAGACAAAGCAGACTCACCCCAAAAACCACAAGAATAATAACAGAGTTAGGCGCTAGATACGTATTTCAGCAACGAAGTTGTCTTCATCAGCAGCTGTCTCTAACTCGTTGTTGAAATGTGTATCTAGTGCATAACTCTGTTATTTATTTTTTCTTCTGCTTTCTGTTGCAGTTTCCATTCACAGTATTCAATGTCTGTCGTTTGTGTTTCATTTTACTTTTAAAAATCCTATTTTAAAATATTTTTCATTCGCTTTTAAAATATGTAATTATATATTTATTAAACTATTTTAGGTATTGTATGCTTGGGCAAGAAATGCAAAGACACTTAACTTACCTGAAGATGTTGGATTCCAGGTTGGAAAAGATACTAATATCAAATACTTAGTTCTACAAATTCATTATGCCAAGAAGCTTCCTAGTAAGTATTTATTTATTAAAACTGGTTCGGTAATTATTTATTTTTATTCTTCCAGGTGGCGTGAGAGATGACTCAGGGTTATTTTTGATGTACACTGAACAACCGTAAGTATACTCTTGAGTATGTATATATATATATATATATATATATATATATATATATATATATATATATATATATATATATATATATATATATATATATATATATATATATATATATATATATATTAAATTATTAACTGATTTTTGAGTTATAGGTAAAGGCAATCGGATTATTTTAATTAATTGTCATAGAAAACATTCACTGACCAGGAGATCGCAACTTTTGAATTTTGAAAAAATTCCTTAAATGAGAGCGAACTAAGCCCTCTGGAACCTATTTTCGGGGTCAGTTTCAATTTATATATGTGTATGTGTGTACGCGTGCGTGCGTGTGTGTCTGTGTTTGTGTCCGTATAATTATGAGGACAAACCACATGCGTGGACGTGACTTGTCGGGTCTTCCCAACTTGTCGGGCCATACACGCGTCCCAATTTAGAGACGTGGTTTTTCGGATTCTCCACCTCTTAAATAGTATAAATAACTAATTTTCTGACGATGTCCTGATATACATACTATATGCATGTGTGTATTTTTGAGTTTGTGTTACTAAAACTGTCGGGCCCTATAAAAGTGACTGATAAAAGCGACCTCCGTGGTCAATTTTTGAAACAGACGTAATTGTGTGTGTAAGGCCCGACAACTGTTTGGTAAAATTTGTGTAAGTCTCGATAAATATAACATTATTTTACCTCGTGCAGGTAGTAAATGATCTGTTTTCAAGTGACTTGTCCCTGGTTTTATAAATAGCGCCTTTTTTGTTATTTTTTACTGCTACATCTGCAAGGGTTATTGACGGGGAATAACGGTACATTATTTTTCCTTGGCCACTAAAGCAGATAGCGGTGGGTATAATGTAGTATGTTATATTTCAGAGAATATTGAGATATTGTTAAATTTTATTTATTAGGGAAATTTCATAGAAAATATTCACTATTTGCTTCAAACGAAACAGAACTCATATTTGGGATGGAAACACTAGTTTATATATTATTTTACATACACATATTTATGTATATATATATATATATATATATATATATATATATATATATATATATATATATATATATATACATATATATATATATATATATTTATATATATATATATATATATATATATATATATATATATATATATATATATATATATACATATATATATATACATATATATATACATATATATACATATATATACATATATATACATATATATACATACATACATATATATATATATATATATATATATATATATATATATATATATATATACATACTTATAGGGTTAGTATATGATGGATTTGTATTTACTGAAATATTCTTTAGTCAAAAAAAAGATCTTAACAAAAGCTTTTCGACATATTTTTTGCTACAAAGTGGCGATATTCAATTTATCCTAGCCTAAACAACTTCGTTGCTATGGCAACTAAATCTTTCTTTTTAAATGGCAAGATAGTACTTGATACGCCACTATAAAAATGTAATTAGGTTCAATTAGAAAAAAAATTGAGAAAAAATTAATGTAATTATGCAGATGATCGCAAAAGTGATTTTTTTTAAACAAAAGCACGCTTAAAACCAACCCTGTACGCATAAGCAACATAACAAATGATGTACACCCCCCCCCCCCCAGTTACGGGACCTGGCGTGAATAGGGGTGCTAGGCGGGGAACGAAATATAGAAATCAAATCAGAAAAAACCCCTTCGTTGGACTTCTATAAGCAGCCTTGTTTACATTTTGCTCCAACATTTCTTCTTAATAATATTCCCCCCAACACGGCTTTTTGCTCCAAGTTCCCCAGCTTGTTTGCAAGTTGAAGGGACCAGAGTTTTGTTGTTGTTTATGCGCAAGACACTGTATCAGGCAGGCCTGAATCACCTGACCTGACCTGGCTAGACCTGACCTGACCTGAGTAAAGGCTTATGAGAAAACCCCAAAAACATGCATTTTACACACAAAAATGTGTATGTGACCAGCGATGAACCAATAATCTCAATAAGTTGACAACAACAAATTCTCATAACGTAAAAAATATTTTCGACAGCATAAAATAGTATAAAATTGCATATAAGGTAATAAACATTATCTATCAGCAGTCGACATCACGTTGGTGAAATTGCAGATGAGAGGCAAACTAGCTTTAATTATTAACTTTAATTCTTAAAGAGACTCATAAAACAAAACAGCAATAATATTTGTCAACTAACTCAATGTTCAAAATGCTGTTCTTATTATCAATACATAATTGAACTCGTGTTTCAAAGAAATTTATTAAATTAATTAACCTGGAATGCACAATCCATCTTGTTTGGCCAACAATTATATCTTTCAGGTCTTCCAGATTTAATGGTCTGTCTCTGTAGACAACATTCTTCAAGTGACCCTAAGAAAACCACCACATGGCGTCAAGTCAAGAGGGCGAGCAGTTCATTTAAGTGAATCACAGCGCCCGATTCAATTTTCTCTAAAAAAATTCATCCAAATATTGCCGCACACGTCTCCCAAAATGACTGTGAGCTCCATATTTCTCAAACCAAACTTCATTGACTGGGCCCATTGCAACCACTGTGGTATAATTTCTTCTCTTAATTTTTTAAAATGCTTTTCAGATGTTAGATTTCCCTCAATAAATAACCGCCCTACTGTCTAGTATACCCGTCCATACATAATTTTTTTGTGGTCGTTGGTTTTGGATTCTGCTGAGACCAATAACGATAATTTCTACTAAAGTCCGGCTTCTCATTAAATTTGCCATAATATAACAAAATTCAACACGCCTCTTAAAATCGTCAACTACAAGATCCTGCACTAGCTGTACTTTGTATGGGTGAAATTTTTTCTTTTTCTTTTTAGCAAAGTTACCAGAGATTTTTGTGAAAGACTGTGTAATGTAGTAACTTAATTTGTAGATAGATGAGAAGTTTAATAAAAAGACAACAATATATCTAATGTGTTATTACCAGCTACAGCCGTTTTTGGTCTTCCTATTATTGGCTTATCATTGACACTACCAGTTTCGTTATTTTTTTCAATGTTCTGGAAACATACACTTCATTAATTTGTGGCCAGACTCATAAAAAAACATGCACATTTCTTTACAAAGCTTCCTGTCACCGTAGCCCAACATCACTATTATTTCAATTCTTAGCTTTTCACTCAATTCTGCCATAATAATAATTATTATTAATTTCTATAAGTTCTCTATTTTCCAATATGAAGCTCTCTAAAGTGTTACAAACTACAGATAACTGACAGAAAACAATGCTTAAAATTGGCAGCTGCAAATACTATCACATTTTTTCAATTGATAACTTGATAAGAAATTGATTAATGAAATCCAACCGAAGGTAATTTTTAAGAAACTTATTGTTTTTGCAATTTTTTTCTTATTAATCCCGATTACATTTTCATAGTGCCGTTGCTAAGAAGGAGATGTTCTTCCCGTAAGTGCAAAAAAAATCATATCTTGCTATTTAAAAAAAGATCTAGTTGTCCCAGAAAACTTGAATCTCGCCAGTTTATGGCAAAAAGAATATGACGAAAAGGTTTGCTTAAACATTTTGTTTGAAAACGAATATTTTATGAAATGTGAGTGCCTTTCCATACTTTTTACAAACACTGCATATGCTAATACATAAATATAGCGTGTGCGTAACGTATATGTTGTACCTTTCTTAAATCCTTTGAACCCTAATCTCCAAACTTACCCTTTACCAATTCATACATATGTCTAATATCCAAGGTATTACATAACGTGATGTCAGTAATTGAAGGAGTTAATCTGTCTACAATTTAGAGAAGAAAAATACCTATAAACATGTGTCTATTTTTGCCCAATTTTTGAAACACAGAGTGTTAAAAATTTGTTTGTTTGATAGGTACCTAAACTGTAAAGTAGAATATCCATTTTGATGAAATTTGGTGTGTATTAATTGGGGCTAGATACCCATATTTGAGGAGGAAAAAACATTTTTACATTTAACCAGCCGCACCCCCATAAATATGACCTTGGCGTACTATTTGAAATGAAAATACAATATGCTGCTGCTTTTTTCAAAAGCAAAAGTTATTCTTAGAACAGTGCTATACTTTATACTTAAAAAAAAGTATAAACGCAGCAAGTGCGTTATGGAAGTGAATTTTAATTAAAATGTTCTTAATAGCAAATGCGAGCAGGCATGAATATGATTACTGGTATAGCCTATGCAGTAGAAACAATGTACCATATTTTATCAAAACTACTTATTGTTTGAAAATGTTCAAAAATAAACTTTCCGAAAATAAACTTAAAGTTGGTTTCCTAGCCAACAAACCTTAGGTTAATAGCAAACTGAGTTATTGAAATTTGAAGGATTTAATTAAAGTTCGCTGCCAAAACGCACTTACTGCGTCCAGATTTTTTTCTTACAAACATGCATCTTCTTCCATTGCTTATCCATTAATTGATATTCGCGATCACATGTGCCCATTCTTCCCTATTTCTGATGGTGCTGAATAGGTCTCCTACAGCTTTAGTCCTGTCCATTCTCTCACGTTTCTGAGCCATGACATCCTCTTCCTGCCGACTCCTCTCTTCCCCTCGATCTTCCTTCGATTACTAATTGTAGGAATTGGTATCTTTCATTCCGTATTACGTGGCCCAGATATGGTGTTTTTCTGCGCTTGATGGTGTTCAACAGTTCACGTTCTCCTTCAACCGTTCTTAGGATCTCCTCGTTTGTTTTTCTGGCCGTCCATGGGATTTTTAGTATACGTCTGTATGTCCACATTTCCAAGGCTTCAAGTCTATTCATGGTATTCACTTTCAGCGTGCAGCCCTCCACACCATATAGTAACAACACTGACCACACGTAACATTTTACTAATTCTTAGGTTGAGGTCAAAATCAGTGTTGGTAAGAACTTTCTTGAATTTCATAAATGTGTTTCGGGCCATTTCGATTCGGCATCTGATCTCCGTTTCAGACGTCCAGTTTTCACACAGCCACGTGCCTAAATATTTAAATTTATATACCGGTTCTACTGGGCATCTGTTGTGTGTTAGGCTTGCATTTTGATGTTCTTCCGACTTGCGAGAAACTATCATGAATTTTGTCTTCTTTGTGTTGATATTAAGGCTCAAGTTTTTGATACTGTCGCCTATAGCATTAAGAAGATCCTGCAAGTCCTTCATGTTGTCTGCAGTTAGGACTGTGTCGTCTGCGTACCCTATGTTGTTGATCCACACCCCATTCACCTAAATACCTAGGTCGCATTCTTCGAGCGCTTCCTGAAAGATGCTTTCAGAATACAGGTTGAAGAGGAGTGGAGAGAGAACGCATCCCTGTCTGGCCCCTCTAAGGATATTTGTCGGTTATGTGTGCATTGCCAACCTTGACTACGGCTGTTTGGTTCCAATAAAGGCTTTCTATGCAGCGGATATCCTTCTGGTCTATATCCATCCTCTTCAAAATTAAATGAGTTTGTGGTGTTGGATCCTGTCAAACGCTTTCTCGTAGTCGATGAAGCATAGCATCACAACCTTCCTTTGGTCGTTGCAGTTCTGTATCAATATTTGAGTTGCAACTATAGCCTCTCTCGTACCTAGTCCCCTTCTAAATCCAAATTGTGTGGACCCTACCCCTCTTTCGCATTTTATGGAAATTCTGTAGTGAATAATTTTGAGGAATATCTTTAACGTGTGGCTTATTAGATTGATCAGCCTATGGCCGCGGACGAGCCCTGAGGGAACAAAAAAAAAAAAGAAAATGGTCCTCGCACTTCGTTGCGTTACTCTTTTTTGGCAGGGGGATAAAATGTGATGTAATGTCCACTTGGCAGGGAACTCCCCCATGTTATATATCTTGTTGAATATTCTGTGCAGTACGGAAATGCCCCTGTCGTCTAGTATTTTTAATAGTTCGACAGGTATGCAGTCCGGGCCAACTGCCTTTCTGTCCTTTGACATATTTATTGCTCTTACAGTTTCTTCTTTGATGATAGGGGGTCCAGACAGGTCTACGTCCTCCGCAACCTCTATATCAGGTCTATTATCGTCGAAAATGTTGTTAATATATTCCTCCCAAATAACTTTTCGCTGCCGATCATCTTGTGCCATTTCCCCATGTTCGTTTTCTACATTAGAACAGTGTCTCTTCCGGTAAACTTCGTCGTGCAGCTCTTGTAGTTGTTCTATCTCCTCGCATTGCTTCTTTAACCAGTCATTCTTTGCCGCTCTTATTTCCCCCTAATAATTCTTTGGATGTGTTTATAGCTCTCTGGATTTCCTTGACTTTTACATCTTCTCCTTTCTTCAAGCATGATTTCTGCTCTCATCCAGTTGTGTTTCTGTGTTTTCCGCTTATGACCTAGTTCACCTTCTGCGACCTTAATCAAGGCTTCCTCCATTTCTCCCCATATGACATCTATGCTTGCACTCTCTTCCAACTTCGGTTCTATGCATCATATTTAGATAAAAAATGCAAAAATGTATTAACGAATTTGTTCTACGAAAATTAGCCAAAAATTATAGACTGTTAAACCATAAACTTAACTAAACGTACAGCGAAAGCATCAACTTAACTGAACCGACAGCCAAAGCATCAGGGAAAGGGTCTATTTTAAATGAATTTTCTGTAAATATTTTAGTAAAATGAAGGGTAATGACTTAAGGGTTCGCAGAACACACGTTTTGAGGAAAACTCCAAATTTTTTTTAACTGACCATAACTTTTTTCTCTTTAAATTTAGAGATGTACATTATGGTACATGGTTCACTCTTTATAACACAAACACGCGTACCGAATTTCGTTGCCCTTACTCTGTTATTTCCGGAGATATTAATTTTTTTAGAAAGAAAACACAAAATTTTTCAAAAACATCATAATTCAAACTTACCCCAGATATGTCTTCTAGGGCGCCTAATTAGCGCTCATTTGAAGATTTTCACTAAAAGGTTTCCTAACTCTTTTTTTGTCAAAAACTGCTTTCCAGCAACAAAAAATTACAAATGCTTGTGATT
The DNA here is from genome assembly GCA_964006375.1 of Tillus elongatus. Lineage (NCBI taxonomy): Eukaryota > Metazoa > Arthropoda > Insecta > Coleoptera > Cleridae > Tillus > Tillus elongatus. Next base: position 56,326,899 of record OZ023269.1, read on the forward strand.
CTCTTAACTAAGTTTTTCAAAGGTAATTCCAAAAATATAATTAACAGTTAATTATCATTGCTAACGATGACAAAGTAAAAACAGTATGCTCAAACTGGCGACTATTTTCTGTTTGCCAAACGTCATATCTTCTAATAAGCTCTACAGTGCAAGGATTTCTAATAACCTGAGGCAAAATTTCTCTGCAGTCACGAGTAATTTTGTTAATAAAATCCTTCAAATTTCTTGGTTGAACAAAATATACCACATATTTTACATAACCCCACAAAAAATCGAATGGTGTCAGGACAGGCGAGCTCGTGGGCCACCTGGCAGTTTCCTATCTGCCTTGTTCAAAATTTGTAGTTTCAAAGATTTGACATATATCTTAGGATGAACAGTTATGATACTGACATAATACATAATAGTTGTGATGCTGTGATTGCGGACAAATGAAATCATTATTGAAAGGAACATGAAAACCGTTTTTTGTTGGGTTTTCTCGAAAACTTTTGAAATGAGAAAAATGTTTGACATATTATTGATTAAGAATGAAATAAGAAATCCAAACTTGACTAAAATACAGAGTGTTCCATTGAAAAAAATGAAGTTTATGTCAAAAAGCACACTTTGGATCCACGCTGTATGTCTAAGTAAAGCTTATTGAAGCAGCCTTTTACCGACCAAATTTTGATCTAAAACTTTTTCTTCTAGCATGTACGGGGGCTGTGATATGTAGCGTCTAAATAGATCTAAAAAACACACACCTATATATATATATATATATATATATATATATATATATATATATATATATATATATATATATATATATATATATATATATATATATATATATATATATGCAGTTGTCCCACGACGAAAGCCCGGAATCGATTTCTCGGAAACTAGACTTTGCAAAATTTTTAAAATTTGGCAGCTTATTGAAATCGATGGATGCACCTTGGTTAAAGTATTTTCCAGATAGTGGCACTTCTAGATATACAGGGTGTTGATGTTAACTTGCTTATTTTAGATAGGACACTTATTATTGCATTTTTATATTCAATGCAAAAGTTTAGACACGTGTTATGTATAATATTCCATACCGTGATGTGATGTTATTTTGATAATAACTACAGAGTGATCAAAAAATCTCATTGAAAATTGAGTTAAAAAAATCGTTGTCTGTTTTTCAAATAGAAGTTCTTATTTTTATAATCATATCTTATTTAACATTGAAACTTTAGGTAAGGTCGCCTCTGCCAAAAATTTGTAGTTTTCAAAATATTGGCAATTTAACATTTTTATATTGAAAAAATGTTATACGGCTTTTAAGTTTTGTTGTTATATAATCATGACGGCGACGCCTGTCAAAAAAAAAACTATCAAGAACTACAAAAACCACTGTATTTGACAATTATTTATAAAAATTATGCCGGGGCGACTGAATTATACTCACGAAGATTATTAAAATTTCTTTATTATCTATGGTGAAGGTAACCAAGTTTTATCAAGAACGTGCCAAATATTTGCTGATATCCAGATAAACAAAAACTGTCGCGGAGGAGTGTTCGGCGAATAATAGAAAATTACAAAACTTTTGGCACCGTGAAGGCAAAAATTCATAAAAGAAATAACATCCTTAAGATAAGTAGCTCTACAGACAGGACACTCGAAAAGCTTGATACACAGAATTCCGTTAAAGTACAACTTCCACCCTTATTCAATATCTTTGGTTCAACATCTGAGGGAAATGGATATGCAGAAAAGAGTTTTGTAAATTCATTTTAACGATGATACAACACGACTCGATTTTTTGGACAGCATAATTAGAACTGATGCAGCGAAATCTATGAAAAATGTTCTTTTTAACACACAAAATTCTTATTTTTGGAGTAATTCAAATCGTCATGCAGTAGGAACCCGGAATTTTCAAAATGAAAACTGAAAACTAGTATAAACGCAAATAATTATATGTCGATAGTTATAAGCATTTTCTAATATGCAATTATACTTCAAATTAACTGAATTTGAAAAAGTCTGTATGCAGCAAGTGCCTTATGCTGGCGAATTTTCATAGAAATAATCTGGTACCAAACATTCTTTTTTATTAAATGCCCATAACTTTTTTTCTGGTAACTGAATGTTGGCATACGGTTTACTTTTAGCGAATTTTCTTTACAAAATTAACTAAGGAGATCGCGACTTTAGAACTTTGAAAATATTTCTTCAAATGAGCGGGAACTAGGCGCCTAGAACACATATCTGGGGTCTGTTTCGATTTATATATATATATATATATATATATATATATATATATATATATATATATATATATATATATATATATATATATATATATATATATATATTATTATTATTATTATTATCACGGTATAAATTATGTGTTTTTATATTTTATTAAGATATTTTTGTCTCTCAGTGGGAGTTCAGGCACTATTCAAATTTGTTCCCAATGAAGTTGGCAAACAAAAATTTAAATGAAATAATTTCTTTCTTGAAAAAGGACTGATCTGCTTATTGATGACTGGGTGAATGAAATGAAAACGCAGATTTTCCAATGTTAAATATAATGAAACATAAGTTCAAATATAAACACAATATAAAAGAAAATGAACTGAATATGTTAACACTCAAATGATATATCTAGTTAAACTGTCTCTAATCTAATTATAAATATTTAACTAAACTCTAATTTAAATTATTACAATACTTGTTTTTCTAAAGTGATGCTTCTCAAAAACTTTCTAATTTCATATTGCCTTTGTTAGGTTATTTTGATATCACAAAGAATGTATATATTTCTGGGGTCTTCTTGTTTGTTTAAAATTATCAATTAGCTGTTTATGTATATAGCGTTTTGATGCAACAAGGTATATCCCACCACAATTCTTCCTTGTAAATTCCGATTGTCCGTGGCTCCAAATATATATGCAACATCTCTCAATACTATTTTAATCTTGTACTACTCTATATATTTAATTGATGGTGATTTTGTAGGCAATGATGTGAAATATTTTATTTTTCTGTCTTTGGACCCTTACTTAAAAGTCTTTTTTTTTGGAACCATGTCTTTCTAATCTGTCATCTCCTTTTCTGACAAATTGCCATTCCTCTTCCTCACTTGATTTTATTTTTTAACTAATCATTTTCTGATTGATGGTTATGGATACACAGTTAGTCAGTAATATGTTAAAAAACTTTGCTTTCATTTCATTCTTATAACTATTGGAATTGATAATTGAAAACTAAATAGTGATTTTATTCATATTACATAATTTTCTCAACTCTAAAGGCACACCAATTTACTTATGTATTTATATTTTTTTAATTTTCAAATGATTTCATTTGTGTGTAGTTACAAATTTTACATTGTTGTTACATGTCTTGTAGCAACAGAGTCTACCTCAACAAATTTATTTTACAAGGTATCATCCACCAAATATTTATTTATATGATTTGTTTGTTTTTACTATTTTGAGAATGAATTATCGACGAACATTTTTCAAAAACTATGATATCATACCAATTCCCCAAATACTGTTCTGAGATAATTCTTCTCAATACTGGTTAAATTTAGCTTCTTTTGTACTTGTTTTGATAAAAATAATATTAATTTCATTTTAATTTTTAAGCTGTCCCACAAGTTTGACAACTATTGTACTTGACTATTTAGTCAGATGAGAAGTAATTTGGTATCACCTAATATTAATTGGAAAACAAAAATGAAACACCTTATTATATACAAATCAAATCTATAACCTACTTATGAACTAACTATTTATACGCGTAATTAATTATTATTTTTAACTATCTCATAATGTTTTAACAACTGATGTGATCTTAAATATTCTTCTCAATATGTTATTCTGAAACAGATACATATTTAAATATTTGACTGATGTTGAAAATTCCACGAATGTTATCATTATACAGGTGTCCTAGCAGGTAATTGTTTGTTCCCTGCTCATTTAGGATCCTGTAGGGTCCTTCCAGTGGAAGTTGTAATTTACCACATTTGTCTTTCTGTCTGTTCGCCACCTGCATACTTTTTATTACTACTAGGTCGCCTTTCTGAAATGAAATTATTTTTTTGGTTTTCTTCTGTTCCCGTAGTACCCATTTCTTCCTGCTTCTATTGACTCTCGTTCGTACTATTTCCAAAATGTCCGCCCATCGCTGTCCAGCTACAATATCCCATCTTCTTTGAGGCCTTTCACCTTTCATTAGAAATATTGGTGTTGTTCTGTCGTTGTGTTTGGTGTATTATTTTAAAACCTTTCTATTGTGGGCAGATGATCCTCCCATGTCCTATGATCCTCAACGCATAATATTCTAAGAAATTTGACCGCTTCTTGGATATACCGTTCAGCTGGGTTAGCTGCTGGATGTCTGATGCTTGTATATCTCAATTCTTTGTTGTTTCTGGTACAAAACTTTTGAAATTTGACACATTGAAAACATGTCGCATTGTCAAGAATGACTCTTAGTGGTGTGTCAACCTCTTCGAAATATGCAGTAAAACTTCGTATGACATTTATACTGTTGGTTCTCCGACATGGATACAGTTTGATATACTTTGTGAAGATGCCCACCATGATGAGAATGTGTTTGTTTCCATGTGGACTTTCTATTAGTTCGCTAACATAATCAATGGCGATTATGTCTAGGCAGTTTTCTGCTATGATGGTTTTGATCATATTTTGATTCTTATGATTCTTGTGTTTTGAAAGTTGACACGTATGACAGCTTTTTGTTACTTCTTTGACAATAGTCGTGTCTGCTTTTGTGATGAAATTTTCTCGAAATAACAGCCAAGTTTTTCTTGATCCGGGATGTCCGTTCTCCCCATGTAAAATTGTTATGATTTGCCTCGCCAACTCTTTTGTGATGACGTACAACTCCTGATCTTCCATCTTTTTATACCACACATTATTTTTGAAGAGACTACCATCCTTTTCTTTTTGTGTTAGAATCTGCTGGTTATTCATAATTTCTTCTAAGGAGAATATTCCAGTCTGGTCTCTCATCACGTTCACCCCAATCTGCAACGTCCTTGGTTGATTCGCTGATTGGCCATCCTCCCTGGATAATGAGTCACACAAAATGTTATCCTTGCCAGGTACATGTTCCACGACGAATTTGTATTCTTGAAGTATTAATAGCCAACGATGCACTCTGCTATTTCCGTACCTATTGTTCATTATCGTGGTTAGTGTAGAATGGTCCGTTCTAATGCGAAATTCAGCACCCATCAGGTAAAAACGAAGCTTCTGTATACAAAAAATTATACTTGCTAATTCCAGCTCTGTGGCAGTGTAATTTCTCTCGTATTGCTTCGTAATTCTTGACACAAAACAGATGGGTACCTCTTTTCCATCTTGATCCTGTACCAACACACCTGCAAATCTGAATTTCGAAGCGTCGGTCATGAGTATAAAAGATTGGTCATATCTGGGATGGTATATCTTGAGCCCCTTTTCAAAATCTTTCTTGATTCTGATGAAAGCTTCTTCATGTTTTGTTGTCCATTTCCATCGTGTTCCTTTTCTTAGTAGTTCTAGTAAATTTTGTGTTTTCTGACTGATATTCGGCATCAATCGTTTAAAATAATTTATGAGACCTAGAAATCCTCGTAACGTTTTAAGGTTCGATGGACGTTGATATTCTTTGATGACACGTATACGTTCTTCATGCATTTCCAAGCCTTCCTTTGTCAATTTGTAACCCAAATATATTACTTCTTTTTGAAAAAATTGACACTTTTCCGGATTAATCTTTAATCCAGCTTGATCTAACGTCCAGAGAATAATATCTATGTGTTTCTTGTGATCCTCTATATTGTTCGAGTAGATCAGTATATCATCAATATAGTGAAGTGTGAAATCTTCATACTGATCTAGTAGTTGATGTAGAGCCCTTACGAGTGCTGAACAGGTACTTTGCAAGCCAAATGGGACTACTCTAAATCTATAGACAACACCCTCTACACTGAACCCAGTGTAATTTTTCGAGTCTTCATGCAATGGAATAAGCCAAAAACTAGGCTTTAAGTCTATCTTTGTGAAGATTGTTGCTTCTGTAATGTTTCCAAATATGGCATCAATATTCATCGGTGCTTCATACTGAGGTATTGTATATTTGTTTATATTTCTGGCGTCGAGACATAATCGAAGTTCTCCGTTGCTTTTCTTAACAACAAGTGGATTTATAAAACGTGTATTGCTTTTTTCTATGATTCCTTTTTGTAGCATACTCTTCAATTATTGGTTAACCTCCTGACGATATTGATATGGTATAGGATACGTTTTTGCTTTGAAATTTTCTACTCCTTTAACCGCAATCTTGTGTATATAGTTGTGCACTACTCGATATTCGCTGATGATTAAGTTCTTATATTTAATAAATAAATGATATATATGATCCTTGTACTTGTCATCACATTTTATTACTTGCATTGCTTGATATATTTTATCTACATTTTCATACCCTTTATTCTTAACATTATTTATATTTGTTTGATTTGATATGATATAATTCTTCTTTTCTTCCCCTTTCCCCATTTTACAACTATATATTTGCAAGATTGTTTCATTATCTGGTATTTCAAACGTATTTTCCTGATAACTGATGATTGCCTTCATACGATGCATTTCATCAGTTCCCATTACGATGTCGTTATTAAGTTTTCCACAATTAACAGTTGAAGTTGAATGCTTGATTGTTCACTAATGATGTCCACTACTACAGATTCTTTTGTTTCAAAAATCTTTTTATTATTTGCTGCCATTAAAGTCGTTTTAGGAATTTTTATTATATTTTTCTGAAGTTGACATACTTCGATTAAGTTTCTTTTTATTAGAAATGCCTCTGATCCGGTATCTAGTAATATTTGTACCTCTTGATTATTTATTTTTCCGTTGATGAATATAAGTCCATTTTCGTTATCCTTGCCATTATCATAATCTTCCATTGCAAATTCTCGAGGATGTTCATAATTGTTTAGATTTAGTTTTTGCTCGTGCCCTCCTGATAATCCGGTGCATACTCCATCAGAACTTCAGTTCTGACCATCATATTATGCATATGCCTTTCCATTTCAGGTGATTGTGGTTGTTGATGTGATGTCGTTGCTCTAGTTTGTGGAATTGTTACTCGTGGCATCTGTTCTTGCTGTTTTTGTTGATTCTGATAGTAACGTCTCGTAATATCCATATTTTGGTCCCCACTATTATGTCGCTCTTGGTTCTGTTGGTTGTTTCTATAGTTGTTGTAATAGCGATTTCCATTACCATTATTATATTCTGTACCTTCTAGTCTGGGTTGATTGTTTCTGTAGTTCTGTTGGGTGCCGTTTCGGTTTTTTTGATATGTTCTTGATGTATGATCTTCGCGTTAATGTCTTGCCATGGTTATATCCAACTTCGTAAGGAATTCGTTAAAGCGTTGGAAGGTGTTAATGTTCTGCATCATCACAGCGTTTTCTATCTCATAGTTTAAATGCCTTGATATGCACATGATTATTTCGCATTCTTCCAGCGTTGGTTCCAAATGCTGTGCTTGATTTTAGTGTTGTAATGCATAAGCACTTCTGCTGAGTCCCTTACTATGGTACTTACCAAAATACAACCGTTCTCGACAAATTGACTGTTGTGCCTGTCCCCAAAATTGGTTTAAGAATTCCTCCTTGAATGTTTGCATATCATTTATTATTCCTTCTCGTGCTGCAAACCATATTGCTGCAATCCCTGTCATATTTTTTCTTAGGATTTCTTTTACGTCTTCTAAGCTTAATATACTTCTCACACAATTTTCGATCATCTTTACGAAAACTTTGGGATGTATCCGTCGTACATCCCCATCGAAAGATATCCCCAGTTCTACCGTTGGTATGGCATTAATAATAATAATAATAATAATAATATTTATAAATCCACTTATAACAAACGTTATTTGATACGTCAACAAGTATAACAGAAAAAATATACAGTCAGAATAATATAAAACATGGCCCTATAAAGGGCAAACAAGTCAAAATAACAAGTATTAATAGTCACTTAAAAGTAGACAATTGAACACAGTGAAAATATACATAAAATGCACCACCCTACACACACGCACACAAACAGCATACAAACAACAGATAAACTATATATATATACACATATATACATATATATATATATATATATATATATATATATATATATATATATATATATATATATATACATATATATACATATATATATATATATATATATATATATATATATATATATATATATATATATATATATATATATATATATATATATATATATATATATATATATATATATATATATATATATATATACATATATATACATATATATATACATATATATATATATATATATATATATATATATATATATATATATATATATATATATATATATATATACATATATATACATACATACATACACACACACACACATATGTCAAGTCTATATAAAAAAACAAGATACGGGAGGCAAAGCTCACAGGCAATGTACAAAATTATCAGCCAAAAGTCAAAACATAACCTGTACTTCACAATTATACTCCCCAAAAATCAATTCCGTAAAATTCGTCTATGCTATACAATTCTTTTTCAATTAAAATTGATTTCATTGTTAATTTGAATTTATTTTCACTCAGATCTTTTAGACTATGAGGTAAATGATTGTAAAACACTATCAATTGATTTCTTACACTTTTCTGTACTTTAACTAGCTGTGTTTGTGGCTGACAAAGGTAAGGTCTTCCCCTTGTGTTGTGTGAATGAATTAATTCACTACCTACAAAAAACTCATAATATTTTTTCACAAAACAAACATTCAAGCACATACAGAGAAGCAAAGGTAAGTATACAATTACTTTTAAACACCCCCTTGCAACTTTCTGTACCCCTCAAATTAAAAATAGCTCGTATACACGCCTTCTGAAGCACAAAAATTCTATCTGCCTCTACTGAATTGCCCCAGAAGATTACTCCATATCTAATTCTGGACTCCACCAAAGCATGGTAAGCTGACAGACTGGCGGACACATCCACCGAAGATGAGATTGTTCTTAGCGCATACACGTAACCTGCCGCCTTCGCAGCCACCATTTCCACATGAGCTCTCCAACTCAGGTCACTGTCCAGCTTCACTCCCAAGAACACTATGCTCTCACTAAAATTCATTTGCAGATCACTAACAGAGAGTTGTGTGTCATGTACTCTATTGAAATCAACGAGGCCTGTTTTATTTACGTTTAAAAGCAAACCGTTTTCACCAAACCATCTATTAAAATCATCTAAAGCACTAATTGTCTTTTCTCTTACACTTTTTAGGTCTCTTACTACAAATGAGGTGTCATCAGCGAACAAGATCGTTCTATGTGGTGTTAGACTCGGTACCTCATTCACATAGATGAGAAACAAGAAAGGCCCCAAAATGGATCCCTGTGGCACTCCTCTGTCAATGCTCTCCCATGTGGAATACATTCTTTTGCCTGTTGTTCTGTCAACAGCCGACAAACATTGCCTTCTTTCACTTAAGTAGGATCTTAGCAAATCTTGTGTTAGCCCACGAAAACCTAAGGCTTCCAACTTCCCCAACAGTATTTCATGCCCCACGCTGTCAAACGCTCTGGACAGGTCCATAAAAACCCCCAAAACCTTCTCCCCCTTATTAATTCCATCCATAACTTCCTCAATCAGTTGGTAAATCGACCTCACTGTCGATCTCCCCCTTAAGTAAACATTTTGATACTGATTTATGATGTAATTTTTCTCAAAAAAATCAAGCATCCTTGCAGCAATTATTTTTTCTATAACCTTAGAGATGTTTGGATTTATAGAGATAGGTCGATAATTAAGCAGTTCCGTCATCGCACCACTCTTGTGTAACAAAATCACAACTGCCTTCTTCAAATTGGTTGGATAAATACCCTGTTCCAACATTTTATTAATTAGCTCTGATAATGGGTCAGCTAGGGTCGGTGCACAATACTTTAACAATGATACCGGCATCTCATCAAAACCAACCGCCAAAGTGTTCTTAAGCATCATAATTGTATTTTCTACCTCTTTTCTATCGATGGGTTTCAAAAACATGGTGTTGCCCAGTGCATTAGTGCTCCTAGAGTCCAAGTGCCTTTCCGGCGCAGTATATTTTGGACACATATTCACCAATTTATTATTCAACGATGTCAATGTGTTCACATAATCTTTCCCGTCTGCAAAATTCCGCACATCAAACTGTTTATCTCCTTCATGCTGCCTCCAAGTCAACTTGTTGACAAGTTTCCAGGTTGTTTTTGCTTTGTTCTTTGAGTCCAAAATATAGTTGGTATTGTTTCTCTTTTTTGCCTCCTCTATTTCACGAGTCAACTTATTTTTAAAGTTACAATAAGTCTCCTTACTAACACTTCCTCTCTTAAGCCCCTCAAAAAGCTGCCTCTGTACCCTGCATTATGCCTTATCTGCTCAGTAATCCAGACCGAATCATCCCCACAGTTTCTCAACTTTCTCATTTGCTTAGGGCATACTTCATCCATTATTAACTTTAAATTTTGATATATCACGTTGTAGCAGTCTTCAGCACTACCATTCTCCATTATTTCATCCCATGCCAAAGATTTTAACTTACAGTTTACGATCTCTAGATTATATTCCGAAAAGCTTCTACACTCTGCTTTTCCTGCTTTTTCAAGAACTTTTAAATTAATGCACATGCCTATTTTTTGTGCCAGGTGGTCTGATTGCAAAAAGACCATGTTGTTAGCATTAAAATTGCCTACATTTGTTAATATGTTATCTATAAGCGTTCCTGATGTCCCATTAACTCTTGTAGGTTCAGTGATAGCAGCTCTCAATCCTGCTGCACCCAAAATGTTAAGAAAATATTTCACAGGTGCTGATTTAGTGTCTTTCAGATTCAGATTGAAATCACCACATAACAAAATCAAAGACCTTTTCCTAATCAAAACACTTTCAAGTATCTCCTGAAATATAACAAAAAATTCGGCAATATCTTTTCCAGGTCTATAAATATTCACTCTAATAATATTACTGTCTATTATTTCAACTGCACTACATTCCAGTATCAACTCTTTACTCTTTTCCTTCACGACAACAAGTTCACGATGTTTTATGCCCTTTTTTAAAAAGATGCAGGAACCACCTCTCATGCTAACATCTCTACAAAAAGAGGACGCAAGGACAAAACCATCAACGGACACTACACCAATCTCACTCCTCCTAAACCAGTGTTCGGTAAAACACAACACATCAGATCAAAAACCCCAAGAAGCACATTCAAGTCATCCACTACAGTGTTCAGTCCCTGCACATTTTGATGTATTAAAGTGAAATCATACACAAATAAACTGCTCTGCCCTACACCACTATTTAACATCGCGCAAGAATCGCTCTGCTCCCTCTCTGTACCATGTCCCTGCAGGCTATGTCGCTGACTGTGTTCTTCCCCCTCGAAAAAGAGAACACTGCTGTCCTGCAGATAATGTGTCACTCTGTGGCACCATTGTTCTTGTTGCCCCTCTCGATTTCCATCTTCTGAAAACCGTGCTAAACTCAAACAAAGACCAATCTTTCTTCCCAACCGGTTCTCGACTCTCCCCTCAAAATTCTCCTCCTGTGTTCCGCCTCCCATATCGTCCACTCTTCCTTCAAACTGTTCTGAAGGTTTTATAAAAATAAGGTTTTTATCCGTTCTTGCAGGCTGCAGTATCTGTTCAGCCACTCTGTGCTATCCTGTAGTTACTCAACTTCCTATCATCAGTGTTCACATCAATGAAACAAGCTTTTCCCTCCAAAATGTTATTGACTCTAAACATAAATTCTTCCAATTTCGCTTTAAATTTCCTGATAAATTTTATATTATGTCTATTTGACTTGGTGATAGGTGTTGATGTGATGACAATGTTTGTATGCAAACAAGATTTAATTTTTCTTAGAATGTTTCTAAAAGAGGGATATCTTTTTGCTTCAAAATCATTTGCCCCGGCCATAATAACCACATAGTCATTGTCAGAAAACTTACTCAGCAGATCTTCAACACTTTCTGTGACACCCAAAAATGTTGCCCCAGGTTTGATTATAGTTTCCAGATTATAGCCACTTGATCCGATACGACCATACAATACTTTATTAAGATGTCTACCATATTCATCACATAACACAAATACCTTCCTTTGGTGTGTTGGCACTGATACTATTTTCGGATTATCTGTAGGTGTGTGTAAAGTTCCCGGAATGTATAGTAGATTCACCATTAGTTTCTCATCCTCTAATTGCTCTTTTAGGTCATTTATCTGTTTATTGAGCTTTTGGTTTCGCTCCAACACTTCTCCAATTTCCACTCCAAGTTTCATGTTCCTTGTGTTAATATCTTTCCAGGCAGCCTCAAATTCTCTTGCTCTTTAAGTCTTCACATTCTTTACACTCAGACAACACTGTCCCCTTGGCTTGTTCTGCTTCAATTTTGCAAAGTTTCTCCTTCAACAGCTTAATCTCTCTTGTCTGCTGCTCAGCTTCCCTGGAATAATTCGCCTCTATTTCATAGGCATCAGCCTCAAAAAGTTCCAACCTCTTCCTCAGCCTCTACATACCCTTCTTTCTGCCTCAATTCCTCTTGCAGCCCACATACATCTCTCTCAAGTTCATTTATCTTTTTTTTACCAGTAGAATCGTCATATTCCTCCACACATTTTTGTGAGCACAGTATCTTATGTCTCTCCACAATGACCATACCACTCGCTCTTTCAATACAACTCCTGTGGAAAACCTCAAAACAACCAATACAGAAATAGTTTTTTGTTTCTTTAACTTTATTACAGCAGCTTACGGATGTGCTCATATTTAAGGACACCTGTAGCTCGTCGCAAAATTCCGCACCAGTCTATATTATCTTTAAAATAAATTATCACTTTAATGTTTAAAAGGTTTATCTTATCACAAACCTTTTTTTACTATTGTTTATACTTCAAATATATTTAGTAAAGTCTAATTTCTGCAACAAGTGTAACAAATCTGAGGTGCACTTCTAATGGTTTCACTAAGAGACAGTCCAATGACACAAATGCGAAAAAAAAACACAATTTTAAGCTCACTATTGTGTGTGTGTGTGTTCAAATGCTAGGATGGCAACGGAATGATCCTCCACTAGCCACAGACTTTTATAAATTACACGGTGTGGATTTGAAGTTTTATATATGATACGGGATAGGCAAGTGGCAAGTAGAAAATTTGATATGTTTAAACATATGAGTTAGATACGGTGCTTATACTTTGTCTTATATAATTAGTGTATGTTTTACGTACTTAATAACATCAATATACAAACACAAATACATACGCACATGCACATATACACACATATAAACTCCTTTAGATTTTTTTTTTATTTTTTTTATTTTTTTTTAATTTATTTTTTATTTTTTTTATTTATTTATTCTTTTTATTTTTTTTTATTTTTTATTTATTTTTATTTTTTTATTTTTTATTTTATATATATATAATTATATATTGTTATATTTTTATTTATTTATTTATTTATTTTTTTTTTATTTTTTTTTTTTCTTCGGGATACACAAGGACACTTGCTCGCCAAGGGACCCGCCATGGCTCATACACAAACTAACTGGGCCACGGAACTGATTGAGGTTACACTGGGACAGACAATAGGACTCTAGATCTAATTACATGTATAATTTCTGCAAAATTCTTATCTATTTAATGTTATTGTTTAATACAACCACCAGTTTATTTTTATACCTAGTTTCCTACTTAACTACTTACATACTATTATTTACAATTTTAAATTAATTTCTCTAAAAAAACTAACTAAATAAATGTACACGTTCTTTTTATCGAGGCCTAATAGGTGAGTTATACTAAGTGGCATTGTAATGTTGATTATTCTCAACGCGTCTAACAATTTATTACGGGCCATAGTGTTGAGTGGGCAAGAAAAAATTATATGATTGAGATCAGCAATGGTGGATCCGTCACATGTGCAGAACGGGCTGTTTAGCACTCCTATTCTATTGAGGTGAGCAGGATATCTGCCATGATTAAACTTGGCTCTTATCACCGTTGTTGTAAATTTTCTTGGTTCTGTTCCATATTTATTAATATTATTTTTTAGATTTGGGTTTAGTAGTGCATAATGGTTATTGGATGTTTTTATATATGCATCCCATTCTTCTGCCCATTTTCTCCCAATAGAATGCCTGAGATGAGCTTTTACATCAAACAAGGTTACCTTGTTGAGAATTTCTCCAGATACTATAGCTTCTCTGGCTAGTTTATCAGCAATCTCGTTTCCTAATATCTGACTATGTCCTTTCACCCATATGAATATTACATCGTTATTATCTATTATTTCTCTATATGTGGAAACAAATTTTCTTACATCGCGATTTCTAAAATTTTTTGGCTTGTATCTTTTTAGGAATAGCAAAACTGATAATGAATCACTAAATATAAGCGAGTTGCATTTGCTGTCCTTAACCCAATTTAGTGCCATTTCTATGGCGGTAAATTCTGCGGTATATACTGATGTGATATCATCGAGTTTGTATTGCAGCCTGACGTTTAGGTGTGGTATGTAAACAGCTGCTCCTGTACCAGAAGAGTTTTTAGACCCATCCGTATAGATGTGTGTGTATCCTGGATATTTTTCAATGAGAGGAAGCAACAAAGCTTTATTCAGTATGGTGTTTTCAGTATAAGTTGGTACTAACACTTTGAATTTGTTGTAAAGATGACAAAATTTTTCTTCAGTCGGAATTCTTGCCGTACCAGTTAGCAATCTTTCGAACTCCCTTGTTGCCATATAACCGTCTGTTATGGGTGGATTGGTTTTTATCCTCCAATATATATTAGATAAGGTTTCTGTCCAAAGATGATGTATTACAAGCAATTCGCTGTCATCTTTACCTCTCAACTTCAGGACACACTGGTTTGCTAATTGTTCAATTCTAAGATGGAATGGACGTTCATTAGCTTCAGCAAATATAACTGGACAAGGTGTCGATATCATTGCTCCCAAGCATATCCTCAAGGCCTTAAGTTGTACTCTTTCCACTTCGTTAAGGTTAGTTTTGGAAGTTGAGCCATAAACAATACACCCGTAGTCCAGAATCGACCTAATGTAAGTTCTATAAAATAGTAGCGATGTAGCTACATCTGCACCCCACTTATAACCAATGGTTGCTCTTAGTAAGTTTAGCCCATTCTCGCATCTAGACTTTACATATTTTATGTGTTCAGTCCACAACAGTTTTTTGTCGATAATTATTCCTAGATATTTGTAAGAATTAACAACCTTGATTGTATAAAAACTTGTTCTTATGTGGCTAGGTAAAGTTATTCGATGTCGGGTGAAGAACATTGCCACCGTTTTTTCCACGTTTATTTCAAATCCTCGCTCTTCTGTCCATTGCCTCAAATTATAAGCAATATGTCTCAGTTTTGTAACACAGTGTGAGTAAGAAGGCTGCACACTATAAATACAGAAGTCATCAGCATATTGAATTGATTTTATACTATTGTCCCACAGCATATGAAAGTTTTTAGTATATACATTAAATAAGAGAGGACTCAGCTTAGAGCCTTGTGGTACCCCACATCTTGCTGTTATTGGGCCATGAAATTTGTTGTTGCTATCCCTAACGTATACTTTTCTTTCGTTGTATAGTTGAACAATATTTGTGGCAGCATTTTTAGACAGACCACACTCTACCAAGTCTCTAAACAATAAATTGTAGTTGACTGCGTCATATGCTCCCTGGACATCGACAAACAGACATACAACATACAAATTTTTTGACAAAGCAAACTGTATATCCATCACTAATTTGCCAATTGCATCCATTGTACCCAGGCCGTTTCTGAACCCATACTGTGTATAAGGCAGAAGTTGTTTTGCTTCAAGATGAAATTCTACCCGTCTTTTAATCATATCCTCAAAGACTTTTAGCAGGCAGTTCAGAAGAGATATAGGCCTGTAAGATGTAGCCAAATTTTCATTTTTCTGAAATTTTAAAAGTAAACATATTATTGTTTCTTTAAGGTCCTCTGCATAATTTCCGTTAATCCACCAATCATTGTAAATTTGTAGCAACATATGTTTTGCCATTGTTGTCAAGTTATTGATGATATAATATGTGATTTTATCAATGCCTGGTGATGTATTTTGTCTCAGTGATTCTAACACAACATTGAGTTCGCTAACTGTGAAAGGTAAATCCATGAAATTTGCTGCCTCTTCTGCAGTAAAGGTATGTCGAAAACTTGAGGCGCCTGGGGGACCCAATTTAATTAAGCTCACTATTTCATGAATAATTTCCACATTAAAACCTGACAACTTCTGAGCAGCTTCAATGTCTCATATTCATAGTTCGACCTTGATCCATTATATCTGATGTTCATACCAGGTCCTTCGTGTAAATTTTTTAGCTGTTCTTCTTTTTTTTAAATTCTTGTCCTACGTTTATAATCTTTTGGCTTAGTCCCTTGTTTATTTCAAATACGTTGTGTTGTACGTTGTTTAGTCCATCTATGATGTTTCCTATCTCCTGATAAATCTTTTTGGTGATGATTCTATTTGCCACTTCTTCCTCTTGAAAACGCAATTCCATTTTTCCTTCTACGTTGGAAATATTTTTCTTTAATTCTATACATCTGTCATCAACATTTGCAATGAGTCTTCGTTCTACTATGTCAACGTTTTGACTGATTATTTGAATATTTAATAGTAAATTGTCCATCTTGTCAGATTCTTCAATCCTCTGAACCAATTTTTTATCTCTTTTTTCTTGTTCCTCTACAAATTTTTTGTTATGTTCCTGTATAGTTGTTAACATCTGCATGATTACTGACATATCCATTACTGTGATTAGTGGTTGCTAACCTGTATGCATAACGCCATCTCCTGCATCTTCTTCTGGTGTTTTCTCCGGTATAACCGTTTTACTTGTACTTCTTAATACCATTGTTGTGGTTTCTGTGGCTAATACGTTTTCCTCAGTTTCTTTCTGGGAGTTCAGGCACTATTCAAATTTGTTGCCAATGAAGTTGGCAAACAAAAATTTAAATGAAATAATTTCTTTCTTGAAAAAGGACTGATCTGCTTATTGATGACTGGGTGAATGAAATGAAAACGCAGATTTTACAATGTTAACTATAATGAAACATAAGTTCAAATATAAACACAATATAAAAGAAAATAAACTGAAGATGTTAACACTCAAATGATATATCTAGTTAAACTGTCTCTAAACTCCAATTTAAATTATTACAAGACTTGTTTTTCTAAAGTGATGCTTCTCAAAAACTTTCTAATTTCATATTGCCTTTGTTAGGTTATTTTGATATCACAAAGAATGTATATATTTCTGGGGTCTTCTTGTTTGTTTAAAATTATCAATTAGCTGTTTATGTATATAGCGTTTTGATGCAACAAGGTATATCTCACCACAATTCTTCCTTGTAAATTCCGATTGTCCGTGGCTCCAAATATATATGCAACATCTCTCAATACTATTTCAATCTTGTACTACTCTGTATATTTAATTGATGGTGATTTTGTAGGCAATGATGTGAAATATTTTATTTTTCTGTCTTTGGACTCTTACTTAAGTCTTTTTTTTTGGAACCATGTCTTTCTAATCTGTCATCTCCTTTTCTGACAAATTATTATTCCTCTTCCTCACTTGATTTTATTTTTTAACTAATCATTTTCTGATTGATCTTTATGGATACACAGTTAGTCAATAATATGTTAAAAAAACTTTGCTTTCATTTCATTCTTATAACTATTGGAATTGATAATTGAAAACTAAATAGTGATTTTATTCATATTACATGATTTTCTCAACTCTAAAGGCACACCAATTTACTTATGTATTTATATTTTTTTCATTTTCAAATGATTTCATTTGTGTGTAGTTACAAATTTTACATTGTTGTTACCTGTCTTGTAGCAACAGAGTCTACCTCAACAAATTTATTTTACAAGGTATCATCCACCATATATTTTTTTATATGATTTGTTTGTTTTTACTATCTTGAGAATGAATTATCGACGAACATTTTTCAAAAACTATGATATCATAGCAATATATATATATATATATATATATATATATATATATATATATATATATATATATATATATATATATATATCAAAAATAATAGGACGATTTTGATCAAATTTTGTAAGCATTTTCCTTTGCAAGTGGCATGGATAAGTTGGTTAGCCAGGAATGGCGGCCCAGGTTTTCTGGGAAAATGTTGTGATTTCTTTCGGGAATAACAAAGTAAGGGCAACCAAATCTGGTACGTAATTCTGTATTATAATAAGTGAACCACGTACCAAAATTTCGATCTGTAAGTTAAAAAAGTTATAGGCATTTGAAGAAAAAAAAATTAGGGTTTTCCTCAAAACGTCCAAGTCGCGATTTGAAACGTAAAAATTGACAACATTTAGGCAAAGAACATGAAATAAATACGAGTTACGTAAAGAAAATGTTGCAAGAAGAGTGTTCTTAAGTTTTAGCTTTAGCCGTCATCGACCTTTATTTTACTAAAATATTTCCAGAAAATTCATTGCAAATAGACCCTTTCTCTGGTGCTTTGGCAGTAGCTTTAGTTATGTTTATGTTTTAACGGTCTATAAATTTTAACTAATTTTCGTAGAAAAAATTCATTAATGAGGAGACAGCGACGTTTGAGTTTGAAAAAGATTTCTTCAAATGAGTACAAACCAGGTCCCCTAGAATCCATATCTGGGTTTACTTTCAGTTTTCATATATTTGCATATATACAAGGTGACGTATTTCTACGGCAAGGCTCAATATAATTGTTATTATGCAAGATACGAGAAAAATTGTATACGTTAATTATAAGGTGTCTTGAGCTGCATCTTATAAAATTATTTTGAAAATCACAGCGTGGTCCATAATTTGTTGGTGATAACTGCAATTATTTTTTTTCGAACATTCCTTATACTGTTGCATTTTTAATTGAAATATGATGCATGTTCGTAAAAAAAATCAAGGCGCAGTAAGTGTGTTTTGGTAGCGAATTTTCATTAAATGCTAAGAAACCAGTTTTCTCAGAAACATTTAATGTTAAAGTTATTTTCGGAAAATTTTTGTACATTTTCAAACAATGCAGTATTTTAATAAAATATGGTAAATTTTTACTATATAGGTTATACCGGTAACTAAATTGATGCCTGCTTGAATTAAAAACATTTTATGGAAATTAACTTCCATAACACAGCGTCCAGACTTTTTATAACCTATAGCCACATACCCAATTTGGTATAATATATATATATATATATATATATATATATATATATATATATATATATATATATATATATATATATATATATATATAAACATATGAAGATAGTAACTGACCACATAGATGGGTTCTAAAGGTCCTAGTTTGCGAATTGTTTTAAAATTCAAAACTGTAGGAAAATTCACTAAAAAATATATGTAATAATATATTTCAGAATAACTTCACAAGGTCAATGTGATCAACTATACAATACCTCCACACAGCATTTAATAAACAAACCCTTCCCCTTATATTTGTCGGTCCTTATACGCACACAAGCCAGACAGTTTTTTTAACTGTTTTTTTTTTGTTGCCATGTGTAATTCAGAAACACAGTTATGTTTGTAGAAAAAACACTATGGTTTATGGGGTCTTATACACACTTCAAACATAATCGATATTTAAGGGGTCTTCACACAACGTGTGCATTAAACATAATTGCGGGACCTCACTTTATTTGCAAATATTTTCTAAACGAGCGTGTGTATAGTATTTTGCGCGAATTATCCACTTCTGGAGATAAATCTACAACTACGACTCATCTCAAACATTAAGATCCCACAAGTTGGTGTGTTTTAGTGTGTCCCTGCAAACATACGAGCACATGTAATGGTGGGTGTGTGCGTACATCGTGTGCTGGGCGCCTCCTTTTGTGGGGACACGTGTATTTTTTTCTCCCTCGGGACTCGTCCGCGGCCTCGCCTCCCCGATAGCACTGGGACACTTGTATACTCACAAGTCTACTAATGTGGACATGGCCAACATGTGGGGACTTGCACATGTCATATTCTAAATGCATTTGGACAGTCTCCCTTAATGATGAACACATTAAAAAAAATGTCCGCAGAGATGATTTGTCACTGTGCGAGATGGCCATATAATGTAAGAGAACTTATTGGAATCTGCATGGAGCTGCCCCCTGCGGTGACTCTCAGTAAGATAAATTATTTCATTGTGGGGACGTGTGTATTTCCAATGTATATATGGTGTTGTCAAATAGGGCCGCCAGCCTTCTGTGGCAAGAGAAGTGGTATAAAGCCTGTGTGGTAAACATGATTTGCTTCATGTGATTTTCTCATATATGATTTACTTTACCTTTGAGTTTTAAAATAATATATTTAACATATTACTAGATTCTCGAAGTTTTAACACACATGTAGGTAATACAATATTAATAAAACTTAATTAACAAAAACCACAACAGATGCCATTATTCGAACTAAATGAGGTACCTAATATTATATTCTTAAAGTTTATTTAATAATCATTAATTAAATATTTCAAATGTAATAAATTAAGTTTTTACTGTAGTCACTGAAATTGTTATTACTATCGCCTTTTAGTGAATTTTTGTAGAAAAAATGAAAGGGAACTAGGCCCCCTAGAACCCACATCCGGGGTCAGTTTCGATTTTTATATGTTTATATATATATATATATATATATATATATATATATATATATATATATATATATATATATATATATATATATATATATATATATCAAAAAATTGTGGGAAAGCCGTCAGTTGTAATATAAAACTCTTTATTATAGGCCTAGCTGTCGGAAAAATTTGTTCCTTTCTCAAGTCTACAACATGGAAAGAAAATAAGTTTACAATTTGCTTGGAAAAAATATAAAAGTTTAAAATACTTACATATAACATGAGTTCTACTAAACTAATTATGTAATAACAAACATGGGAAAAAAACTTTTTTTGAATTTGAGGGAAGTCGAAAAGTGCCAAACTGACATATAAAGCTAAATATTGTCTAATTGAATTTGTTTTTGTCTAGGAAATATAAATAGGGGTAGTGATTTCTAAAATTATTATCTTTGAGTTCATTAAATTTTCGTTAAAAGTAATTTCAAATACTTTTAAACACATTTTTTTATTACTTAAGGTTTCACAGTGTAAAATAGAAACATTACTAAAATTTATATTATGGCCAGTGTTGAGATTATGTTCTGACAGAGTGCAAGTTATTTTTTGTAAACGTATGTCACTTTTATGCTGTGTTAACCTATCTTTAAGGACTCTGCTTGTTTGGCCAATGTATCTTAAACTACAATTATTACATGGAATACAATATACCACTCCAGACACTTTGGAAATTTCATCCTTACTTTTGAGTTTACTAAAAATGTTATTAATGTTTTTGAATATCGAAATGTTATTTTAAAATTGGTTTCATCTTTAAATATAAACTTTAACCTATTGGAAATACTTTTAATGTATGGGATTGATATGTAAAAAAAGTTAGATGTTTCCAAACTCGAAATTATATGGGTGTTATGCCTGTCAGATAAATTTGATACTGTTTGTAGAGATGGTCTTGTATTGTAATGGTGATTGTTTGAACAATTGTATAAAAGTTTATTAAGTAGTAGTAATTAAGAGGTTTTTAATTCTTACAACCATTTTATTAAATTTACATTGGAAGAGGAAACAGATAACAGTGTACCATTCCTAGATACAAAATTAATTAGAACAAACGATAACAACATAATTTTAGATTGGTATATAAAACCAACTAATTCTCAAAGATATATTAATTTTCATTCAGATCATTTATTTAAAACTAAAATTAACATTTTATTAGGTTTAAAAAATTGAATATTAAAGATATGCCATCCTTCTTTCCACGAAAAAAATTTAAGAAAACTTTTTAATATTTTTGTTAACAACTCTTATCCTCCCAAACTACTTAATAAACTTTTATACAATTGTTCAAACAATCACCATTACAATACAAGACAATCTCTACAAACAGTATCAAATTTATCTGACAGGCATAACACCCATATAATTTCGAGTTCGGAAACATCTAACTTTTTTACAGATCAATCCCATACATTAATATATATATATATATATATATATATATATATATATATATATATATATATATATATATATATATATATATATATATATATATTAAACTTTTGTGACGGTAATAGTGTTATTTATCAAAAAATTGTGGGAAAGCCGTCAGTTGTAGAATAAAACTCTTTATTATAGGTCGAGCTTTCGGAAAAATTCATTCCTTTCTCAAGGCTACAACAGGGAAAGAAAAAAGTTTACAATTTACTTGGAAAAAATATAAAAATTTAAAATACTTACATATAACATGAGTTCTACTATATATATATATATATATATATATATATATATATATATATATATATATATATATATATATATATATATATATATATATATAATATAATATAATATACATATATGGATTATGTCTTATACGCCTCTAAAATATATACGCGGTCAAAGAACCCGCCTCTAAAACCGGAGGCCAATACTTATCGATGTGTATAACGACTAAACCATGATCTATTCATCATTGAACGGTGAATTCTAAATTTTTGGTCGGAGGCCGTTTGACAAGGTATACATATACAGTTACACAAACCAGCTCACGGTACCTCTAACAGGTGGCGTCACCGTTTAATACACATATATACTTCGTACGATGGCCCAGTAGGCTTTTCCTCCGAGTATTTTACATACCAATACGCCTCAGAAATATTGCAACAGTGCACGAAGGTCTGTTGTTTGTGCGTGTGAGAGAGTTGGCTTGGAAACAGAAATCAATAAACCTATATATCTACTATCTTTTCAATGTTTACTTTACTACTCCATATTAATGACTTGCTTTTGCTTAAGGCTTTGTTCCTTGACAATTTGTTTACTGTTACATACAGTTTGCACTGCATTCTCGTAAAATAGAAAACTAATAAAAACATTATAGAAACAATGACTTCGGAATCATATATTTAGTTATCTGCAAATTTTTATCAAAATAACTTTATTCACTGTAGAAATTTACGATTTTATTATATGTGGATATTGATAAGGTGATAAATGTGATTAGAGGGTGTGTGGTAGAACCTACTGTAATTTGACATTATGATAATGGAATTAAAACTTGACCTATTACGCAAAATAAGAGCTAACTTATTGACATATAATTCAAAAATATTAGCTAACTTATAATTTAAAAACTTAGAGCGTCTAAAAAAAAAACGGTAAAAAGCATCCAATATAAATTTAAGACTTAAATATATGTGTACCAAAATTGTTTACAGTTGACAGTGATATAATACCATAACTTCTGCTGAAGTATATACGAGTACACATAAAAAGATTTGAAATGTGTATTATAAAATTAAGTCAGTTGCTAAACTTTATGCTTACAGGAAGTAAGCACATCTTTTTAAAGGCTTGGCGATCGTTTCACTAACAAAGTTACCGTCGTCAGAGGATGAAAAATTCTAACTAATTTACTACTAACATCACCTTTTATACTGAATCTTAGGTAAAGAACGATAACGAGAGGGAGACAAATCGCAGGCAAATTATTCAGCGTATTGTATTTTAATTGCCGGGCGAGGTTTTTGAACTTCCTTTATCACTTTACCTGACAGGTTTCGGAATGTTTATCTGCATCATTATTGCCCTAGAAATATAAATACTCTCGTACGCATCTAGCTCCGCTGGCCCATTATTGCCCTAGAAATATAAATACTCTCGTACGCATCTAGCTCCGCTGGCCGCCTAACAGTTTCAAATTTTCTTCATCAATGTGGTGGTTGTTACAAATATGTTGTGTCGTATCTCAGCTGTGCCAGATGTTATCTTATTCTGCCCCACGCATCTAATATTACAATCTTTACAACCTATCTCATAGATACCCGACATTTCAATGGCTATATCTTTGTTTCATATTACCTAACAAATTTCTTAAATTACTTTTTGTCGAGAAAGTTAGCTTAAAAATGCTCTTGAGACACCTTGGGATAGGCAGTTCAAAAGGTAGGCAAACCATTTTTTTCTCTATTTTATCTTTTCTGAATGTCATGCATTCCGGTAACATTTTTTTTTGTTCTGTGCCTATTAATTAATTTTTCCACTAACCAATCCGATATATAACGGATGTCCGGATTGATTAATGTGTGTTGTAAAGATTGTAATCTTAGATACGTTGGGCAGAATAAGAGAACCATTGAGACTAGATTGCGTGGACATCTGGCACAGCTGATATACCGTAGTGTGGACAAGTCATGCACGCACAACATATTTGGGATAATAACCACCACATTGATAAAGAAAATGTGAAACTTATCAAAAATGTTAGACGGCCAGCGGAGCTGGATGCGTACGAAAGTATTTATATTTCTTGGGCAATAAAAAACAAAAGTTCCTTAAACCGAGCCCCGCCACTGGTTTGTAGTGCTCTGTTTGCGCTCGATCTTTGATGTAGCTAAACATTCCGAAGCCTGTCAGCTAAAGTGATAAAGGAAGTTCAAAAACCTCGTCCGGCAATTAAAATACAATACACTGAAGAATTTGCCTGCGATTTAGTCTCCCTCTTGGTATCGTGCTTTACCAAAGATTCAGTATAAAAAGTGATGTTAGTAATAAAGTAGTTGAAATTTTTCATCCTCTGATGCCGCTAACTTTGTTAGTGAAACGATCGTCAGGTCTTTAAAAAGATGTGTTGTGGTGATTTGGGTTCTCCAAGTGTACTTATCAAGAAACTGTTATTATTATTTTACAGGCTGTTTACCTGTTTTAAATTATTGCTTAAAATATTTTTTGTTTTATCCTCCCACGCTGTTGCAATAATCAAGCCATTAGTTTTACGTAGGTACATTAGTCTACTTCCAAATATTTTTAGG
This sequence comes from Tillus elongatus, assembly GCA_964006375.1. Taxonomy (NCBI): domain Eukaryota; kingdom Metazoa; phylum Arthropoda; class Insecta; order Coleoptera; family Cleridae; genus Tillus; species Tillus elongatus. The sequence goes on from OZ023269.1 coordinate 56,352,006, forward strand.
TTCAAACTAGTTATTTGTGCCATATTCTGAATAACTACATTTTAGTATAGAACCGTTTCACCAAGTAAGGGCAACAACGGTTAATAAAGTTTAGAGTACATGTTTTAATTAATTTTTATTATTTAAATGATAACCAATTTCACTGTCAAGCAAAATAGTTAACACAGGTTCTAAATTATATTTTCCTTATTTATAAAAATAATAAATTGAGTACAAAAGAACAAGTCGGATCAGCACTAAACATAGCAGGGTCAAAATATAACCAGCATAACCAAATAGACGATAAGGGTGCTTAGGTAGATAGAAATCTGTTTGGTAAACATATACAGAGGCTTGATATTTTTTAATTCATTTACTAGAACAACTGAGTGGTTTACTAACAATATTTATCAGATAATTAATAGTTAGTGCCCTACAAAAAGATTTTACTATATTATCCCAAAGTACATAAACATGAAACGAGAATGCTTTTCCAGAAAGAAGCAGCTCCTCAGAGTTGCTCGGTTAATGTGACACTCCAAATGTTTTAGTTACTGCATAAATTTTATGGGCAAGTAAGTATATAATAAATGTACAATAAGCCAAATGCTGCGGTGCTATCGGGGCGGCAAAGAGACGGACAAGTCCTAATGGGAAAAAAGTATCTAATAAAAATATTTTTATTGTTTTAATACGATACAAGCATTTTAACAGCATCGAAATTCCTTTCAAAATAATAATGAACATGATATTCAAGTGTAAAGTTATTTCGTTCCTAACCTTAATAAAAGTAAAGTATTTTACAATGAAGTTCGATATCTGCCAATATGATACCCTGACCAAAAAATGATAAGTTTGAAATTTTAAAATCCTTCCTGCTTTTGACACATTATGCCATTAAATGTTTTATTTCTCTCATTTTCTAAAAACTATAAATATTAAATTTGTGAAAATTTAGCACACGTTTAGTATTCAGTAACAAGATTCTAATCAGCAATGCTGAATGCTAAATAGGTACCTTTTCACATTTAAAACAATGCTTTAAAAAACACTTTTTTAATGGCTACCAATTTGAAATGAATGAATTAAATGTGTTTGAGATACGTACATTCAACGTTCTTAGTTCCAAATGTGTTCTACGTATATGGCATTAGAATAATCTAAAATGAAGATACGTTAATTTTTCAAATAATTTCAATAATTTGAAAAATAAATAATAGAAAGTATTTTAGAGACTTAGCAAATAGTTACTAGATATGCATTTTACACTTTTGAAGCCAATATTCTCACCCTTTTTGGTTTGAGATTTTGTGAATTGATAACTGTAGAAAGAAATGTTTTTAAAAATTGTAGTTGACATTTAAGATGTCTGTCTAACACAAAACAAGTTATATATGACCTTATTTAATTTTATTACAAAAAAGTGAACTAACAGAAAACATCTTGAAGGCATTGCAGTTTCTTTTTCTGCTAACCATTGTGAGAAGTAAAATAAAGAGCTACCCTAATAAAGATTAGTTCGGATTTAGAGCAAACCGAAGAGCTGGAGAAACGATGCCTATATGTGTTCATTGCTTTTGTAGACCTGTAAAAACCCTTCAATAATGTGGATTGGAAAATATTATTCCATATAATGAAGAGCCTACATTGGATTGGAAAGATAGCCGGAACATTCTCAATCTATACAATAATCAAAGTACCACAGACGATATGAATTTGAAGCTAAAAATAAGAAGCGGTGTTAATCAAGGACGTCAATTACCGCCATATTCAATTTATTCGCAAAACACAATATAAGTAGATTAAAGAAAAAGAGAGCAGAAATCGAAATAAATTTACTACAGTTCCATGCAAAATGACACAGCGCTGATAGAGAAAACGCAAAAAGAAATGCAAATAATGTTCAATGTTCTGGATCGTGCGCTAAAAAGAATTAAACTAAAACTGAAATGATAAAAATCAAATCAGTACAGATAAGAATAGATAGAAGTGCAACAATGCATTTAAAACTAAACGACAAACAAGTAAAAATGTTTACATATCTTAAAGGTGTTTTAACCGATGATGGTAAATGTGACTACTCAGAAAATGGCGGTGGCAAAGCAACTATTAAATAGTTATTTAACTGAAACCTAAAGAAAATGTTTGTAAGTTGGAAACCTTAGATGAATTGGTAAAGTGTAGAAGCTATAGTGAAATTAAAAGAGCTATTGAAAACAAATAGTCATAGTAGCAATGAACAAGGGACATCACATTTAGACCATAATGATAAAGATTGCATTACATAGTAATAAGAGCATATATACATATATACTGTCGTTTTGGAAATATAAAATGTTTTGGAAATAACTGCCAAGCTGCTCCACGTCGAAAAACTAAGAATTATTGGGTTCAATCAAAAGTCGATTGCATGTTAGGCTTTTATGGCATTTGTTTTAATAGCATTTTTACTGTCATAACTTTTTGTGACTGCTGTATTTACTACAATGTAAAATTAAAATATGATATGTGTACCGATTATTCACTAATAACCCTTTTAGATAAGATAACTAGAAATATTAATCAAAAAGAATATTTATATACACAACGCAGACTCATGGAGGGTTCTATGGATCTCCAAAAAATATTAGACTGGGGAAGTAGAAATCTTGTACAATTCAACTCCACCAAATCTCAGTCTTTCTATCTCATCAGAGATACACCAGCCCTAGACCCATCACAATGAACAACCAAGTTATTCCAAGTAATGAGTCCTTTTCACTTGTTGACATTTCTGTGGATCGAAATCTCAATTGGCACCAACATGTCACATCAATTGCAGAAGCGGCTGCTAAGAAATTAGGTTTCATCTTCCGGGCTCGCAAATACTTTTCACCAGCTAATCTCTATACCTTATATACTTCACAAATAAGGCCAAACCACGAATACTGCTCCCACATCTGGGGTGCCGCTGCCGCTTCTACACTCGCTATCCTGGACTCCATTCAGAAGAGAGATATACGTCCCATCGGTGACCCTACCCTCACCCAAAGGCTGCCTTCCCTTGCCCACCGACGTGCCGTTGGTGACCTCTCTCTTTTATAGATATCTGTACGGCCACTACTCAGAGGAACTTTCTTCTATAGTTCCTCCACCTGCTGCCCCCAACAGATCTACCAGGGGAACAGAGGGAATGCACCCTTTTACTGTCCAGGGCACCAGACATAGAACATTTTGTTATGCGGAGCCTCCTCTGGGCTGGCAGCGCTGTACAAACCAGGTCCGGCACACCTGGCCCCGTATGGACAGTACAGGGGCCCACCCTTGCCTTGGCCGGTGTAGGGGGCTGCCCTATCATCCATTCGAAAATTGCTCGATCGTGTCAGCAGCACCGGAACAGGGGGTTAGCTGCACGTTTCGGGTTGCCACGGCGTGGCCGCAGAGCCGCTCTGAACGGAATGAAGTCTCATCATGGATGCAGCGCCGGGGGGCGGTGGGGTGATCTCCCGTATCTATACGCTCACCAAACCACAAGCACACCCTCACACTTTTAAAAACTCAAGCAGCCATCGAGACACAAAGAAGCGAAGACGCTAACGTGCCAAAATCCAATGAGGAGGTAGAGAGATTCCTGTTTCTCCAAGCAGTTCCAGCAGGGAACTGGAAGCAACGCTCCTCCGCTCTCCCGGCGTCGTGTCCGGGGTGGAACCGTACGAGTCCGTCGGGGACACTGCTGCCAAGGGGAGCGACCGGGGGCGAACTTCGTCGGCTGCGAGTCCGGCCGGGCCCATGGACGTGTCCATGGGAGGGCCGAAGACGCGGAGTCGCGAAGGAAGCGGAAGCGAGGAAGAAAAAGGAAGTGGAGAGCCCAGAAAATGACGCGAGTGAAGGAGGAGCTGAGGCAGCAGCGTCGTCAGGGGTGTGTTGGCCCTTCAGAGGCGCAGGCTGCTTCGGCAGCGGTGGCCCCGCAAGACGGGCGGTCGGGCTGCTTCCGAGCCGGGTGAACCCTCAGGGATTGTCAAGGCTGGGAAGCTGCCGGATCGGGCGGAATGGCGGCAGGTGCGACGACGGCACCGTGAGGCGAGAGGTAAGGAAGTGAAAGAGATTGTCCTGCCGACGGGACCGGTCGAGGTGTGGGGGAGGGGCCGAAAGGCTCTACCCCTACGGCGCCCCCGGGCGTTCGGCAGAGAAGCAGGGAAAAAAGAGGTTTAAGGCGCAGTCGAGCCCACAGGGACGGAAGCTGGACAGGCGGCCACCGACTCAGGGAGGACCATCAGGTTCTCCAGGGTGGAGGCCGCCAGGCTGGCCCAAGTCAGCTTGGGGCGCGTACGCGAAGCGCCCAAGCGCAGAAAAAAAAAACACCGCCGGAGAGGCGGGCCAAAAGGGTTAGCCGCGGGTGTCCGCCGGCTGCCGGGGGGAAGCGGCTAATGTGTCCCTACTCCTGCGGGGACGGGGCGCTGCCGCGACCCCGGCCGCTGGGGCGGGCCCTGGCCCCTCGGGAACGTCAGGTCTGGCGGGTAGGAGGAAAATGCAGGTAGTCATCACCTCCAACCGGGGGGATGGCGTAGTCCTGACGGAAGAGGCGGAGCTAATAAGCAGGAGTTTGCTGGCGGGGATGTTGGACGCCATGACGGTATCCGACAGGGCGTTGCAGCTCCGCTTCTGCAACTCGGGGATAGTCGATCCAAGGTGGTTCTTGGTAACCGCTGACGATGACGAGTCCCTGAGTTGGCTTCTCAACGGCTGGTCCGGGACGACGGTGGGGGAGATCGTCTGCAGCGCCGTTGGGGCAGGGGGCGCCACATGGCCGGTCCGGATCGGCTTTTGGCTCAGAAGTCAAGAGGTGGACCTAGAGGATGTTGTCAAGATGCTTGCGCTCCAGAACCGCTCGCTCAATGTTGGGCAATGACAGCACCTGGAGACGGCAGGAGGACCTGGGGCATGTAGTTTGGTCTTTTCGGTGGGGCCCGGGGTGGCTCGCGAGCTGGACAGGCAAGGCTGGCGGCTGTATTTCGCGTTGGTGACTCTGAGTGTGACCAAAGTTCCGACATGGAGTGCGGTCGCCTGCGGCGGGCGAACGGACGGACTCCGACCAGGGGAGGCCTCCGCCCGAGCAGCGTCGCGATTAAATTCGCGGGGCTGATGCGGGTAGGCCAGATCAACCTTCAGCATAGCCGGGATGCTACTGGGGAGCTAGCAAAGCTCCTCGCAGGCGGTCCAGGGCCGTGGTGTTGATTCAAGAGCCTTATGTATTTAGGAAGCAAGTTAGAGGGCTTGGCGAAATTGGCTTCAACATCCTTGTTGGTGGTGAAGCACAGGAAGAACAACCAAGGACATGCATACTGGCGTCAAGGCATCTGGACTTGATGTTGCTGCCGCAGCTCGAGTCCAGGGACGCCACAGCAGCTGTCCTGGAGTATAAGGTAAGTAATATTAGGCTTATGGTTCTGATGTACAGCCTTTATGTTCCCTACGATCGGCGGGGGCTGCCTTCGTCGGAGGAATTGGTGCGTATCGTCGATTACACGAGGGAGCATGGGCTACAACTGATAATAGGCTGCGATGCCAATTCTCACCACAGATTGTGGGGCAGCACAAATACCAACCCACGCGGTGAGGCTCTACTAGAGTACTTGGCTACAACCAAAGAGGTTGTAAGGGATAGGGGTAACAAAGGTGCAGTTTTGCAATGCAAGAAGCCTGTACACTTTTCGTAACTGGGCGGAGTTCGGTGACTTAAGTGGGAGAAACGTCAGGGACGTATTTAGGAATTTTTAGTTTGGTTAGAAATAAAACTGAAATTATTCAATCATTGAAATGTAATGCTTATTCATGAATTTCTTAAGCTTTTGTATAAATAGGTAACCTAAAAAGGTTCGGAACGCAGCAAGTGCGTTATGATAGTGAATTTTCATAACAATATTAAATAATATATTTATATAAGCTATAAGATTTAGCCTTATATTAAAAGTTAGGAAAATTAATTTATTTAATTAGGAACAGTAAAACAAGGTAAAGAAGGACAAGCAAAAACATGATCTATGACATATATTTATAGAGTAATTTGGATACAAAACTCAAACAGAACAATTGATAAACAGGAAATATACTCTAGAAAAATACACTAGAAAGCTGAAAAAAAAAATCCTTTGGTTGATGCATTGAGGGTGATTGTATGCATGCAGGAGAAGAACCCCCAGGAGGAAGAGGGTTTCTGCTCCTCACCCAAAAATTCGGGGGGTTCTCCTTCCCCTTGTGCATGCACACAACTACCTTCAAAGCATAAAGCACAAGAAAAATTTCTTGGGAGCAACCCCCAAGAAGGTTGCTGGACCTGGGCAAATATGGGGTAGACAGGGTTTAAAGGAGGTATTGCTGTAAAATGTGAAAAACGTATGTTTTCAAAGTCCCTTAATTTTCTTGGGGGTTGTTTGCCAGAAAATTTGTCTTGTGGCCGAGGAAGGTTCTAAGCATGTTGCTGGAAAAAAATATCTAAAACCCTCATGCAGTCAACTGCAAATTTACCGAAATTACATTCTACTTCGTCACCTATAATGTCTCTTTCAGATAATGTAGAATACAGAGCTAAATTAAATAGGTTCACTTGCATTTTCATTTCTTTTTTATTTTTATATTACATTTATAAGCACAATATGCGTATAATTAAGGGAACCCTTAATTAACATTGCAGCAACACAAACTTGAAAAGTGGAGAAATTATTTACAGTATGTTAACAGTTATAAACTTGATTTCATCATGTTACAGTAGTATTCTGATAATAAAAAATTACGTCTAACTGTATGCACACAACAGCTGGTGTGTTACGAGATGTGATGAAACGCCAAACTGACTGTACCACAGCATTAGCATAATATTATTATGCTGCCACATTATCATATCTCTCTAGTAATGGTATCATGTCAAAAACCTACACTAGAGGCTAAATTTCCAATTTCTTCTTTGTTTATGGTGTCTGTTTCTACTCTCCTAAATTTCCAATTTGATATTGTCAATAAATAACACTACCACACAATGACAAATGACAGCTTAGCTTCAGCACAGACGCAGTCTAACAAAGTTGTCGGATAGAGTAAATTATGATCGGAGGGATACCTAAGTTAAAAATCATGAGAAATGGGTAATTCGAAATTTGCAGGTATTAAATACAGTATTTTTTAACTGACTGATAAAATTAAATTTTATAAAATGTTTTCTTTATTATCAGAAGTTGTAAAAATTTCATATGTTTATACATGAAAGGTTTAACTACATGAAATTTCTGAAGATCGGGCAACCCCGGTCAGCAACATCTTGACATCTGGCAATGGTTGTAACTTCCATTGTTTAGATTTTATCTATAATTTATTGAAATAGCATAACAGTACAGGTAGCTGTATTGCTCTGCCTTTGTCCAACATTGTAGATATTGCATTACAGAATTTGAAGTGATGTCGAGGATTATTTTATTATTAATTTCGAATAACTTCATTTTTCTTTGATCAAAAGACTTGAAAATTGGTAGACAACCACGTCTGCCTATGTTCTTTCAAGCTGTAGATTTTCGTTCCAATCACTTAAACAATTTGAAAGCTATTGCGTTTAAAAATATATATTTAATTTTTTGTTAGGAAAAACTATGCGTTAAGATCTGATGAACGAACTCATCCAAGCCATTAGCAAAATAAGCGTAATTCCAAAATTTTCTCCAAATCAGTGAAATATTTTTTGGGTTATTGGTTGGATAAATTGTTGGATGAATATATTGGATAAAGTTGTATATTCAAAAGGTTGGATAAATAATAATAGTTTTTATTTCAACAACAGAAGAAAATACAACATAAAGTACATTGTACTGTTTACAAATTAATGTTAACATTCCTTGTCTTTTTTAAAGAAATAGAGATTAATTTCATTGATTGCTGTTGCCCTTACTTCGTGAAACTGGTCCATACTTCATACAGACTTGGAGACTACTTCTCTGGCTTCACTGTTGGTTTTCGTTTTTGTAGGTGAAGGACGTAGCCAGCGCGTAAGCTAACTGGAGCAAGTGGCCCTTCTGAATTCCAGATGTTCTTCAACGTCTCTGTTACTGGTTTTGCTGCTTGATAGTATCCTCAGACAGAAAAAAATTGAATTAATACGAAATCATGACAATTACAAATAAAGATCTGTTGCTATTTTATGATGTTATAATCAAAACAATTTTTAAAAGTGAAAATAAAATAAAACAAAAATGACGGATGACGCCTTTAAAATGTCTACGTGATGTATATCAATATTTAACATAAAGATAGAAGAAACCTATAACAGTAATAACTATAATAACAATTACAACAATAAAATAACTAAACAAACACATTAATAAAGCAGAGTATACAATGAAAATATCGACACACATCATGTCTTATCACAACTTTTTGGAAAAAATAGTTAGATTTATGTTGTCTGATTTATTTAATTAGGAAGAAGAATATCTCAGAAATCCTAAATATTGTCGTGTATATGCTTTTTTACTTCTAAAGCTTAAAACAAGTCTAGTTTACACTTGTCATGACAAAAATGTAGTGGTTTTATGCCGTTATTTACTGTGGGTCTATGTTGGGTATCAATAATATGTTTTGCAAATGTAGATTTGTCAGCGTGGTTATTTCTAAATGCAAAAATATGTTCTTTGTATCGGGTGTTAAAATTTCTAGAAGTTTGATCGATGTAGATTGTGTTACGTGTGCATTTCACAAATTTTGAATTCCTATACAAATACAAAAGTAGCTTTTAAATCTTATAACATGACGCTTGATTTATTAGATTATTTCAAATAATTGATTGGAAGTATTGTCACAGATGATGGTAAGTGTAGGAAAGGTCTGAAAGGGATCGCGATGGCAAAACAAGCATTCAATAACCAAAGTACTGTTCTCACTAATAAACATTTTAACCTGTACATGAGGAACAAGTGCAAGTTGTACGTGTATGGAGTATGGTATTGTATGGGGCAGAAACTTGGGCTGTAGTTAAGCAGGATATGAAGAGAATATAAGCTTTTGAAATGTAGACAAGAAAAATGTCAAAGACAGTGCAGGTTGATAGAAAGACGCTTCAAAGTGTGCTAGGAGAGGTGAAAGAATAAAGAGGCTTGCTCAAAGAAATCGAGAGGAAGCTAAAATTTATTGGTCATATTATAAGACATAATAACTTCCCGATAACATTAAGGACATACGAGTACTTGAAATGTACACTGAATTATTGGCCCTTAAATAAGAGAAGTTTGTTATAAACAGCCCTTAAACTTCTACTTTTATCAAATAGATTTTTGTTATAATGATGTATTCTAATAGAAACATACATAGATGATATTAGTTTAATTAGATGGCCATAATGGCAAGTCAAAAGATTTTGTTCTCGAAAGTGAACTTTAAGTTTTTTAAATATGCTGTTTTGGTTTATTATAGTTTTTAATATTCGCATGTTTATTTCCTTTACATTTATAATCACCGCAGATTCATTTAAGTATGTTTGAAGAACTTTTTCTGCAATAGTGCAAATAGATATTACATCGTCAGATGGGTATGTGAGGAGTTGACCTTTGTCTTTCTGATCTATAAACGATGTTAATAACGCAGACCTCTCCCCAACAAGTTCACCCGCGCATTCTTCGCATCTCAGAGCTTTTGTTATTTTCCTTACTACATAGCCAGATATATATGTCACGACTTCTTTCTTAAACTCTGATATATTGATATCTAATATTTGAAGAACTGTGTCGTCGTCAAAATTATCTATTTGACTCATGTCTTCATCTGGTTCTTCAGATATTCGTTCTCGCCCACAAGTTTTATTTATTACCTCAATGGATGACAATAGGAATTGCTTCCAAAGGGATACAATTTCCTTTAAATGAATCTTTTAATTCAAGATGCACCATCATCCTTTTATATGCACTTTTAAATTGCTTTGCTGATGGGTTATTGTTAGAGCCTCCCATGGATCTAATTTGCCCAAAAAAAAGCTCAATATGATCCTGACTGATTTTGTAAGTGGGAAAATACAGCAAAAAATTATTGTCGGCAATTAAAGTTTTATAAACAAATTGCAAACTTTGTATGCAAAATAAAAAGCCAATTATACCCATTTTTCTACCACTCTCACACAGAAGCGGTCCATCAATTATCCTAAGTGACGTTAAATATTGTGATAGCTCTCTTAAAAATACATTAATGTTTTCAAAATTTTCTGCATTTATTGCTTTCTTAAAATCTGAATTGTTTAAATTTCTAGAATTAAGAATGTCAAATAAATTGTTTATAAGTCGGATAAATTTCACAGTTCCCTCACATTCTTTGAACTCCTCAAGATGTAAAACTTCATTGCAATATTCCAAAGAATGTGCCACTGAGTGGCTAAAAAGTTGTGTGGCTAATTTAACCTTCATTTTTTGGTTTGTATAAAATATATGCGATTTTCTTAATTTATTTGCTAAATGAACGCCCTCCTGATCCTGTAACTCATTTAATTTTACTAAATAATCCCACTTTATATTTTCCCCATTCTCATCAATTATAAATTTTTTATCGCCTAATGTGTTTCTTATCAGTTTGATCATATGACATGGATCAAAAAAGACTGCAATTTTCCTACCTGAACTAGGATCAACGAACGTAGAGTTAATGTTCCTCCAATTAAAATCGCAGCCAAGTTCTTTTGCTAACGTTAGATTATTTGTTGCCCCATCAAAAGTTATTGAGACCACGTATATGTCCGACTCATTTAGTAGCGTTAAACACTGTAATACCAAATTTTGTTTTTGTGTACCCCTTAAAGAGTCGATTAAAAAATATCCAAGAGGAAGCTTCCATGATTGATTAATGCTAACAAGCATAAAAAGAAGAGCTTCTTTGGCTACAGGGTTACAATCGGTCTCAAGATTTGTACCAAAATCTACAAACCCATAATATTTTACCCCATCCCATTCTATATGTTGGCGAATTGCCATCTCATCTATGACTAAAGAACATATAAGTTTTCCATCTGTGCTTTCTGATTTTGACTTTAATAAGTTGAACACCTCTGACGTAAAACTAGCTTCCCCATTAACGTTTTGATACCATCTAGATATAGTTTTTGGATGAGGAAGAGCCGAGTTAAATGTGTTTCTGACAAAACTGTAAGCTTTGAGAGAGTAATAATGCAGCGTAAGAGAAAAAGCTTTAAGTTGATTTTCATACTTATGTTTACGACCTAATTGTCTTTGTAAAAATTCTTCATTAGGTCCTATTTGCATTAATGTTTCTAATGTTTCGTCGGTTACTTTACCTTTTAGTTGTTTGATTATATTCGCAAGGGTTGCTGTTCTCTTCTTATAATGATGAACACTACTGCTGAGCCGTTTAATTTTTTTTCGTGCATCGAATAACTGCTTCTTCAGTTTACGTTTGCGCGGTGTAACAACCTATAAAAAATGTTCAATGATAAACCATTTATTTTCTCAAGTAAAATGAATATATATATATATATATATATATATATATATATATATATATATATATATATATATATATATATATATATATATATATATATATATATATATATAAACAAAATTTCCAACAACACATTTTGGTTAATAGTGGTTGAGATAAATTGCAAAACAGTTGTTTCTAACTTATTTAATCATGGACTATACAAACTTAAACACCACATAAAATGTGATGGAATAACATATTAGGTTTTTTAAAATTATACTGATTTCATAAACGGCAAAAACTGAATTTAACTCACCATGTCCTTCAAAGTGGGAGGCATTGAAGGTGTTTTCATTTCAGAAAATCCTAAACTACTAAACGATCTTTGCGATACCTCTACAACAGTTTTCTCTTCATAAAAACCAGCACTTGTTGATGGCCGAGAATAATCCATTACAGGTACATTGCTACCAGACCAAGTACTAGTTGACGGGTCAGCTGCAAATGGCACATTGATAGCAGTTATATCAGTCATTGGCTGCTCGCCAAAAATGACTTGTGTTGATGGCTTCTTTGTTACCTGCATAAATCAATTTGAAACGAATACCATTAATGTAAATTTGCAGGGCTAATTAAATTACGATAAATATCATAACAATATATTACGTGAATGTAATTAGTAGCATAGTTACTAGAGATGAGCGATATATAGCTACCGGTGATTTAATCGCTGCTATTAAAAGATCGCTGTTAGCAGCTGTTATTAAAACACAAAACAACAGCGATTGTGAAAACCGAGATTTACACAAATCATTAGAGTAATTATTTCTATGAAATTCACCTTATACTAAAAACTCCATGACAAACAGCAATTGCTGTATTCATAATACACGCAATCGCAGTTTGTGCGAGCGACTAGAAGTATCTGTATACTTTCCTTCTCGCCAGTATTAGAATACAACATTTCTCCTTTTCTTATAGGTAGAAAACGAAAAACTCATGATACAAATAACGCGAGATATGATATTGAGACTATCTATTTTTAGAACCGTCACGCGCATGGCGTCATGTGGTGAGTCCAATGCAATAATAATAATAATATGCTGTCGTACAGTGGAGTTTGACGTTTCATCACAACCCCTTAACAAATTAGGTATTTTACTAATATTTGAGTGCATACAGTTGGAAGTAATTTTTTAAGATCAGAATACTATACTATGATTATGTGACATGATGATCAGATCAAGTTTATGAATGTTAACGCCCCCTGTAAATGTCTACGAACGTCTTCTCTACTTTTTAAGTTTGTGTATCACCAATGCTAATTCAGGGCTCCCCTTAATTATTATACTTGACTTGTGCATATATATATATATATATATATATATATATATATATATATATATATATATATATATATATATATATATATATATATATATATATATATATATATGTATGTAATATAAAAATGAAAAAGATTAAATTATGTGCTGCGTTCTATATTATCTGAAAAAGACAATATAGGCGACGAAGTGGAATGTAACTTCAACCACATTAAACTGACGTATAGAAACTTTTTGATTGCGAATGACTTTGTGTTAAGTGTGTAGCTGGCCTTCTATAACGTTACTCACCATGTGATGTCATAGGAGGGGATGGGGCATATGCGCAATATCCTATATCTTGTAAGTCATTATATCATGGAAAAACCTGCTGAATCTAAAATTAAAGCAGCACCGAACTGTAGCATATATATGCCTTCCAACTTTTTCATTATATTAAAATAAAAATAATATGTAGATTTCTCTCATCGTATATTCTTGTAATATGCTAATTTTATGGAACTTCTATTAATAGTAAAAATCTGAGTAGTTTTAAAATTAATATAATTTAAAAGCTATCTGAAGATCATATTGTGGTTTCAATTAAGCGGTTAACACTAAAACCTTGTAAGTGTTTAAAATAATAGCATACGCACATGCAGCATTGTAAATGGCTAAACCACAATCGCAGTAGCTGTTTAAAGTCCCTGTTATTTAAAAATAGCCATCACTGATAGCAGTGCCATTGAAAAACCGCTGTTTGGCTATATATATATATATATATATATATATATATATATATATATATATATATATATATATATATATATATATATATATATATATATATATATATATATAATGAATAGTTACATAAATTAATAACCTTGATTCAGTACTTACCAATACAGGTATAGAACTTTTTTTTAAGTGTACTGCAAAAGGTGATTTTTCTAAATCATAAGATTCCTCGGTAAAATGTAAATCACACACATTTGAGTTCATAAAAATATCTTCATCGCTTAAATTTAATGCTCGTTTCCAAGCCTCGTATCTTTCACCACCTTTGGGAAATCTGAAAATAATATCTCGAATTATCTACTTTATCAGTGACTGAACCTCTAGAAAGATGCAGTAATAGATAAAACGAAACTATTCTACTTTTTTTCTGCTTCTACTGTAACTACATAGGTAAATACATCTAATTCAAATAATAATTGCCAAACAAAATGCTTAATTTCATTACAAATATTCAATAAATAATGCACTATTAATTTAATATATAACACCAACCTTCAACAGAAATAATTAACTGTTTTCTGGTATCATAGGCCATCTGTGTTTTAGCCGCACAAACTCATCTCAAGAAGCATGTACCTGTTATAACGGTTCTTAGATACATAACTTTCACGGGGACGCTTCTCCATCACGTTCGCATAAATTGTAAACGTACTAATATGCCTCAGGCGGTACAGGTTGCGGCGAAACTATAATTTATTACAAACTGCAGCTAAGAATACATTACGTCAATGCATATAACGTTTTCTAGGTGTTATTCAAATTCGGTAAACAAATGCATAATAAATCGACCGTGTTATATTAATACTTGAATATATGAATGAATATATATGTCGTTTGTTAAAAGCAATCTCTGATAATAATTTAAAAAAGATCGTTGTATATATAGCTGCTTTAACAAATCATATGTTATATATCTCAATGGCCTAGTTGGTTAAAGCGTCTCGTCTGTTATTTGAAAGACCAGGTTCAATTCTCAGCCTCTCCTTCAGTACGCCTTTCTATAAAACAAATTAGTTGTCCATTTCAAGTGCCCGCTAGCTCGCCTTCTCTCTCTCTCTCTCTCTCTCTCTCTCTCTCTCTCTCTCTCTCTCTCTCTCTCTCTCTCTCTCTCTCTCTCTCTCTGTGTGTGTGTGTGTGTGTGTGTGTGTGTGTGTGTGTGTGTGTGTGTGTGTGTGTGTGTGTGTGTGTGTGTGTGTGTGTGTGTGTGTGTGTGTGTGTGTGTGTGTGTGTGTGTGTGTGTGTGTGTGTGTGTGTGTGTGTGTGTGTGTGTGTGTGTGTGTGTGTGTGTGTGTGTGTGTGTGTGTGTGTGTGTGTATGAGTGTGTGTGTCTGTGCAGAGTCCAAAATACCAATAATAAATCCAACAAATATATGGACTCTGCATAGGCGCACACCTTTACGATAAAATTCAAATTTCGCGCCAAAACTTAGTACCATAGCAACCCTAAAACACGCCATCAAACATACAGCACTTAATCTTAACAAACAAATAATCATAACCACAAATTTTCACATGGCAGGCTCATAACAAACAAGCCTGTATACAAACATACACGTTGTTGCCTGGCAACCAATAACCTAAGAGCACAACAACACATACTTGATGTCAACAAAAACATAACCTATACAAGACTTAACATTCAGCATGGGGAATCGGGAGTTCTAACCCCACATTCGGATAGCGGGCAGCAGCAGCCGGCATAAACTTACACACAACACATGTATACCTTTCATTCTCGTATAGTGCGAAGCAGATTGCTTATATGTCATACCTAACCTCAAATTAACACACCTTACATTCACGGCAAGTGG
Organism: Tillus elongatus; assembly: GCA_964006375.1. NCBI lineage: Eukaryota > Metazoa > Arthropoda > Insecta > Coleoptera > Cleridae > Tillus > Tillus elongatus. The sequence continues at coordinate 56,367,361 of OZ023269.1, forward strand.
GCCTCCGGTACCTGCTTAACACGTGTGTATAACCACATGGCGGCAACTTGGGACCTGACAGCAACAGTAGCCATCTTGGAATATGTGACGTCGGCGGGCAGATGACAGCTGACTCCCGCCATCTGGCACTCGCTGATCCGACGGCCGACTCCCGCCATCTGTCAACGCATGCTCACATGGCTAATTATCAGGTTACCGTTACCCGCCACCTGTTAACGCATGCTCACATGGCGGCAGGTGGGAATTTGGAACCTATCAGTTGACACCCGCCGTCGTGACGTCATCTGTCGACGCATGCGCAGAAAAGTGGGGTGGGGAGAGGGGGGGGGTGCCCGGCTATCTCCTCCAGTCTGGCTGCGTCAGACAGGGAATTGACTTCCCCGCAGTACGCGCGCCAACCAGCTCGCTTACTCCGGCGTAATTCCTTCTTAAACTCTCTTCTGGCAGTCCTAAACTCGTCCCAGGCCGCTTCACCCGATTCTCGGACGGCTCGGTTTAAGGCCCTCCGAGTCCGCCCGCGTAGTACGGCGAGATCCCTGTTCCACCATCTAACTTTGATGGACGGTTCCCCTCTAAGTGGTGACGCGGCCTCGTAGGCTGCCATTATTTTCCCTTCTAGGGCCTCGACCTCGCTATCTAACGCCTCTATAGAGAGTCTACTCCCCTGTGGGCTCCTTGGCGACCCACCGAGGCCTATTAGATAGGCATCCCAGTCGGTCTTCCTTGGATTTCTCCTAGGGGGAGGACTCTCACGGTCCACATCCAGTTCAAAGCTGATCATACGATGATCAGACATTGATATGTGTTCCGTCACCCTCCAGTTAGATATATCCTGTGTTATTCCTCTGCTCGCTAACGTGATGTCGATCACCTCCTGTCGGATAAGATTGACAAACGTTGGAGCTGTTTACTCCGTCGCAATTCCTTCTTAAACTCCCTTCTGACAGTACTGAATTCGTACCAGGCCGCTTCACTCAATTGTCGGACGGCTAGGTTTAAGGCCCTCCGAATCCGCCCGCGTAGTAGGGCGAGATCCCTGTTCCACCATCTGACTTTGATGGACGGTTTCCCCCATAAGTGGTGACGCGGCCTCGTAGGCTGCCATTATTTTACCTTCTAGGGCCTTGACCTTACTATATAATGCCTCTGTAGAGAGTCTTTTCCCCTCTGGGCTCCTTGGCGACCTTCCGAGGCCTGTTACATAGGCATCCCAGTCGGTCTTCCTTGGATTTCTCCTAGGGGGAGGACTCTCACGGTCCACATCCAGTTCAAAGCTGATCATACGATGATCAGACATTGATATGTGTTCCGTCACCCTCCAGTTAGATATATCCTGTGTTATTCCTCTGCTCGCTAACGTGATGTCGATCACCTCCTGTCGGATAAGATTGACAAACGTTGGAGCTGTTTACTCCGTCGCAATTCCTTCTTAAACTCCCTTCTGGCAGTCCTGAATTCGTACCAGGCCGCTTCACTCGATTGTCGGACGGCTAGGTTTAAGGCCCTCCGAATCCGCCCGCGTAGTAGGGCGAGATCCCTGTTCCACCATCTGACTTTGATGGACGGTTTCCCCCATAAGTGGTGACGCGGCTATCTCCTCCAGTCTGGCTGCGTCAGACAGGGAATTGACTTCCCCGCAGTACGCGCGCCAACCAGCTCGCTTACTCCGGCGTAATTCCTTCTTAAACTCTCTTCTGGCAGTCCTAAACTCGTCCCAGGCCGCTTCACCCGATTCTCGGACGGCTCGGTTTAAGGCCCTCCGAGTCCGCCCGCGTAGTACGGCGAGATCCCTGTTCCACCATCTAACTTTGATGGACGGTTCCCCTCTAAGTGGTGACGCGGCCTCGTAGGCTGCCATTATTTTCCCTTCTAGGGCCTCGACCTCGCTATCTAACGCCTCTATAGAGAGTCTACTCCCCTGTGGGCTCCTTGGCGACCCACCGAGGCCTATTAGATAGGCATCCCAGTCGGTCTTCCTTGGATTTCTCCTAGGGGGAGGACTCTCACGGTCCACATCCAGTTCAAAGCTGATCATACGATGATCAGACATTGATATGTGTTCCGTCACCCTCCAGTTAGATATATCCTGTGTTATTCCTCTGCTCGCTAACGTGATGTCGATCACCTCCTGTCGGATAAGATTGACAAACGTTGGAGCTGTTTACTCCGTCGCAATTCCTTCTTAAACTCCCTTCTGACAGTACTGAATTCGTACCAGGCCGCTTCACTCAATTGTCGGACGGCTAGGTTTAAGGCCCTCCGAATCCGCCCGCGTAGTAGGGCGAGATCCCTGTTCCACCATCTGACTTTGATGGACGGTTTCCCCCATAAGTGGTGACGCGGCCTCGTAGGCTGCCATTATTTTACCTTCTAGGGCCTTGACCTTACTATATAATGCCTCTGTAGAGAGTCTTTTCCCCTCTGGGCTCCTTGGCGACCTTCCGAGGCCTGTTACATAGGCATCCCAGTCGGTCTTCCTTGGATTTCTCCTAGGGGGAGGACTCTCACGGTCCACATCCAGTTCAAAGCTGATCATACGATGATCAGACATTGATATGTGTTCCGTCACCCTCCAGTTAGATATATCCTGTGTTATTCCTCTGCTCGCTAACGTGATGTCGATCACCTCCTGTCGGATAAGATTGACAAACGTTGGAGCTGTTTACTCCGTCGCAATTCCTTCTTAAACTCCCTTCTGGCAGTCCTGAATTCGTACCAGGCCGCTTCACTCGATTGTCGGACGGCTAGGTTTAAGGCCCTCCGAATCCGCCCGCGTAGTAGGGCGAGATCCCTGTTCCACCATCTGACTTTGATGGACGGTTTCCCCCATAAGTGGTGACGCGGCCTCGTAGGCTGCCATTATTTTACCTTCTAGGGCCGTGACCTTACTATATAATGCCTCTGTAGAGAGTCTTCTCCCCTCTGGGCTCCTTGGCGACCTTCCGAGGCCTGTTACATAGGCATCCCAGTCGGTCTTCCACGGATTTCTCCTGCGGGGAGTGCTCTCACGGTCCACATCGAATTCAAAGCTGATCATGCGATGATCAGACACTGATATGTGTTCCGTCACCCTCCAGTTGGATATATCCTGTGTTATTCCTCTGCTCGCTAACGTGATGTCGATCAACTCCTGTCGGATAAGATTGACAAACGTTGGAGCTGTACCACTATTTAATACCTCTAGGTTGGTTGTAGCCAAAGAGGTTGTATATGTTAGAGGGAACAAAGCCGAGTTTGCAGCCTGTCGATTTCCCACTCTTCTCACCGTCCAATCACAAACAAAATTTTGAATAACGCGCTAATGTGTTTTGTTTTGATTCGTTTCCCCAACCGCTCTTGAAGTTATTGTCAGCTGTCAACAAGTATTTGAAGTGTTTGTTGAATTGCGATTAGAGGTTATCTTGTGTGTTTTGCCGTTGTGTTTTAAGAGTGTAAAAGTTAAAAATGCCAAGGTGTATTGTGAAGAACTGTATGTACAATAAAAGTGCCAATTATGAAAAGGATAAAGCAACTGTGCATTTATTTCGGTAAGTTGTTTACATGTCTTCTGTTTCCTTGTTTGGCGCCAAATGTTTATTGGTTTTCACAGGTCCGTATTTACACATTGTATTGCTTTTGTTAAATCTTTAGCATTTATTATTGTCAATTGTGTTTTTTTAAGAAATAAAATCTTAATAGTGCATTATTTATTGAATATTTGTAATGAAATTAAGCATTTTGTTTGGCAATTATTATTTGAATTAGATGTATTTACCTATGTAGTTACAGTAGAAGCAGAAAAAAAGTAGAATAGTTTCGTTTTATCTATTACTGCATCTTTCTAGAGGTTCAGTCACTGATAAAGTAGATAATTCGAGATATTATTTTCAGATTTCCCAAAGGTGGTGAAAGATACGAGGCTTGGAAACGAGCATTAAATTTAAGCGATGAAGATATTTTTATGAACTCAAATGTGTGCGATTTACATTTTACCGAGGAATCTTATGATTTAGAAAAATCACCTTTTGCAGTACACTTAAAAAAAGTTCTATACCTGTATTGGTAAGTACTGAATCAAGGTTATTAATTTATGTAACTATTCATTATATATATATATATATATATATATATATATATATATATATATATATATATATATATATATATATATATATATATATATATATATATATATATATATATAACGTTTTAGCGTTCATTTATTAGAAGACTTTTCATTTTATCAAACATCTGGTATTCTGTGCTGAAATTAAATTATGGGTTGAATGTGTGGGACATTGTTGACAAAAGTTTCGAAATTTCCTTTTGCTGAAACGGCGTAAAAAGTTTCTAAACATATAAAAGACTTGAATCTGGAACATTTTTTTGTCTGTTGGTCTGCCGGCATGTACGCCTGTCTGTTAATAGGCGCAATAACTTTCCAATGGATTGACATATCATCTTTGAATTTGGTATCGAGTTATCGCCCGACAAAGGAACGCTGCGAATTGTTTTTGGGGAAGATCGCTTCAGGGGGTATGGGAACAATAAGGAGTGATTTGGTGAAAATTGATATTTTTTCAATAAAACTCGAGTAACACAACGTTTTAAAAGTTTATAAGTACAGGAATACAACTATTTTCTTTGAGCTTAAGCGATGGGACCTAAATTCATTCCATGAAAATGTCTTTCTAAATAAACTAAATTATCACAGCTGTGTGGAAGTTATGATTCAATTTGCAGCACTATGTATTCATGTATCACACCCATAACTCAAAAAATAATGGGCCGATTTTGATAAAATTTGGTGCGTACCTTCCTTTTGCAAGTGGCTTGGACAACTTCATTAGCTAGGAAAATCGGCCCGGTTTTTCCTGGACATTTTTTATATTTACGAAAATAAGATATATATTATATATATATATATAAGTGTTTAAAATAATAGCATACGCACATGCAGCATTGTAAATGGCTAAACCACAATCGCAGTAGCTGTTTAAAGTCCCTGTTATTTAAAAATAGCCATCACTGATAGCAGTGCCATTGAAAAACCGCTGTTTGGCTATATATATATAAATATATTATATATATATATATATATATATATATATATATATATATATATATATATATATATATATATATATATATATATATATATATATATATATATATATATATAATGAATAGTTACATAAATTAATAACCTTGATTCAGTACTTACCAATACAGGTATAGAACTTTTTTTTAAGTGTACTGCAAAAGGTGATTTTTCTAAATCATAAGATTCCTCGGTAAAATGTAAATCGCACACATTTGAGTTCATAAAAATATCTTCATCGCTTAAATTTAATGCTCGTTTCCAAGCCTCGTATCTTTCACCACCTTTGGGAAATCTGAAAATAATATCTCGAATTATCTACTTTATCAGTGACTGAACCTCTAGAAAGATGCAGTAATAGATAAAACGAAACTATTCTACTTTTTTTCTGCTTCTACTGTAACTACATAGGTAAATACATCTAATTCAAATAATAATTGCCAAACAAAATGCTTAATTTCATTACAAATATTCAATAAATAATGCACTATTAAGATTTTATTTCTTAAAAAAACACAATTGACAATAATAAATGCTAAAGATTTAACAAAAGCAATACAATGTGTAAATACGGACCTGTGAAAACCAATAAACATTTGGCGCCAAACAAGGAAACAGAAGACATGTAAACAACTTACCGAAATAAATGCACAGTTGCTTTATCCTTTTCATAATTGGCACTTTTATTGTACATACAGTTCTTCACAATACACCTTGGCATTTTTAACTTTTACACTCTTAAAACACAACGGCAAAACACACAAGATAACCTCTAATCGCAATTCAACAAACACTTCAAATACTTGTTGACAGCTGACAATAACTTCAAGAGCGGTTGGGGAAACGAATCAAAACAAAACACATTAGCGCGTTATTCAAAATTTTGTTTGTGATTGGACGGTGAGAAGAGTGGGAAATCGACAGGCTGCAAACTCGGCTTTGTTCCCTCTAACATATACAACCTCTTTGGCTACAACGAACGTAGAGGTATTAAATAGTGGTACAGCTCCAACGTTTGTCAATCTTATCCGACAGGAGTTGATCGACATCACGTTAGCGAGCAGAGGAATAACACAGGATATATCCAACTGGAGGGTGACGGAACACATATCAGTGTCTGATCATCGCATGATCAGCTTTGAATTCGATGTGGACCGTGAGAGCACTCCCCGCAGGAGAAATCCGTGGAAGACCGACTGGGATGCCTATGTAACAGGCCTCGGAAGGTCGCCAAGGAGCCCAGAGGGGAGAAGACTCTCTACAGAGGCATTATATAGTAAGGTCACGGCCCTAGAAGGTAAAATAATGGCAGCCTACGAGGCCGCGTCACCACTTATGGGGGAAACCGTCCATCAAAGTCAGATGGTGGAACAGGGATCTCGCCCTACTACGCGGGCGGATTCGGAGGGCCTTAAACCTAGCCGTCCGACAATCGAGTGAAGCGGCCTGGTACGAATTCAGGACTGCCAGAAGGGAGTTTAAGAAGGAATTGCGACGGAGTAAACAGCTCCAACGTTTGTCAATCTTATCCGACAGGAGGTGATCGACATCACGTTAGCGAGCAGAGGAATAACACAGGATATATCTAACTGGAGGGTGACGGAACACATATCAATGTCTGATCATCGTATGATCAGCTTTGAACTGGATGTGGACCGTGAGAGTCCTCCCCCTAGGAGAAATCCAAGGAAGACCGACTGGGATGCCTATGTAACAGGCCTCGGAAGGTCGCCAAGGAGCCCAGAGGGGAAAAGACTCTCTACAGAGGCATTATATAGTAAGGTCAAGGCCCTAGAAGGTAAAATAATGGCAGCCTACGAGGCCGCGTCACCACTTATGGGGGAAACCGTCCATCAAAGTCAGATGGTGGAACAGGGATCTCGCCCTACTACGCGGGCGGATTCGGAGGGCCTTAAACCTAGCCGTCCGACAATTGAGTGAAGCGGCCTGGTACGAATTCAGTACTGTCAGAAGGGAGTTTAAGAAGGAATTGCGACGGAGTAAACAGCTCCAACGTTTGTCAATCTTATCCGACAGGAGGTGATCGACATCACGTTAGCGAGCAGAGGAATAACACAGGATATATCTAACTGGAGGGTGACGGAACACATATCAATGTCTGATCATCGTATGATCAGCTTTGAACTGGATGTGGACCGTGAGAGTCCTCCCCCTAGGAGAAATCCAAGGAAGACCGACTGGGATGCCTATCTAATAGGCCTCGGTGGGTCGCCAAGGAGCCCACAGGGGAGTAGACTCTCTATAGAGGCGTTAGATAGCGAGGTCGAGGCCCTAGAAGGGAAAATAATGGCAGCCTACGAGGCCGCGTCACCACTTAGAGGGGAACCGTCCATCAAAGTTAGATGGTGGAACAGGGATCTCGCCGTACTACGCGGGCGGACTCGGAGGGCCTTAAACCGAGCCGTCCGAGAATCGGGTGAAGCGGCCTGGGACGAGTTTAGGACTGCCAGAAGAGAGTTTAAGAAGGAATTACGCCGGAGTAAGCGAGCTGGTTGGCGCGCGTACTGCGGGGAAGTCAATTCCCTGTCTGACGCAGCCAGACTGGAGGAGATAGCCGGGCACCCCCCCCCTCTCCCCTCCCCACTTTTCTGCGCATGCGTCGACAGATGACGTCACGACGGCGGGTGTCAACTGATAGGTTCCAAATTCCCACCTGCCGCCATGTGAGCATGCGTTAACAGGTGGCGGGTAACGGTAACCTGATAATTAGCCATGTGAGCATGCGTTGACAGATGGCGGGAGTCGGCCGTCGGATCAGCGAGTGCCAGATGGCGGGAGTCAGCTGTCATCTGCCCGCCGACGTCACATATTCCAAGATGGCTACTGTTGCTGTCAGGTCCAAAGTTGCCGCCATGTGGTTATACACACGTGTTAAGCAGGTACCGGAGGCCCACTTGCCGTGAATGTAAGGTGTGTTAATTTGAGGTTAAGTATGACATATAAGCAATCTGCTTCGCACTATACGAGAATGAAAGGTATACATGTGTTGTGTGTAAGTTTATGCCGGCTGCTGCTGCCCGCTAGCCGAATGTGGGGTTAGAACTCCCGATTCCCCATGCTGAATGTTAAGTCTTGTATAGGTTATGTTTTTGTTGACATCAAGTATGTGTTGTTGTGCTCTTAGGTTATTGGTTGCCAGGCAACAACGTGTATGTTTGTATACAGGCTTGTTTGTTATGAGCCTGCCATGTGAAAATTTGTGGTTATGATTATTTGTTTGTTAAGATTAAGTGCTGTATGTTTGATGGCGTGTTTTAGGGTTGCTATGGTACTAAGTTTTGGCGCGAAATTTGAATTTTATCGTAAAGGTGTGCGCCTATGCAGAGTCCATATATTTGTTGGATTTATTATTGGTATTTTGGACTCTGCACAGACACACACACTCATACACACACACATACACACACACACACACACACACACACACACACACACACACACAGAGAGAGAGAGAGAGAGAGAGAGAGAGAGAGAGAGAGAAGGCGAGCTAGCGGGCACTTGAAATGGACAACTAATTTGTTTTATAGAAAGGCGTACTGAAGGAGAGGCTGAGAATTGAACCTGGTCTTTCAAATAACAGACGAGACGCTTTAACCAACTAGGCCATTGAGATATATAACATATGATTTGTTAAAGCAGCTATATATACAACGATCTTTTTTAAATTATTATCAGAGATTGCTTTTAACAAACGACATATATATTCATTCATATATTCAAGTATTAATATAACACGGTCGATTTATTATGCATTTGTTTACCGAATTTGAATAACACCTAGAAAACGTTATATGCATTGACGTAATGTATTCTTAGCTGCAGTTTGTAATAAATTATAGTTTCGCCGCAACCTGTACCGCCTGAGGCATATTAGTACGTTTACAATTTATGCGAACGTGATGGAGAAGCGTCCCCGTGAAAGTTATGTATCTAAGAACCGTTATAACAGGTACATGCTTCTTGAGATGAGTTTGTGCGGCTAAAACACAGATGGCCTATGATACCAGAAAACAGTTAATTATTTCTGTTGAAGGTTGGCGTTATATATTAAATTAACAAAAATGTACATATTTAATTCAGGAAAACATTTACAAGAAACAGTGTACCAGGAGTGTTCAATAATAACAGTGGTTTAAAACAATATATATATATATATATATATATATATATATATATATATATATATATATATATATATATATATATATATATATATATATACAAAGTGTTAAGAATGGAGTTTTTAAAAAATACACACACACACACACATTACAGGTACAGACAAAATGAATTGAATACCTTTGCTGCTGTTTACCATATGACACACGCAAACATGATGCGTTTCGATGGTGGGGGTGTAACCTTTGGTTTTGTTTGAGCTTGCACATGATGTTGTTTGAAATAATAGTTAGAGACATGACAACTGTTGTAAACAAACCAGTTTTGTGTTAGCTTCCAAAAAAGTAAGAAACATATAGATTTTAGCTCCTGTGTGTGTGTGTGTGTTAAATACGTAAAGACTGGCGACTATGGCGTTTTCAATTATTGGTGAGTGGACAACAAGAAACAGTCGCTACAATATTTGGCAGAATACGGTGCGTTTCAAGTTGAATCCGCTCAATAGCAGTGGTGTCAATGATCCTGAACAATGGCTTAAGAACGGCATGCAGGAAATTTACAACAGAGTGATTCGAAACTTGAACACCGACACCAAAGTGGGCTTTACATTCTCCGGCTTGGACAGAGACTATCATGTGCCATTTAGGAAGCTGTCACTTTTGACGTTCGAAGAAGTGTGGTCTGAGTTGCACAAGATGTACCGGAGCAATAAGGGGGCCGTCGAAGGTGATGCATTCACCATAACAGCCACCAGCCTAGGATCACCACAGCAACAACAAGACACTGCTCAAGCAACCACTTCACAAGGTTCTGGATTTTTGTTGAAACAACACGTTCCGGAAACAAATCAAGAAGTGAGTGAAAAGCAAGTTATCACACAACCACCACCAACACCAGATGACAAGCAAGAACTGAATGATGAGGGTCTTCGTTGTTGTACCATCTGTTCAAAACGATATCCACCAACGGAGAGAAGCTGCTGTGACAAATGTTTCATCAAAAAAGGTCAAAACTTGGGAAAATCGATGCCGTACAACGCACACTCCTGGGAAAGTTATACAAATTTCTTAAAATGGCAATACACATACGACAGGAGAAAGGTTGCATGTCCGCACTGTAAGAAACAAATGTTGAGAACATCCATATATAGACACAAGCAAATATGCCCAAAGAGACCAGACGCTTATCTCGTACCCGTACCCGAGTAACAAGTATACCACCCTGTACATACGGCCACATCAGAATACATATGCATACTTTAGCAAAACACAAGAAAAACAGAACTGACAACACGGCTATGACTCATTCCCAGTAGGATGACATCAACACTTCATTCGTGTTTGAGCTTGCATAGAAGCTGGTTTGTTGCCGTACATAGAACAAGGTACAGCTAATCAAACCAACATGGTCCAAAATAATAGAAAACGAAAATCTATCAACACAGAAAATACTGGTGGCGGTGGTGGTTGTGGTAAAAAGCTTAAAGTGTTACAAGCTGTCTTGGTGGCAAATGCAGTTGAAAGTATTACAACAAAAGAAGAACCAAAAACGTTGGATAATATCATAGGTGAGCTGTACACAATATATCCAACAACAACAACCGACACAAGTGAACAAAATAATTACGCAGATATTATGAATGCTGTATATCCTACAAACATACAAACAACCGAATATCAGCCTACACACGACGAGCTATTCAATCAGAAGTTGGTGGACATCAATCAGAAAAGTTTGGAGAAAAAATTAAAAACACAAGACTGTGAGCTCATAGGTCAGACAACGTTTTCTCTTCTGCCAAACGGAGATAGAACACTCACTGTCGGTGTTGACCCTCTTTTTAAGTTTTTACCTTTGGTGAAGGTTTCGCAAAAAAACTGTAATATACCTGTGTTTTTCGATACATTTGAAGAATTTTTAAACATGTTACCTACCATAATTGACAATATGGAAAGCCAGCGAATGGGTACAGACAAAAGTGGCGAATCATATACACTAACTAAATACTTGGTTAAAACGCAAAGAAAATCAGTGTTTTTTAAGTTTAAGCTGTGTGGTGATACATATGCCAGTAATTTCAACTTAACCCTGGAAGCATTAAAAATAATAGAAGACATTGGCTGTATGGTCAGAGACCAGCTGTTAAAATTACGTTTTAGCAATTTCTTCGACATGAACATGTTTATGGCTGACATTAGCTCGGAGCTGACCAAATTCAGAGACCGGGCAGTCATACCTTGTGCCTTCTTCATTGCCAAGCTAAAATACTCTGAGAACCTGTGTTTGGTGTGTGAATTTATTACCAAATATCAACTTGTACTGAAAGATATGCTGACTTGTAACAGACTTTAATACAACATTGATAATAAAGATATTTGTAAAAATCTCTGTGTGTTTCATTAACTGTGTTTTCTGTCACAACCAATCTGCGTTAATGCATAGAGGAGGGTTTGAAACCAAAAAAATTACTTTTAACATGTTTCCTTTATTCATAGCATAATACAAATTATTTAATGTCTTTGGTGTTGACCCAGGAATTATGGGTCTGATAAAAACTGAGCCATTTCACATAGGACTTGGTGCCTTTTTTTCTCAACACTCGTTCGATTAAATACATGTCAGAGGATAAAGTCTTTTGTAGTTCTTGCTCGTAAAACCCTCCGCTGATTGGCTTGCCTTGCATATCTTCTAGTAAATACGTCACTGGACTGATGGGTTGCACCGTTGTGACCTTAAACAATTCTGCGGACCAGCGCGGTGTATATCCTTTCTCAAATATGGTTTTTGCCTTGCTTATAGAATATGTAGCCACTTGTAAGAACCAGACAAGTGAAAGTTTTTATATATCTTCTCTTTCAACGTACGTATGACTCGTTCAACCATTGCTGCCTTCTTCACACTATACGTACTGTAATGATTGATGTCGTGTTTGGTCATTAAGGCCTTAAATTTGGCGTTAAGGCCTTAAATTTGGCGTTGTAGAATTCCTTGCCAAGATCAGACTGTATGTGGGAAGGTGCAGTGCTGTTACCTAAAATATCAGCCATGGCTTTAGTCACCTCTTCAGCATTTTTAGATTTAAGCGGACGCGTCCACACATACTTTGAAAAACAATTGATCACCACCAGAATGTACTTGTAACCGGAGTTTTCACGATGATAGTCTGTAAACTCGGCCAAATCAATCTGCCACAAGTCATCCAAACCTCTAATTATGGTGGGCCTACGTTTAAAATTGATTCTAGCTGGTTTATACAACTCGTTTATAATTTGTTTCTTGGCATCAGATGGTTCAGCGTTACGTTGTTGTTGTCGGCGACGCTTCATGGTGATGTTGGATTTAAAAGTATCCACTTGTGCAAATCTTTCGGATTTTTGTCTATTTCACCCAACTTCTTCTTTAGCTTGTGGTTCTTTGACAGATTGATATCTTTTAAAACTTGAGCTGTTATGGTCTTGGTTAAATTTTTCAATTTCTGTTCAAATTCGGTTTTCAAATCTTCCAACTCAGGCTTGTGCACAGCCTCTAGCAGTATGGCTATTAGTCTTTGTGTCACTTCATCTTTATTCTTCAGATACTCAGCTTTATGTTTCTGATAGTCGTCCACCCAGGCATCAACAAATGTTTTAGTTACGCCATCTGTGGAATCAATGGGGTCCGCGACGTTACACAATCTATGGCGTTGCAGATCAAAATCATCACTTGCAGTTCTTGGGAAAATCTCTCGTTGAACCACTCAGCTATGTATAGAGCGGTTGTTGTTGTTGCTGAAGTTTGCAGCAGTACGACCTAACTTGTCGATAGACATGATGAAACTGATGATTAGCGTGTGCTAGCTCTTTATATGATGTGAGCCTCCCTCAGTTCTTCCAGGATTGACTGTATCTCATTGTTATGAGCATTATTGCCTGCAACTTGGGAAGCCATCAGGAGTCGAAGTCTGTCAACCAGTTCGTTCACATCATCCCAGTACACATATTCTTTCTGTTGCTTAGTATGCAGCATGTATGGCATGCCACGACCTAAAGTTAACGAGGAAGATCGCGCCCTAGCACCTGCTTGTTTTTCCAAAATTGGTTTAATCACCTGCTGATATTTGATAGAACTGTTTCTTATAACGTCTTCTTTAGGATCGTTCTCTTTTCTGTGCAAACTAGTAACTTCCATAATGTCTGCATAGTCACGTAGGTTAGGTTAGGTTTGAATGTGAGTTGTCCATGTCGGTCCCTCCACCGCGACCATGAGGTCTTTTGTGGCTCACGCCTAATATCTATATTTCGTCCAACAAATCCAGCCTCCTGCAGAGGTCGATAACCTTTGTGGGCGAAAGTTCCTCTGGAGCAAGCTTTACCTTGCCAAAGAGCAGGTATCTAGTCCTGTCCGCTGCCGGACAGGAACACAGCACGTGCTCTGCTGTCTCGTCATTCTCCATACACAGCCGGCACTCGGTCTCCTGACCGACCCCAATACGGTGCATGTGATGCCACAAGCGGCAGTGTCCTGTATACAGGCCGACTAGAGTACTCAGTTGTTGTATGTTCATCTCTAGAAGTTTTTTAGCCCTTGACTCCGACAGGCCATTTATGAAGGCCTTAGAGTGAGCTAATCCTGGAAGATTTTGCCAATATTGGATTGTCATTCTTTCTGTCCAGGTGCGTTTTGCTGTGCAAGATGTTATTCCCAGCACCGGTTCTGGTCTGACAAAGTCACTCTGGGCACCACTCCTGGCAAGCGCGTCGGCCGCAACGTTGCCATCATGGTCCGAGTGACCCGGTATCCAGACCAGCGACACCGGTAGGAACCAAGAGCCTTTATTGCAGCCTGGATATCTGCATATATCTTTATCGATTTGTTTGTGCACAGGTCTTTTAAACTTTCCCTTGCACACATCTCGATGGCATACACTTCTGCCTGGTGTGTGGTTGCGTACTTGCCGAGGCTAGCTGATAGTCTAGCATCGGTGCTGCCCCCATATGCGCTCCTACTCCCAAATTGGTTTTGGAGCCGTCAGAGTACCAGCAGAGGTCCGCTCTCAACAGGGTCGTTTGGTTCCGGTCCCAGTCCTCCCTTTCCGGGAGGACGATCTTGAAAGACAGATCTCTGCTGATTTTTGTAGGCATCAAGTCTGAGACCATTCCCAGAATCCTGTGACAATCACTGTCATCAAGGAGACCGGACCCTCTCAAACTGACTTCCCTCGGCATGTTATCTGCCGTTTGTTTTAGTCTGTATGTTGTCCACCTCGCCACCCTCACCAACCATATGTGAAGTGGGGGAATATTAAGGAGGACCTCCAGAGCGGCTGATGGTGCGGTGCTTATCGCTCCCATTATCATCAGACAAGCTTGTCTCTGTAGATGAGCCAGTTTGGCTCTCGCGATACCACGAAGTACCTTAGGCCACCAAGCTATGGCTCCATATGTTATCATTGGCCTGATAACCACTACATAGAGCCAGTACATCTGTTAGGGGTTTGTTCCCCAGTTGTTACCACAGATTCTCCGGCAGGTCCACAGGGACATTTTAGCCCTGCGGATAACATTTTCTAACTGTATGTCCCAGTTGAGCTTCTTATCTAGGGATACTCCCAGATATTTTGCTTGGCCCGAAAATGGAATGGTTTCCCCCATAAGAATAGGTGGTTTTAATTTGTCCAACCTTCTTCTTCTGGTAAAAGGAACAATGATCGTTTTGCGGGGGTTCACAGACATCTGTTCCCTCCGGCACCAATCATTGATTACATTTAGTGTGTCTTGAAGAGTACTTGCCAGTTCCTCCTCAGATTTGCCTCTAACCATTATGACAAGATCATCAGCATACGCCTGGACCTCAACCTCCCAGAGTCCGAGGATAGCCAGCAAATGGTCCACAAAGAGGGACCACAGCAGGGGGGATAGAACGCCCCCCTGAGGACACCCCCTCGCAGCCCTGACGCCGACCACCTCTCCCCGCAACGAGATAATAATGGTCCGATTGCGCAGCATGTTTCCTATCCAGCCACAGATGGTAGGTTCCACCCCCCTAGCGTTAGTGGCCTCATAGAGGGAGATCGGTAATGCATTATTAAATGCTCCTTCGATGTCGAGAAATGCCGCCACCGCAACCTCTCCATTTTCCAGAGAGTGTGTGATCTTCTCGACGAGGTTATTGAGCGCTAACTCAGTTGATTTGCCAGTTTGATAGGCATACTGGTGAGTATTTAGGGGGTTATTGGGTAAGATGTTCCCCCTAATGTGTCCGTCCAGTATTTTTTCCAATCCCTTCAGGAGGAATGATGTAATACTGAGAGGTCTCAGTGATGTAGGAAGGAGTTCCTTACGTCCCAATTTGGGAATGTAAACCCCCCTAACCACCGTCCAGCTGGATGGAATGTAGTTCCAGGCCAGACTGGCTCTGTACAGCCTGATAAGGTGAGGTAGGAGAATCTCCAGTCCCTTTTGTAGTAGGACAGGTACCACCCCATCCTCCCCTGGCGACTTGAATGGCTGGAAATGATTCACAGCACACTCCACTGCCGAGGCTGTAACTATTCGCCGAGCAACCCGCCAGTCCTCCCCATGAGAGCGTTTAAATCGTCCCTCAGCCGGTAGGACCTCTCCGTTGCTTAGGATCAGACAATCTGGGAAGTGTGTGTGTGTGCTAAGAGCTCTAACGTTTCTTTCCGAGATTCAGTAAAGGAACCATCTGGTCGTTTTTTCGATCACAGCTCCTGAACACGGTCGCGTGAGAGAATCCTGTGGATTCTGGCGCTGCTGGGCATATTATTAATGTCCCCGCAGAACCTCCTCCAGGACTCCCTCTTAGCGTTCCTAATCTCTTTGTTATAGTGTGTTAGAGCGGTTTTATATTGCTCCCAGTTGCCTGTAGTCTTAGCACGATTGAAGAGACGTCTAACTTCCCTTCATAGTTTATCGAGGTTATTATTCCACCAAGTAGACCCCCGACTGTCTCTCTTTGATCTTAGTGGACAGTTTTCGTAATATGCAGAGACAACAGCTTCCCTAACCTGTTCAGCCGCAATCTCAATCTCATCACGATCCCTCACTGTGGGGATAGCGGACCCAAGCCCGGCGGCGAGAGACTGTTTGTACCCCTCCCAATCCGTCCCTCGCGGGTCGCTGTACTCCACCACAGGTCTAGGGCCTGTTACAATCTCAAATAGGATATGGGCATGGTCAGAACATCAGGGTTCAGACGACACCCTCCATTTGAGAATTTTTGAGCTCAAAAGCCTTGAGCTGATCGTGAGATCTAAAACCTCTCTCCGATTAGCTGTAAGAAAGGTGGGTTCCGAGCCTATGTTGTTGACAACCAGCTCCTCCCCTAAAATGTATTTAAATAGTGATTCACCTCGTCTGTTAGTGTCCGTGCTCCCCCAAGCCAAGTGATGGGAGTTCGCATCACATCCCATTACGAGGTGATAGTTGTTCCTCTTGCAGTAGGCGATCAATTTCCGCACCTCTACTGGAGGTGGTTGTTCTGCATCTCTGTCTCCAGGGAAATAGGCCGAACAGGCCACTACTTCCAGCCTGGTCCCCCCGGATGTGATCACGAGATGGATGGATGCCATGTCCTTGGTGCAGTATTCTGAAAGTGTAAAATACTGCAAGTTATTTCTGATCCAGATACAGGCTCTGGGGTTGGTACCAGTGCCCACCTCTACTATCTTACCAGAAGTGTTACCCAGCCCTTTAGTTCGTTACGAATTGGCGGTCCAGGGCTCTTGGAGAAGAGCAATATCTATTTGCTCTTCCTTTAATTTCATGCTAAGGAGGTATGTCGCAGCCTTAGCATGATGCAAATTAGCTTGAATGCACCTTATGTTGGTGGGCATGGGGGTAGGAATATAGGTGTGTATAAAGGATAAAGGAGTAGGTCAAGGAGCTCGAAAGGAAAGGGAATTATGGTAGTCGTCCTAGGGGTGGACTTTCCTTTCCCCTGTTGTTTCCCTCTGGAGGTTCCAGTGGAAGGTTGAATCCTGCCACCTCCTCTATTGGGTCTGTGTAAGTCGTGTCCATGTTTGGTCCCACGAGCAGCAAGGGAAAATAAACCTCTATGGAAGAGCCCCGCATCCCATGAAGAGGCATTTACACAGAGAGGTCGCCCGGTTTCCCTGGGGAGGGTTAACGTTAGCGACAGAATTACCATCCTGCCAATGCCCGGCCATATCGGCCAGAGGCATCATCGCTTCGGCACCAACCCGCCAACAACCTTGCGATGTGGTTTTTTTTATAGAGGACTCTCCTCGTAATGCCGGTCAATTAAGGCAAGCATTCCCGGCCCTCCTAAGACATGACTAGGTAGGGTTACGGTCTGGTTAGTTCATTTTGTTCACGTCTAATAGTAGACACTATCCAGGGTGCACCACGGGGAGGCGAACTAACTTTACACCCCATAGTCATGTAAAGCTTGCAAATTTTGCATGGCAGCGAAAACAGGTTTTCTCAAAAATATCAATTCCAACAGATGATTAGTGCCGTTTAATGTTTTTGTTGTTTATATACCTCCCAATACTCCAATTAACGACTACTACCTCTTGTTTGAAGCTCTCGAGTCCCTGTGCATAAATATGGTCCCGAGACATTCTTAGTTGGTGACTTTAACATGCCTGAATATGCTTCTTGTCGTCAGAACGACCCCTCCGCTCGTGTGTCTGCTTTTCAGAATTTCTGTAATCTACTACTCCTTGGGCAGTTTAATCATGTTGAGAATATTAACAACAGGATTCTTGACGTGGTTTTGTTTACAGGAACCTGCTTGGTGGGGGAGGCTCCTGATTCGCCTGTGATTCCTGATGGTCATCATCCCCCCTTAATCATAGAGTTTCCTTTCAGGGGTTCAGTGGTCTCTTCCCCTGTTGGTGACACTGGGCAAAGATCATATAATTTTCGAAAATGTGATTTTGTCAGATTGTATGCGGAGCTTGGCGGCTTGTGCTGGGATGGCATGGATGGGCTTCAGGATGTCGATTCTATGCTTGACTTTTTCTATTACAGAATTTACGACTTGTTTGATCTGTATGTTCCCATGACTGCTCCAAGAGCATGTAATAGGTACACCCCCCCCCATGGTTTTCTAAAGAAATTAAGGTTAGTATCAAATATAAATATTCATTATGGTGTAAGTTTAAGAAGTCTGGAAATGTGGAGTTTCTGGATAGATTTAGGGAGCTGAGACAAAAACTTAGGAGAGACATTTATCTTTCTCGAGTAAACTACTTTCAGAGGGTTGAAAGAGAGATAAGGTCTAATCCTAAAAAATTCTGGAACTGCTCTTCTCGACGCTGTCAAAACGTTTCTGTTGGGAATTCATCTAACCAGCAACAGGCAGCTGACAGTTTTGCTTCTTATTTTGCGGGATGTTCTGGTTCCGCCCCCACCTCATCGCCTACAGCTGCCAGCCTGGCTTCGGGTGACATCACAATGTTCTTTGTGGATGATTTTACAGACGAAATTATTACTGCCGCTAAGAGAATTAAGACTAACATGTCCTGTGGACCTGATCTGGTTCCTGGTTTCTTGGTGCGTGACTGCTTATATGCTCTCGTGACTCCACTTAGGAAAATCTTTAAACTGATTCTTAGATCTGGAACATTCCCCGCGATTTGGAAGCTGTCACGGGTTTTCCCTGTCTTCAAGGCGGGAGATAGTGGTGATCAATCAAATTATCGACCAATAGCCATACTATGTGTCTTCTGTAAGATTTTCGAGGCCTGCCTTTTTCAGCAAATACTGTTTCACATCAAAAACAGACTCTCTTTCTCAGCATGGTTTCATTCCAGGTAGATCGACTGTAACAAATTTAGTTGACATTACACAGTTCATTGCGTCCGCTCTTGACCGCTCTTCACAGGTTGATGTTGTGTATACTGATCTATCTAAGGCCTTCGATTGCCTAAATCACTCTGTTCTGATTGACAGGATGAGGGCTATCGGATTCTCCGAGGGCTTGCTTGGCTTGTTCAGATGTTACCTGGATGGAAGGAGGCAATTTGTTGAGGTTGGGGGCTTCAAATCTAACACCTATCACATAACCTCGGGCGTGCCGCAGGGTTCCATACTAGGTCCATTACTATTCAATATTTTTATTGACCCAGTTAAACATGTTTTACATGTTCCTTTTTTAATGTATGCAGATGATATTAAGATTTTCGCAAACATTTCGAGTGTTGATGACTGTTTGTGGCTCCAGAACTGTCTTCAGACCCTAGATGAATTGTGTTGTCAGAGTGGTCTTTCTATGAATGTTTCCAAGTGTTGTGTGATGTCCTTTACTCGAAATAAGCACGCAATAACTTTCGGGTACAATATAAGAGGGCTTCCACTTGATCGCCCCGGGACAGTTAAGGACCTTTGAGTTGTTTTTGATGGTACTCTATCTTTTAAACCACACTATGAGCAGACTGTCAGCTCTGCTTACAAAACTCTAGGGTTTCTGATAAGAAACAGCAAAAATTTCTCACAGACTGACACCCTCCCCCTGCTCTTTAGCTGTTTGGTTAGATCCCGATTTGAATATGGCCCAGTTGTGTGGGCTCCTACTTATGAGATACATGTGGTAAGCCTGGAATCAGTGCAAAGGAAATTTCTAAAATTTCTTAGCTTTCGTGAGGATGGTCGATATCCGTCTATTGGTTTTCCTCAGGAAAGTTTACTTCTTCGCTTTAGTCTGCAGAGTCTTTTGATGCGCAGGCAGTGCAGTTTCATTATATTTTTATATAAACTGGTTAATTCTATGTTCGACTGCCCTAGTCTGCTTCAGCAACTTAATTTCAATGTGGCTCGTATTGCAGCACATTTTCCAGGCACATTCTATCTCTCGACTGCTCGTACACGATTGCTGCGATCATCTCCAATTTACCAGATGTGCAATGATTACTCTGCACTGCAAGACCGCCTAGATATCTTCTCATGTAACATATCAGAGATAAAAATGTTTTTTAAAGCGATCTAATTTGTGACTTTTTTTGTATTGCTAGTTTGATTATTGTTAGTTATTATGTTTTGTGTATTGGCCCATCCTTAATTTGGCTTTTTAACTGTTGGATAGTGTATGAATAAATAAATAAATGGCTGTGTTGATAGTTTAGTCGGGCGAGGACGACTTTTAGATTTTTTCGCCATGCTCACAGTATGTTGAACACATGAAGACTAACACACACGCATCAGTTTAAATATATATAAAGTGATCGAAGCCTTTGCGATACCGTCCTCTTGCTAAATCACAATCTTTAACAATCACCATCACATCCTGCTTGGTCTGCCAACATCCACCACACAGTGTCTTGAACTTTTCAAAAGTCATATCAGTGGTCACATGATCGTTGTACACATGTTTAAGATTTGTTTCCTCCTGTTTGAATAACACCACAACGTTTGCATTGTCACGTACCAGTTGTTTTGGTACTTTGCTATATGTCTGACAAAGATAGAAGGAATCAATGTTTTTATGCAGGCCCATGCAAAAATACGCTTTTATTTTATCTTGCATGTCACACGCCACATCATCAAAGATAAAGATTGAGTTGCCTAAGGCATCTGCTGGATCTAAGATTTCATCGTTTTCACTATACGGATAGTAACCAACACCTTTTGTACCAGCCAACACCTCCTCTAACATCTTGTATTTCGGTTGATACAACGACTTTGAATACACATACACGTTTGCAAACTTTAAACCGTTTGCTTCAAATAATAAACTCAGCATGACATTTGTTTTACCGCATCCACTTGGACCACATATCAAACAGCGCACCGTGTAGGGTAACAGAAGACCGTGTCTGTCTTGTGTAGCTGTTTCCACACGAACAACATCGTCCAAGTCTGTAACTGGTAAGGTTGCTGTTGTGTGTTTTACAATACGCATCGTTAACTAGACTAACACCAACCTGTTTGCTGTAAGTATAAATACTGACGGTTAATACACCAACACTTTAGTATCAATGTTGGTATTTAAGGGTGAAGGTCTCGTCAACACACTCATCAACAAACTGCCTGTTGAGTTACACATACCAGGTTATCAGTTTTGTGGGCCGGGCACTAAACTTAAAGAACATCTTACCAGAGGTGATCAAGGTATCAATCCTTTAGATCGTGCCTGTCGCGACCACGACATCGCCTACTCTCAATCAAAACAGTTGAGTGACAGGCATCGAGCAGACGAGGTGTTGGAACACCGAGCCAAGGAACGAATCAAGTCGACGGATGCAAGTTTTGGTGAAAAGGTTGCCGCTTGGAGTGTAGCAAGAACAATGAAAGTTAAACGAAAACTTGGTATGGGTGTGAACAAATTCAGAAAAGCTAAGAATGCTGGTGCTGGTAAGAGAAAAGTTGGTGGCAAGGTGCCGTTTAAAAACATACTGGGTTTAATGTGAGGCGCTATCAATGTGGGTGAGCAAGTGCCATCTCTGAAAAATCTGCTACATGTAGCGAGAAAAGTCATCCTAAATGCTGGTGGTCGCAAGAAAGTTAAGGTACCTCGTGTTATTCCTATACCTAAAAGCGGAGGCTTCCTGCCACTGTTACCTCTGATATTTGGTGGACTATCTGCGCTAGGAGCTTTGGGTGGTGGTGGTGCAGGCATTGCCAAAGCCGTGAACGATGCTAAAGCAGCCAAACAAAAATTGGAAGAGGCAAAACGTCACAATCAAACAATGGAGGCCATTGCTGTGGGTAAGAGAGGCAGTGGTGTGGGTGACGGTCTGTTCATGAAGAAACACCATAGCGGCTATGGTTTGTATTTACACAAGCCAAAAAACGTGTGACACCTTTACCAGCAAGACCTCTAACAAATGTAGATCTTGTCAAGTTTGCTGGTAAAATGAAAATCCCATATTTTAGAGGTGTATACATGCGAGATGAGCTACCTCGCAATGCATCACGTAAAAATGAATCGTTCATCATGAATTTGCAAACAAACAAGGAGCCAGGCAGTCATTGGGTTGCTGTGAGAAAACGTGGTAACATCATCGAGTACTTTGACTCGTATGGAAACTTGAAGCCGCCTGTGGAGCTGCAACGTTACCTTAAAGACTATTCCATCTTGTATAATCATGATGTGTATCAAACATATAATACTTTTAATTGTGGTCACTTGTGTTTAAAAATTTTGCAATAAAAGACTCAAACAGTAGCCTGTGTGTATCAGTCATGTCGCTAACGTTTGAGTTGAAAGGCTCTACATCCTCCCTGTCATTGGAAATATTTCCTCCGATAGTGTTGGACCCACGGTTTGATAATTCGTTGGCACTCTCAAATTTTCACACCTACAACACCATACCAAACATAGAGGCGGCTGTAGTAAGTTGCATTTTTATTTTACACTCGAAGCCAAACCAAAGAAAAACGGTGTGCTACAAGAAATAATAATAAATAATAATAATAATAATAATAATATTTATTCTGGCAAAAATTACACAGCCTTGTCAAAAAAATACCAAATATAAGATTATAGAACTAAAATTGTGAAATAAACATCAAAAACAAACAAAAATACAATATTGAGGTATTGACTTAAAGAATAAAATGCATACTTCATAAGAGTGTTTTTTACATTTCTCCTAAATTCTCGCTTATGTTTTGATCTTATATTCTGGGGGATTTTATTGAAGAACTTGACACCCCAGCAATTCACCCCGGTTTCAGCTCTTTTTATTCTATGATAAGGAATGGATATGTTCTGTCTGCCTCTGGTACCATATTCGTGGTAATCACCGTTTTAGTTGTAGTCCTCTTGATGTTGGTAAGTATATAAGACACTTTCCAAAATATATGCTGAAAAGATGGTAAGTATACCTGTCTTCGTGAATAAGGTTCTACAACTTGTACGGCTGTCTACAGAACAGATTATTCTTACTGCAGCTTTCTGTTGCAGAAATATTTCAGACACTCCAGGGCTACTCCCCCATATTAGGATACCATAGGTAGCCCTACTTTGGAAACATCATGCATGATAAGCTGTCAACACTGTCTGGTAATTACTGATGTTCATCAGACGCCTCAACAGATACAGACACGACGCCAATGTGCCCTGGAGCTTTTCAATGTGCATTGACCAGCGAAAATCTGATTGTATATATACACCAAGAAATTTCACAGATTGTTTTTGTCTTGGTTGCGTTTGGTGGGAGCTGATATTCAAGACTTTTGTTTTGTTTACATTGAGTTTCAGTTTATTATTTCTAAACCATTCTCCTGCTTCCGACATTGTGATATTTCTTCTCTCATTAAGTTCAGCTTCATTTCTGCCAATGTTAACAAATGAGGTATCGTCTGCATAGAGAGAAACTGCATCAGACGAAACGTTCTCTGGAAGATCATTTGTGTATATAATGAATAGGAGAGGCCCTAGCAGCGAACCCTGAGGTGCCTGACCCGCATGTTTGTGTCTGCCAACTCGAGTACTGTTCATTTAGCTTCACTCTTTGGTATCGGTTGGTAAGGTATGACTTAAAGAGCCTCAGTGGCAAACCCCTAATGCCATAGTGTTCCAATTTGGTTAGTAATATCTCATGTGATACTGTGTCAAATGCCTTATGTAAATCACAATATATGCATTGTGCCATATTGCCAGAGTCCAGCGCCTCACTTAATTTATTTGTTGTGTTTACCAGCGCAGTGACTGTTGATTTACCTCCTTGAAAGCCATGAAGCTCCTCACTGAGAAAACCTTTTGCTTCTAAATATTCTTCAAGCTGTTGCTTTATTACGTACTCAAATATTTTTGAAAGTGCTGGCGAAATGGAAATAGGTCTAAAGCTATCCAAAGAGGCAACATTGCCACCCTTATATGCCATTCTTACGTCTGCTTTCTTAAGTTCCTCTGGAAACATGCCAGCCTGCAAACATTCATTTACTAAAGCTGTTCTTGGATCTAGTATGCTGTAAATAACTGTTTTTAAAAATTTTACATTTATTCCATAACAGTCTGGCGTTATTTTGGCTTTCAAGGCACATACCACTCTCCAAACCTCCAGCGACGTCACCTCCCGCAGATAAAATGAATTCATTGTATTAATAACTTTGGTCTTAATATATGTTCGTGGTACTATATTACTTCCGTTTATTTGTTGAAAAATATTTTTACTTATATTAGCAAAATAACTATTACATGCTTCTGGTGTTAATGAAGGTAACTGTTTACGTTTTTCTTGTGTTTCACCCTTTATAATCTTCCATGCAGCTTTTTGCTTGTCTTCCGCTTGCTGAATAGCCATGGCAACCCCTTCAGCCTTTGCCGCTCGAACTTTGTCGCGATAGCAGTCTCGGTAGGTTTGGTATGCCATTAATGACTCGTTATCTCTTTTCACCAACCATATTGTGTAGAGTGCATCCAGCCCGTTTTTATGACATTTCAATTCATTGGTATACCAGTTTACCTTTAGTGTTTGAGTTTTTATCCTAGATTTTCTTTCGGAAAAATATTCGTTGTAGCACATAAGGAAGAACTCATGAAATCTGGAGAAATTTGTCTGCGGATCGCTGTTGACAAAGTAGGCTTCCCAGTCAACAGAACACATGACATGCAAACCGTTTTAAGTTTTCTTCAGTAAAGTATCTTTTGTGTGTTTCTGTAAAACTTTGTCTGATAACCTGTTTTTTGTAGATAAGCACCTGTCCAAGATGGTCAGAGATGTGTAAATTTAGTGTTTCAGTTTTTATGTGCTGCTTTGAGATATCTGCAAATATATTATCCAAGCATTTGGAACTAGTACTTGTAAAATGTGTTGGTTCTTCAAATAAATGAGAAATATTAAAAGACTGAAGCATTTTGAGGAGTTTCTTTTTTGATGATGAATTATCCGTGTGTCCAAAATCTTGATTCCAATCGCCTGCGATGATTATGTTTGCCTTAAAGACTTTAGTCAGCTTTAACAGTGTACTCTCTAGTTTTTCTATTAAGATGTCAATATCACCAATTGGCGACCTGTATACTGTAAGGATTATACAGTTCATCATTTTGATATAAATACCACATATTTCATAGTGCTTCTCCAATGAAGTTTCTAAGTAATTATCTATGTTTTGAAACTGTACATTCTTCCTTACCATTATAAGCACTCCGCCATGCTCAAATGTATTGCGGGTAAAGTAACTGCCAATTTCAAAGTCTTCAAAAGTTACATGCTTCAGTGCAGTCTTGACCAACCAGTGCTCCGTCAAACAGACAACCTGAATGTCACTACGCTTTTTCAAGAATAGCTCTAATTCATCCACCTTCCTACTGATTGACTGAACATTCAAGTTAAGTACAGCAAACAGAGGAGCATGTTGTTTATTTGTATAAGATGCTAGATGATTATCTGTGGAACTTGACCCACAGAAAAATTTCCTTTCGATTGTGTAGTTCTGGGAAATGTAAACTTCGAGAAAGCTACACCCCTAGGCCAAAATGTGGGTTTATATATTTCTTCTTTTAGGGTCACATCAGCTCCAATTTTAAAGCCCTTACTATCTGCACGCTTAAGTTTGAGTTCTTCAACTATAAAATCCTTTCTTTTTGCAATATCCTTTGCCTGCAAATATTGCTGTATAATGTCCGATGTTACATTTTTATTTACTCTTGATATAAACAGCCAAATTTTTGGTTCATTTCCCAAGAACTGTGCTGTATTTGCTTTATCTGTATCTTCTCCAATACTGATTGTTGACCTATTTTTAAATTTCTTCTTATTTATAACAGTTTTCCAGATATTTTCCTCTTTTTCTTTTTCCTGTGGTAGTAAGGGCATATTATCATTCAAACCAATGCATTTGTCCATAACTTTTTCTTGAGCCATTTTGATTTCCATGTAGTTTTTCCTGGAATCATCTTTATTATTTATTTGGGTGTCATTTTTTGTTTGTTCATTGTATTTGTTTATGTGGATTTCATTTTTATCCGTCCCTTTTTTTGTCTGTCTATCTGAACTTATCTGCCATCTACTGCTATTTTCTTTATCATTTCTTGATAAAGTAATGTGATTTAGTTTATTTTCCAGCTGTTTATTTAAAATTTGTAATTTAACACAATTATTATGTTCCCTTGTAACATCCTCTTCCAATTTAGTTACCTTTTCCATCAGCAGTTTATTGCTAACTTTCATTTCTACCACCAGCTGTTTGAGGAAATTGTATGCATCCTCTTGGAATTCAGTGTTTGTGTTATTGTGTGTTGTTATAGTGGTGTTTTCTACAGAAAGTGGTGTTTCACAGCAAACTTTCTTTCTTCTACCACAACTGGGATGGTAAATGAGTTTACATTTTTGGCAACTAACAAATTTTAGTGCACTTTTATCACAATAATTGCAATTCTTATCACTATCACTCAATTCACTACCTTCCCTGTCGGCCATTTTTATATAGTTCAATGGAGCTTATGAAATTAGTGATCTGGAACGATGTATCCAAAACTAAATGGCTCGTATCTATCTCAAATTGAATAAGTTGCCTGCGAGTGCTGGTGTCGCAGATGCAAGTAAACTGTTTAGTTTGAAAGCCAACAACAACACTTTGAAGTGTGAGATACAGTGCAAGTACGACATTGATTTGACATAGTGAGCGGATCTTACCACGATGGCAAACCGACACACACGCTATACGAGTTTGCTCCGATGGTTGATCCGGGGTATGCAGTCGACATAAATCCTCACAGTAAACTGTTTATGCCCGTCAACACACGCATCATTTCCTATATAAATGTAAACATCCTCGATCAGAATGCAGTGCCTGTGAACTTTCAAGGTGAAGAGATCATCGTGATATTGCAATTGAGCAAGACACCGGCGGTATGTTAGTTATAAATAACAGTGATGACGGCGAGCAACAGCAGTCAGTATCTTCGTTACCTGCATCACAGACGGTTCTATCCTTGGAGAACGTACAGTTTCTAAAATCATTGGGTTATAATGTTGAGCAAACTACATATCTTCGCAGAGCGAAAGGAACACCATGGTGAAAAACAACAGATTTTGCTATTGCCTACCGCTCAGTTACCTGTGCTATATTTTCAAAGATTACCGAAGGGTGCTGTTTAGCCGCTTGCTGGTACGTATCACTCGCGGTCAAAACGATAAAAATTGCTATATTCTGAGCGGTGCACAAGGGGCCGACAAAGCTATAAAGTTTAACATTGAACATATGGCATTGCAAGTCAAACACATCCATCCCAGTGATGTGATACAACAGCAGCTGTTGACATCGATCGCCCAAGATAAAAAGATTCTTATACCGTTTAGAAAATGGGATATGTACGAATTACCAAATGTGAGTCATTCAAACAAGGACTTGTGGTCTGTGAAGACCTCCTCAAACACCGAACGACCTCGCTTTGTTACTGTCGTCTTTCAAACAGAACGCCACCACAATCCTAGAAAAGATATCAATCAGTTTGATCATGTGAACGTTCGAGATGTAAGACAAATACCCACCGAAGGTATGAATCTGAACTTTGAACAAGCAAATTATCTGGAAGCATATAGAAACATGATTGAATTTCAACGAGCATATCTCGGCAGAGAACCGCAGCCTACGTTGGATTACAAAGCTTTCGAAAACTATCCCATGTTTGTGTTTGATTGTTCAAAGTATACGGATTCCATCAAACCGTCCACTGTCGATATCAAATTGGAGATGGAAAGTAACCAGAACTTCCCAGATCACACCAAATGTTTCTGCATAATTATACATGATTGCATCATCGAATACTCTCCACTCTCTAACGTTGTACGCTATATCTGAGTACAAGACCGCTACGTCCACCTCTCTCTCTCTCTCTCTCTCTCTCTCTCTCTCTCTCTCTCTCTCTCTCTCTCTCTCTGCGGGGCTATATAAGCCAAGATGGAAGTATAGTTGGGCAGTGTCAAGATAAAGTTCGTCGTTGTCGACACTCAAGGTTTCTGTCTGCCCGAGTTCACACCTAAAGAACTGGTGATATATAATGGGTATCAAACGGTGCATCATGTGTTTAAGCCGCCACAACCAATGCGTTTTCTGTCTGCTGATGTAATCAAACAAGTTAAGTTTCTGCAGACCCGTCACCATTGTATCGACTATAATTATGGTACTGTTTATTTGGAAGAATTGCCAAATATCCTGGTGAAGCATATCGTCGAACAACAGGTGGACAGAATCTATGTGAAAGGTGAGAATAAACAGAGATTTCTGACACAGATGCTCCTCACTTGTGGTTACCGTGTGGACGTGATCAATTTGGAAACAAACGTGGATTGTCCTAAGCTGGTGCCAGACATTCCTATGTGTATGCATCACTCACCAGGATACACTAGAAGCTGTATATGTAGCATAAATAATTGTATGTTGCTATTTCGTTATATTGTAAGCCTAATGCCTTAATAAAGTTGTAAATTATATATTGTATTTTTTTGTGCTAGTACCCTCACAATCCTTAAAGCTAGTAAATAAAACACATGTGTTCATTTTATATATTTATATTAGCTAATACGTTTGCGATACATGTGCAGAGAAGTGTTATATTTAAAACAAAAGTACATCAACATGAATGTGGTAAGACATGTGAGAAAGCCAGTGGCTATAAACACAAAAATATACTTTGAAGTGAACAGCTGGGCATCAGTCCACACAAGTGTTCTCCAATCAGATGTCTCACCACGGCTGCCATTATCAAACAGAAACATAACCCTGTAACGCACCACATCAGATGACATGCTTTTGGGTGACATGTTGTACGTTGCAAGTGGTATGAGGTCATCGTTGTGTAGATATGTTGTTGTTGTAAAAGCTGACCATATCATGCAGTCATCGGTGTCGAAACAAATTCGTTCTTCTGCTACATTGGGTGGTTTATGAATATACAACACATTCGGACACAGTGCTGTTAAGATGATGAAACCTGCTTTAAAAGGAACCATCGCGAGTGTTACGGATGTCTGTGAATACTTGCTCTTGAGCATAGTGCAAACACTCCAACATGTAATATTTAAATACTGGTGTTACGGTGTCGAGTAAAGTTTTTATAGTTTGGATGGTCTGCCGTACATTGATGTCCCACTTACCCAGATCGTTTAATATTTCCACTATGTTTTACATAAAACATGTGTAAGTCCATGCAAAGTGTGATTCTTTCAGATAGTCCAGTCTGGCTTTAACCAATACCTCAAGTCCAAGCAGCTGTTCCACACACTCTTCGTTCAAAAATAGATGGATAGATGTGAAACTGTTATCGATGCACAGGGCTTTTTCACTTAGTACGTTTGAATAGGTTATGCGAGAGTAATTAAGCTGATGCACTATAAATCTGTTAATTGGTTCGTCTTCACCTTTAAGATATTTCCTACATAACTCACGTATGTTGTCTAGGAAATTGTAAAAATCCCACTCTTTCAAAGCCAAATATTGGTTTTCTTCATCCAGCGACAACGGGTTGACAAATTTCAGAAGATTTGTAAAGTCGTTTCTTGCACTGATACGTGTAATCAATTTCAAGGATCGTCTAACAGTAAAAGTGGTTTCCATCAAAAGCCTGTCTTCAGCTTGATACTTGTTAAATAATACTCTTCTCTTTTGGTGTTCTGTGAAATCGGGACCGTCGTTTTCATCAACGGCGGCATAGTCGTCGCTGTCGTTGTTGTCACTCTCTGACATCTTCATACAATCACAAGTGGACATGTTTACACAAACTCGTTGACGTTTCAACTGACACTTGATGGACGTGTTAAGTAGGTTTTGTTGTTGTCCCACCACAGACTTTGGTTGTATGGTTCTGCTTGGTTTATTGGTAAATTTTAAAAATCTATTGCCATCACTAAATACCGTATCATATTTCGTGTATACTCCATAATCTTCCAGATGCTTCTGCGAGACTTCAACAAACTTTTCTACAGCGACACAATCTTTGTGCTCATATTTATCCCAATCGGCATTGGTTGGCAAATTGGCGAAATATTCTCCGCAAATTGTATATAACATGTTCGTCACATCTGTTCTGTGAAGTTTCCATGTGAGAAAATCAATGGATTTTGTACGTTCAGCATATTCAGCATCAAGAGATGTATAACGGTGTTTTAATATATCGTCCAGATGGTCTGCAAAGCAGTGGATATCATCGCAGCTTCCAAACTCGAATTCTTGATTAAATCCTTCTCTCATCGTCTCGAGTGTTTCGTGTTTAAGTTCTGCCTCGGCTGGTGGTTCGATTTCTATGTTCCTTATTGCGAGTGTGTTCTCATCATAATAACTTTTGTATTGGGTTTTTGCTTTGTCGGGTAAATATTTGAAAAATTGTTGACTTGCATCTGCTCCCGGCTTGCATTGAATGAGGGCCAATGCAAAAAATGGTGTAGAACAACCGTTAACTAAATATACTGTGACGGCCACTTGGGGTGGCCGGGAGTTTCTACTAGTTTTCCCTAATATGGGGAATTTTCGGGCGGATTTCCGGAACACGGCTTTACAACGGGATCCTGATCGGGCGCCAGCGTCTAAGATTCCTCAGAGTAGACGCGCTCTCTTTCGGGATATTTATCCCCTTCCCCAGCCACAGTCAGGGTACACACAAGCCTAGAGTAGTTTCCAGTGGAGACAGGGTCCTCCTAAGCCAAGACAAAGTCCCCCGGGACTTCTGGTTCTGGTCTTTATTAAAGAGCTGGAGTTGAAATGTATTTGGGTGGATATTCTGGGGAGACTAAATGAAATATCGAGTAAATTAAAATAAAATTCTATTGTCTATATACACACGGTGGTAACGGGGTCCTGTTACCAAGAAGCCTAGCAATAATGGGCGGCCAGAGGCAGAGGTGGTTATTTGGGTTTAAATCATGGTTACGCGCAGATTATACGGGGGCGGTAAAGCGGCAACGACGTTTAAGCGGTGCAGGGTGGTGGCAGGATAGTGGTTAATAGCGGGTGTTCCCAGGCGGGCATGCAAGTTACGGGGTGCGTCGAACACCACATCGAGCTAAGCTAGCTGCGCACTAATTCGTATGGCACAAACAAGCATTAGCCAGGATACAGGGGGGCGGCTTCCCGGAGGGTCGTTTTTGACTGGAACGGAGAGTGCAATCACTCCAACCGTCCCGATACACTATTCCTCCGCTCGGCCGCTTCCCTTGTGATCCCGGGGAAATCGGAGCCTCGGGACCGTGGCCCCCTAACCACCCAGGCGAAGCCCGCGAGCACCGCCCCTGGCGATGATAGCGTGCAGCGGTTTTCAGCAGGCCCCGTCTCACCGCCCGAAGGCACCCAGCGCTGCGACAGAGCGTTAGACAATTTTACCACGGGCCTGCTAAATAATATTCGACTGTCACGTACCTGGGGCTTTCCTCGGCGGCGATGCTCATACGGCAAATTCTCCGGCGGTGCCCTGCACTGGCCTTGCTCTATGCTTCTTCGTTAAGCTGATCTTTTCACTCGGCGTATTCTACCACGGCTCCCTCATGGTCGACGTACTGGCTTCTCCACGGCGACACTCGTACTACCGATTCTGTTGCGGTTTCCGACCTCACCGCTATTCCTAGCCCTGCGCTCTCTGCGCGTGTCCGGCCTTCGGCGACTCCCGATGCATTCTCCTCGCGAAAGCAACCTCTGCGGCTTAACGTGTCGGGCTTCGCGTATTATTTTACCGGAGCGTACGCGAATATTCCCACCGTTACAATTGGTAATTGTAGTTTATTACGCGGCTGCAGTTATTGTTGCTGCATTTATTATTGCGGTTTATTATCGAGCTAGATAATCCCTTCAAGATTAGTCACCCCGTGACACATTCCCCTCACTTGCGGAAGAAAAAAACGTAGTTTTTTTCTTATTGCGCGAACCCCGACTGCCCCTGGCTACCCATGTACAAAACGGCAAGAAGCGGACAACAGAGCCAGTGGGATCTCCCCTGCCCCACCTTCTGGCAACCGGACCCAGATAAAAATACATCCTACATTCTAATAGACAAACAAAACTTCAAGTCCTTACACGCTAATTCCATACCTGAGCTGTCTATAAAAAAAAACACAAGATCCTAACTTCTAATAAATAAACAAAACTTCAGGTCTTTACACATTAAACTGAAACAAAACACAATTTGCCAACTGGCTCAGATTATACTGTCCTCACCTATTGTCCGGCTGTCTCTGCACCATCGGGGTGGCGCTCTCTGGGAGTGTCTCACACACTCCCGCTTGACACTGTACTCACTGTATGTAGAGCGGCCGCCTGTTGCAGCTGTAGTTGCCTTGGCGTGGTCCTCCCTGTCAGGTCCATGGCGTGTCGGCTGGTACCAAGTGGTATGGTTTGTCTAGGCAGCAGCACCCGTCCCGAGAAGTGGCCTCCAAGTGGGCTGGCTCGCTGGCTGGTGGCTCCTGCTGGTTTGTAACAGATTACATCGGGTTTCCAGCCGTGGAGCAGTCCGGCTGCCATCTCTCCTTTATAGGAGTACGGTTCCTGGATGAGGGCCACATCCGTGTTCCTCAGAGCCATCAGTAGTCCGGCCGTGGCTGCCCTACTGTGTTGGAGGTTGACCTGAAGGAACCTAAGTCCCGTTAACCCTTAATTGATTCCCCAGTGGGCGGAAGCTAACCCTTCCCAGGCCCCAGAATGCCTTGAAGGAGTTTCCTTCAAGGGCTCTGTAAGACGTCTGGTCGGTCGAGAAGGCGAGAGTCTGTCCTTTCTCCTCTTCCTTCCTGCTTAGAACCGGCCAGTGTTGCGTCCCCAGTTCAGGGTTCTGGATCTTAAGTCTACTGATCACCGTCTCCTGCGGGACGGTGTCAGGGATCCGTACGAGGACCTTGCGTCTCTGGGAGTTCCTTGGGCTCGACGGCTGTCAAGTCCGCCCCCTCCCAAATCTGACCGAGGCTCCCGATCGTTTTCCGCAGCCAGTCCCGCGATTGCGGGCCGGCACAGGTTATCCAGAGGATGCCCCCCGTCAGGCGCGCCCGGAGGAACTGAGGCGGGCTCTCCCCTTTCTGAAGAGAGTCCACCGCAGCTACCACCGCAGCCTGGATCAGGTCCGCCTTCCCCTGGTCTAGCGTGACCTCAGGATGGCGTCTGTCAATCACCGCCATCCCGAGGCCTTGCGCAGCCTCCCTATAAGAGCCAGTCTGCGCCGGTGTTCCGGCCTTGGTCCCTTTGGGAGGTCTGTCTGTAGTAGGCGTGCTAGAGCCAGAGCGCGGCGTCTTCTGACTCGCACTCTCCTCTTGCGCCTTTACAGGTGCCCTGGCACTTTTGGGACGTCTGTCTGTAGTGGGCGTGCTAGAGTTCCAGCGCGTCCTCTTCTGACTCGCACTCCCCTCTTGCGCCTTTACAGGTTTCTCGACCGTCCACGTCCTGGTCGCCATTTTCTGCGCCCTCCGGAACTTCTTTCTTTGCGCCCCAGAAAGACGCTTGGACTGCCGGGGCAGTCCCTCTACTCTAACAGTAGAGTCCTCACTGGTGGAGGGGCCCCCGGAGTCCGCGGAGCTCGCCGGCCTCCAGCTTGTGTGTCGGGGACAGGTCTCTGGCCGAAGCTACCCCCTGATCCCCCGTATCTACGCCGGTCGTGAGACCTCCAGATTCCGCTGCCGCCCCCTGGCTCGTCTCCGTTACCGGAATATACTCAAGGCACAAGTCTGTAGCCGGAGCCACTTCTCGAGCCTCATTGGTTTTGGTTTTATATGTGTTTATTATCTTCATGTTGTTCCCACGAGAATGGGGGAAATATTGTCCACACCATCAGAACCTCCTGTGTGGTGCAAGGCGGGTTACTCTGGAGGGTTGCCCGGTACTCCAGAGGTTCCGTTCACGACACCATCGCCCTGGTGCCATCCATCCATAGGCACGGGTCACGTGACACCGTAGATAGGGGGAGTTTAGTTAGACCTCCTTGTCTAGATCCGTCATGTTTAGTTATTAGCAGGGTCACCTCGTGAAGGATGCGGATGTTTACCGCGCATGACGGTCTTGGGGAAAGCTTCACCGAAAGTTTATGATGTTATTTCCACTTCCTCAGCTTGCCCCCTGGAGTCCTTTGGCCCGCGACTCCTTAACCCCGCTAGGTTGACTTACCTGTATATACCTACGTCTCAGTTGGTTAAAAAATACTAAAAAATATTTTAGGTTCGTTTTAAAAGAACTCTTGTTTATTGTCAGTTATTTGTTTAATTTTGTAAAAGTTTTATTTAATGAAAATTAAGTAACCTGAAAACTTGATACATTTATACCGAAATCTTGTAAAATTTGCTATTAGTGAATTTTCTTTAAAAAAAATTCTTCAAATGGGCGCTAATTAGGCCCCCTAGAATACATATCCGGGGTCAGTTTGAATTTTTATATGTTTATATATATATATATATATATATATATATATATATATATATATATATATATATATATGTGCACAGCTATCTTTGTCCCCTCCACCCACCGAAAAGGCACCCAGGCCTCCATGATATATCGTTAGGTTTTTTATGTTTAATTTGCAGATTTAAGCTTGTAACAATAAGTATCTTTAAAGGCAACATGAGAGGGGTAAGGAATAATTAGATTTATTTTATACTTTTTTTTTGACACATTTTTAAGTGTAACACGCCTCCATATATAAATCGTTGAAAACAACTCCGTTTGTGTTTGCTCCGGTACACGTATTATACGTATACGGCACCAACAATGTTGACAGATCTACATATTAGGTTTTTGCTTACTACTAAGTGATCCTGTCCTTGGCCTTGTTAGTTTTTCTATTTTAGACCCTATTATTTGTCTGGAACCGGTAAAAATCTCGTCTTAAAATAGACTGCAAAATATTGAGTCTATTTATTTATATTTACTCTTTACTTGTATCGCTTCAAAAGGTTGCAAAAAAAGCGAATGGCTGGAACTAATAAAAATACCCTTCTTTATTTCAGAATAAAACTGGGTTCGCCTAAAAACTTTCGTTTACAATACTTACCAAAAATATGTGAGAGGAATAATTAGATTTTGTTTAATCTTTTGTTCTCATTAAAAACAGTTAGTTTTATTTTAAAGTTTATACTTAAGTAAACACTTTTTTATTTACTTATTATGCTTTTATGTTTATTCATATACTATTTGTCTACTGTAGTGTTATTATTATGTATGTCATTATTGGGCTGAAAAACACAACAGCAGAAGGATGGGATGAAATTCCTATGGTGATTTTAAAGAAAAGTGCAGAGGTATTGTCGGCACCATTATGTCATCTAATTAATAAAACTTTTGAAACAGGTATATTTCCAGACAACCTTAAAATAGCCAACGTACGCACCCTATACAAAAAAAGTAATACCACAGGCAACACAGAAGATCTTAAAAACTACAGACAGATAGCAATTCTACCAAACATATCAAAAATTTATGAGAAGGTATTACAAACACGAATTATGAAGTTTTTTGAACAAAACAATCTGCTTACGAAATACCAGTACGGCTTTAGAAGAGGGAAAAATACAATAAAATCAGCCTACGAAATAATATCCGCAGTGTATGATGCTTTTAATGATGCTCATGTGGTATATGGACTTTTCCTTGATTTAAGTAAGGCATTTGACTCGATAAGGCATGATATACTGTTAGCAAAACTAGAAAAATATGGTATTAGAGGTATTCCTTTGAAGCTTTTAAAATCTTATTTAGATAACAGGAAACAGAACTTAGTTGAGTATGGTGACGATGGCAAGAAAATAAGTTCCACATATGGAATCATAAATAAAGGAGTTCCCGAAGGTTCAATTTTGGGACCTTCCTTGTATATAATTTACACAAACGACCTGCCAAACTGGATAGATAAAAGGATCAACATGTATGCTGATGATACCGCAATTGTTTTTTCAGACCATAACCTCCCTAGACTTAAGACTGACATACAACAAGTTTTGTCTAAAATACAGTATTGGTTCACGGTGAATAACCTGACACTGAATCTTCATAAAACAACGGTCATTGAGTTCAACACCAAAGCAAAGGAAGAAGAAAAAAAGAATATTGAACTGGAAGCTTCAAAATCCGTACCATTGGTATACTCAGCAAAGTTTCTTGGGTTAAAAATAGACGCGAAACTGGACTGGAAGAACCATATAGACGAATTGGCCAAGAAAATTTCAAAAACACGTACCTTTTAAGAACACTCTCTAAAGCATCTTCTAAAGCTATAGTGATTACAGCTTATAATGGATTGGTTGGATCTATATTAAGATATGGGATAATACTGTGGGGCGGTTCAGTAAATATGAATAAGCTGCTTTTAGCACAGAAGAGATGCATAAGATCACTTCTTCACTTTTTGTGAAACAAAACATGGACATATTTTCTACAAATATCCAAGATCACGACTACGAGCTATGTGGAAAACAAAATTTAAACCTGCCCAGAGCAAGAGTCACTCGGCTACAGAAAAATGCAAAATTTAGATTAATAAAAATTTACAACAACATTCCAAAAACAATCCGAGATGAAATAAACAAGCATTTTAAAAAAAGCGTAAAAAATATATTGGAAGAGAACCCTATATATACCATGGAAGAATTTTTCAATATGAACTTTTAGTTTTTAATTTACTTTACTAGAAATGTATTGTATAAAATAGGGATGTATTATATGTAGAATTTGTTTTGATTTATTTATATTGTACAAATGATAAGCTCAACACCCAACGGGTAATATAGTTAAATTGATTATATATATATTGAGTTAATAAATGATATCTATCTATCTATCTATAAATGAATTTATTATTAAAACAAATTATTTCATCACTGTCACTTGTTTGAGTTTTAGGTTTGATTTTGTATGCTTATATTTTATTTGATATTCACATTCTACCCCTACTTCAATTTCATTATAGACTACCAGATGAGTAATGAAATTGACGGTTTTCTAATAAACAAAACCTTAACGTCATACAACTCGAGTTAAAAAAAATCAACTTTCATCAAATCAACCCTCATTCACCCCCACGTCCTGGAGCGATTTTACTCAAAAACAATCCCAACCATTCGTTTGTCAGTTTCGTGCCTATTAACAGACAGACATACAAACCGACAGACAAAAAAATCTTCGTTTCCGAATCATGTTTTCTATGTCTTTTGACACTTTTTACGCCATTGCAACAAAAACAAAAACAGATTTCTGTCACCGTATTGACGATGTGGAAATAAAAATAAAGTGTTGTGTCTAAAAAAAGTCGCCAAGAGGATTTTTGTCTTTTTTTTTTTTAGAAAATTGTTAATTGCCTAATTAATACATTAACCTTTACGTAGCTAACGAAATTGTTTTGTATATAAATATTGTCTTTTTGATTAATATTTTTAGTTATCTTAAAGGGTTAATAGTGAATAATCGGTACACATATCATATTTTAATTTTACAATATAGTAAATACAGTAGTCACAAAAGTTATGACAGTAAAAATGCCATAAAAGTCTCAGCATGCAATCGACTTTTGATTGAACTCAATAATTCTTAGTTTTTTGACGTGAACAAAGGATGCTGGGCAGTTATTTGTAAAACATTTTAGCTTTCCAAAGCGGCAGTATATATGTATATATGCTCTTATTATTACTATGTAATGCAATCTTTATCATTATGGTCTAAATGCGATATCCCATGTTCATTGCTACTATGACTATTTGTTTTCCGTAGCTCTTTTAATTTCACTATAGCTTGTACACTTTACCAATTATTGGTCTAAGGTTTCCAACTTTCCGCTCCATACATCAGAACAATGAAACTTTAGACTTTATAAACATTTTCTTTAGGTTTAAGTTAAATAACAATTGAATAGTTGCTTTGCCACCGCCATTTTCTGAGTAGTCACATTTATCATCAGTTAAAACACCCTCAAGGTACGTAAACATTTCTATTTGTTTGTCGTTTAGTTTTAAATGCATTGTTGCACTTCTATCCATTCTTATCTGTACTGATTTGATTTTTATCATTTTAGTTTTAGTTTAATCCTTTCTAGCGCACGATCTAGAACATTGAACATTATTTGCATTTTTGCATATTTCATGGAACTGTAGTACATTTATTTTGATTTCCGCTGTCTTTTCCTTGAGTCTACTTATAATGTTTTTTGCGAATAAATTGAATATGGCGATAATTGACGTCCTTGATAAACACCGCTTTTTATTTTAGCTTCAAATTCATATATTCTGTAGTACTTTGATTATTGTATAGATTGAGAATATTCCGGCTGTCTTTCCAGTCAAATGTAGTCTCTCTTCATTATATGAAATAATATTTTCCAATCCACATTATTGAAGGTTTTTTACAAGTCTACAAAGGCAATGAACACATATAGGTATCAGTTTCTCTATGATTTATGCATCGTTTCTCCAGCTCGTCGGTTTGGTCTAAATTCGAACTAATCTTGGTTAGGGCAGCTCTTAATTTTACTTCTTATTCCACTTTTTACAATGTTTAGTAGAATCTTTGCCACGTGACTGTACACGTATGTCCTATAGTAATCCATTGCATTTACTATTTTAATAATAAGGAACTACAACTCCTTAAAGATGTGTTTTGTTAGTTCAATTTTTTGTATAAAAATTAAATAAAGTCATAACTTGTTTTGTGTTATACACATACATCTTAAATGTCAACTACAATTTTAAAAAACGTTTCTTTCTACAGTTATCAATTCACAAAATCTGAAAACAAAAAGGGTTAGAATATTGGCTTCAGAAGTGTAAAATGCCTATTAAGTAACTATTTGTTAAGTCTCTATACTTTCTATTATTTCTTTTTCAAATTATTGAAATTATTTGAAAAATTAATGTATCTTCATTTTAGATTATTCAAATGCCATATACATAGACTACATTTGGAACTAAGAACGTTGACTGTACCTATCTCAAACACATTTGCTTAATTCATTCATTTCAAATTGGTAACCATTAAAAGGTGTTTTTTCTAATAGCATTGTTCTAAATGTGAAAAGGTACCTATTTAGCAATCAGCATCGCTGAATAAAACTCTGATCTTGGTACTGAATACTAAACGTGTGATAAATTTTCACAAACTTAATCTTTATAGTTTTTTAGAATAAAATGAGAGAAATAAAATATTTAAGGACATAATGTGCGAAAAGAAGGAAGTATTTTGAAATTTCAAACTTGTAATTTTTAGGACAGGGTATCATATTGGCAAGTAGCGAAGTTCATTGTAAAATACTTTACTATTGAGATTAGGAACCAAATAACTTTATACTTGAATATCATGTTCGTTATTGTTTTGAAAGGAATTTCGATGCTGTTAAAATGCTTGTATCATACTAAAACAATAAAACTATTTTTATTAGATACTTTTTTCCCTTAGGGCTCGTCCGCGTCATTGCCGCCCCGATAGCACCGCAGCCTTTGGCTTATTGTGCATTTATTAAATACTTACTTGCCCATACAATTTATGCAGTAACTAAAACATTTGGAGTGTCACTCTGAAGAGCTGCTTCTTTCTGGAAAAGCATTCTCGTTTCATGTTTATGCACTTTGAGATAATATAGTATAATCTTTTTGTATGGCACTAACTATCAATTATCTGGTAAATA
This sequence comes from Tillus elongatus, assembly GCA_964006375.1. Lineage (NCBI taxonomy): Eukaryota > Metazoa > Arthropoda > Insecta > Coleoptera > Cleridae > Tillus > Tillus elongatus. Next base: position 56,407,061 of record OZ023269.1, read on the forward strand.
TGGTTAGTAAACTAGTCAGTTGTTCTAGTAAACGAGTTTAAAAATATCAAGCCTCCGTATACGTTTACTAAACAAATTTCTATGTACCTAAGTATCTTTATCGTCTATTTGGTTATGCTGGTTATATTTTGACCCTGCTAAGTTAAGTGCTGACCCGACTTATTATTTTGTACTCAATTTATTATTTTTATAAATAACGAAAAAGAGTATTTTGAATATTTTACTCGACAGTGAAATTAGTTATCATTTAAATAATAAAAATTAATTAAAACATGTATTCTAAACTTTATTAATTGTTGTTGCCTTTACTTTGTGAAACGGTTCCATATTAAATGAAGTTATTCAGAATATGGCACAAATAAGTAGTTTGAACCTAAAAATGTTTGGGAATCGACTAATGTACCTACGTAAAACTAATGGCTTGGTTATTGCAACAGCGTGGGAGGATAAAACAAAACATATTTTAAACAATAATTTAAAACAGGTAAACAGCCTGTAAAATAATAATAACAGTTTCTTGATAAGTACACTTGGAGAACCTAAATCACCACAACACATATTTTTAAAGACCTGACGATCGTTTCACTAACAAAGTTAACGTCATCAGAGGATGAAAAATTTTAACTACTTTACTACTAACATCACCTTTTATACTGAATCTTAGGTAAAGCACGATACTGAGAGGGAGACTAAATCACAGGTCAATTCTTCAGCGTATTGTATTTTAGTGCTGGACGAGGTTTTTGAACTTCCTTTATCACTTTTCCTGACAGGTTTTGGAATGTTCCGTCTAACATTTTTGAGTTTCACATTTTCTTTATCAATGTGGTGGTTATTATCCCAAATATGTTGTGCAACGCATGACTTGTCCACCATATCTCAGCTGTGCCAGATGTCCACGAAATCTGGTCTCAATGGTTATCTTAGTCTGCCCAACGTATCTACGATTACAATATTTACAACACACATTAATCAATCCAGATATCCGTTATATATCGGGTTGCTTAGTGGAAAAATTAATTAATAGACACAGGACAAAGAAAATGTTAACGGAATGCACGACATTCAGAAAATATAAAATAGAGAAAAAATTTGTTTGCCTACCTTTTGAACTGCGTACCAAAAGAGGTCTCGAGAGCATTTTAAGCTAACTTTCTCGACAAAAAAAATTAAGAAATTTGTTAGGTAATACGAAAGATAAAGATATAGCCACTGAAATGTCGGGTATCGATGAGATAGGTTGTAAAGATTGTAACCTTAGATACGTGGGGCAGACTAAGAGAACCATTGAGACTAGATTTCGTGAATATCTGGCACAGCTGAGATACGATAGTGTGGACAAGTAATCCGTGGCATATTTGTGATAATAACCGCCACATTGATAAAGAAAGTTTGAAACTGTTAGACGGCCAGCGGAGCTAGATGCGTACGAGAGTATTTATATTTCTAGGGTAATAATGGTGCAGATAAACATGAAACCTGTCATGTAAAATGATAAAGGAAGTTCATAAACCTCGTCCGGCAATTAAAATACAATACGCTGAACAATTTGCCTGTGATTTAGCCTCCCGCTCACTATGGTTCTTTACCTAAGATTCAGTATAAAAGGTGATGTTAGTAGTAAAGTAGTTAGAATTTTTCATCCTCTAACAACGCTAACTTTGTTAGTGAAACGATCGCCAGGTCTTTAAAAAGATGTGTTGTGGTGATTTGGGTTCTCTAAGTGTACTTATCAGTGCTCATCACAGGTTCCAGTATTCACTTAGTGAACAGTTTCTTGGCCGTTAAATACACGAATATCAAGGATATATTGAGTTGGCGCCAGATTAATAAGAAATCTGTTAACAATGTGTACTAGTAAATTAGTAATGAAACAGTTTACTTCCTCTAAGCATCAAGTTCAGTAACTGATTTAATTTTATATTACACATTTCAAATCTTTTTTTGTGTACTCGTATATATTTCAGTAAAAGTTTTGGTATTATATCACTGTCGGCTGTAAACAATTTTGATACTCATATATTGAAAAAAAATTAAATTTATATTGGATGCTTTTTACCGTTTTAAGTTAATTTTCTTTAAAAAAAATCACTAATGCGGAGATCTAGACTTTTGAATTTTGAAAAAAATTCTTTAAATGACCGCGAACTAGGTCCCCTAGAACCCATATGCAGGGTCAGATACCTTCCTTTTGCAAATGGCTTGGATAAGTTCGTTAGTCAGGAAAATTGGCTCAGGTTTTCCCGGAAAATTATGTGTTTTCTTAAAAAATAATTATATCTCCGGAAATAACAAAGTAAAGGCAACCAAATTTGACACGCTGGTTTCTGTCATAAATGGTATCCTATGCACCAAAATTCAGATCTCTTATCTTAAAAGACAAAAAAGTTCGAGGTAAATTAATTTTTAGATCAGAATGTGAGTGAAAAATACTACAAGAAATGACTAACAAGCTCCTAGATATGTGTCAAGTCGTTATTTTCCTTGATTTCGTTCAAATATGAGCAAAAATACATTGTAAATCAAAATGGTTTTGTGTAAATTGTTAAACCGTTGAACAAATGGATATACCTGCTAGTAAATGCATGTAGTGCATAGCTCAGTGGGCTCCGTCCCTGTACATCGTGTAATCGACTCCCACATCACGAGTTCTAATCCTAGTTAGTGAATTTACTTGTTTTTTACTTTTTTTCGTCTTTGATTCAATTTTAACGCCAGCTGATCAGATTGTGTAATTCCAATATTTATTTAGCGACTTTTTGTTGAAAATGAAAGATAAGCACTCTTAAGACTTTTAATTCAAGTTTAATAGCTGCTGTTCTTGTCCTTAGTTGGTAAAACCGTTCCACAGTTAACATAGACGTAGAGATTTGTGACATCAGAAGAGGTTGTTTTCTTTTCTACAACCGGATTCAATTTTTACAGCATCCACACGCAAAAGAATTTTCTCTGTGTAGCCACAGCGAACTTTCTTGTATAAAATGTTCTTTTAAAAGCGATTTTTTTATAAATGAATTTAATGAATTTTCTTTGAAGAAACATTTGTTGCGAATGTTTGTATGAAAAATTATTCAATTGATGGAACATTTTTTAAACGAAGTTCATCGGAAATGAGGTTTTAATGGATGTTCGTGCAAACAAATTATTTTATTTTCAATTTTAATTACAGATTAGGTATATAATTTGAATTTTATGTATTCTTTTAGCAAAATTTTGTGTAAAAGATATTTAGCCAGTTTTCGCAGAAAATTTTTGTGCTTCGTAGAAATCATTTTAAGATGCTTTTGTGAAATGTTGGTAACTAATGATAAATGTTTAATAAGTTATTATAAATAAACATGTTTACGGATTTTCTTGAAAAATTGTTTGCAAATTTTCATGAAATTATTGTTGTGACGTCGAAAAAGTTTTTGTGGAAAATTATATTATGATAGGTGGCTAACTTGAAACGGTTCTTTGGCCAGGAAAATCGGACCAGTTTTTTTTTAATTCATGTAATTTATTTTTATTAGCGAATTTTCTCGTACAAAATGTTCTCCTAATAGCGAATTCTCTTATGAATGAATTTAATGATTTTTCTTTGAGGAAACATTTGTTGAAAATATTTGTATGAAAAATTATTCACTTGATGAAACATTTTTTAACCGAAATTCGTCGAAAAGAAGATTTTTATGGATTCTCGATTTTATTTTGTTTTAATTACAGATTAGGTATATAATTTCAATTTTATATATTCTTTCAGCAAAATTTTGTGTAAAAATATTTAGCCAAATTTCATACCTGCTTTCATTAAAAATACATATTTGCCATTAAAAACATTTTAATGAAAATTCACTACCATAACGCACTTGCTGCGTCCAGACTTTTTTTAGACGCTCTAGCTTTTTAAATTATTAGTTATCTCGTATTTTAGAATTTTATGTCAATAAGTTAGCTCTTTGTTAGTTTGTGTAACTATATGTGTACCTTGCCAAACGGCCTCCGACCAAAAATTTAGAAATCACGGTTTAATGATGAATAGATCATGGTTTAATCGTTATACACAGGTATACGTATTGGCCTCCGTTTTTTCGTAGTCGCCTGCGGTTTTGGAGGCGAGTTCTTTGAACGCGTATATATTTTGGAGGCGAATAAGACATAATGCATATATATATATATATATATATATATATATATATATATATATATATATATATATATATATATATATATATATATATATACATATATACATATATATATATATATATATATATATGTATATATATATATATATGTATATATATATATATATATATATACATATATATACATATATATACATATATATACATATATATATATATATATATATATATATATATATATATATATATAATTTTTAATATAAATGTCAAAATAAAAACATCAAAAACTTTCTAAACTGTCACACACCAAAATTCTCTTCAAATTTCCAGGTAGAAAACATTGTAGTTATGTTTGCTAATATTTCTACTGGATCCATAATATTTCGTCTCCATTTTTGGGTAACACTTTTTTATTTTAGCGTAGTTTCTCAAAAGATCTAAAGATCAATATCACCATAAATTTTGACGTCTGCTTGACAAAGAAATAAATAATGATGGAAGAAAAATGTACTGAAAAAGTGAAAGAAGAACCCTGTGATCGTACCCAGTACCCTTCGGTTCAGACGCACACGTTCTTACCACTGAACCACGAGGCTCCTACACGTAGTGTATTTGTTCCATTTCATCAAGTTTTATGAACCAGCGCTGTAAAGGTGACGTCACGCTTTTGTTCTGTGATGCTATTTTTAGAACAGAAGATTTGGCAACATGGCGGACGCAGCAATGATTACAAGTCACGTGGAAAATGTACATACTGTATACTCATATATATATATATATATATATATATATATATATATATATATATATATATATATATATATATATATATATATATATATATATATATATATATATATATATATATATATATATATACGTGTTAATGATAGTCATATAAAAACTCTCTATTTATCAAACTTTTTATATATGTATATATATTTTATTTTATGGCATATATAGGTTGTAAGTGTGATGCAGATCTATATATTTTACCGATCTTGACCACACCATGATTGCTTCCAGTGGACGCAAGAAGACTGCACAATGATAGCGGGATTTATATATATATATATATATATATATATATATATATATATATATATATATATATATATATATATATATATATATATATATATATGCATATATATATATATATATATATATATATATATATATATATATATATATATATATATATATATATATATATATATATATATATATATATATATATATATATATATATATATATATATATATATATATATATATATATATATATATATATATATATATATATATATATATATATATATATATATATATATATATATATATATATATATATATATATATATATATATATATATATATATATATATATATATATGCATATATATATATATATATATATATATATATATATATATATATATATATATATATATATATGCATATATATATATATATATATATATATATATATATATATATATATATATATATATAATCCCGCTATCATTGTGCAGTCTTCTTGCGTCCACTGGAAGCAATCATGGTGTGGTCAAGATCGGTAAAATATATAGATCTGCATCACACTTACAACCTATATATGCCATAAAATAAAATATATATACATATATAAAAAGTTTGATAAATAGAGAGTTTTTATATGACTATCATTAACACGTCTTTGCGATCTTCTATCAATACTGCAGCCATGAGTATACAGTATGTATATTTTCCACGTGACTTGTAATCATTGCTGCGTCCGCCATGTTGCCAAATCTTCTGTTCTAAAAATAGCATCACAGAACAAAAGCGTGACGTCACCTTTACAGCGCTGGTTCATAAAACTTGATGAAATGGAACAAATACACTGCGTGTAGGAGCCTCGTGGTTCAGTGGTAAGAACGTGTGCGTCTGAACCGAAGGGTACTGGGTACGATCACAGGGTTCTTCTTTCACTTTTTCAGTACATTTTTCTTCCATCATTATTTATTTCTTTGTCAAGCAGACGTCAAAATTTATGGTGATATTGATCTTTAGATCTTTTGAGAAACTACGCTAAAATAAAAAAGTGTTACCCAAAAATGGAGACGAAATATTATGGATCCAGTAGAAATATTAGCAAACATAACTACAATGTTTTCTACCTGGAAATTTGAAGAAAATTTTGGTGTGTGACAGTTTAGAAAGTTTTTGATGTTTTTATTTTGACATTTATATTAAAAATTGTGTTGTTTACATGCACAAGCAATGCTTATATGTAAGATACACTGTATAATTAGTTTGCAAAAATATATTACTATTACTATTATTACTATTACATACTGTACAATTAACATCAACCGAGGTTGTGGCATTGTATTTGAGAAAGTGGAACGTCTCCACGTTCCGCCCTTCGGATGGGGCGTAAAGCCGCCGGTCCCGTGTCTATGTGTCCATACAGAAAGGCACGGGTTCGGCAAAATTTGCGGGATAGTGAGATGAAACGTGAGTACTAAATTAGAGAAAAATAACATAATGAGCTTCGCAGATAACTACTAATTTGTTTTAAATACTTTTTTGTTTGTTTATTGTGTGCAAAAACTGAATGGGTTGACTAAAACAAAACCATCCAAGCAATTAATAAGAAAAAATACCGGCCATATTTATAATTTGACAGGTACATTCCCTTTGTAAATAATTATTTTTTTTCTGGAAAACTTTTGTTGACTAATGAAATTTGTAACACAATTTTTTTAAAGGCACTTGCAGTACTTACATATTATATCTAAGAGCAAATTTTAATTTTTTAGCTCCATATTAAATATAATTTTTTTCAAATAATCGCTAACTGGGACTCTAAAACCGATCTCCAAGGTCCATTTAAATTTAAAGAATTTGTTTTAATAAGATATCCCGTGTCTATGTCTCCATACAGAAAGGCACGGGTTCGGCAAAATTTGCAGGATAGTGAGATGAAACTGCTCCCTGGCGTCGGTGATTGGCCACAGCGGAAGTAGACCGTTGTTAAAAAAAAACACACCCACACACTACGTATACCTACATTGATTTTTCTTTCTGAGGGATTGGTGATGACCTACAATTCAATCAATATTGTTGACATTATACAGGGAGTTCGGAAATGATGAGCTTAATGGGTTATTCCATTCGTAAAATTAATGTCACAAGTTACTTCCACATCCTCAATACGTGTGGAAAAAATTTCGATTTTTTTTTCGCTTAAGCGTCGGAAGAATTGTCTAAACATATATAGAAAACATAATTTGGGAACAACATTTTTTTGTCTTTCGGTCTGTCCGCCTGTCTTTCGAACGAATTGACATATCATCTTCAAATTGTGTATACCATTAGCACCCGACAAAGGAATGCTCCGAATTGTTTTTCGGTAAGATCGCTGCAGGGGGTAGAGGATAAATGAGGGGTGATTTGTGAAAATCGACATTTTTTCGTTAAACCTCCAGTAATATAACGTTCTAAAAGTTTATGGGTACATGAATACGAATATTTTCTTTGTGGTCAAGTCATGGATGCTAAATTCATTTCATGGGCATGTCTTTCTGAGGAGAGCAGATTATTACAGCTATGTGGAAGTGATAACTCAATTTGCAGCATTAGTTTTAATGCATATTTTAGAGCGCGAAACCTTGCATATTTGTATTATTTGTCAATATGAATACTAGTATCATATTCGTCAGGTGTTCATTGTTCAGTTCCGTTCTTTTCATCAGTGAGACATTCTTAACTACGGTGAATATTTGTGAAATTTACGGATAAAGATTGTAGTATGTTTTACATACGGTATTTTTTTTGTTTCCGTAACCACTTATTCCAATTCCATTTTCTGTAATACGGGAATAAAAACTGAGGTGTACAAATTATTCAATCAACATTCACCTGAAAGCTTGATACTTATCTTGAAATATAATTTGCTTTTGTTGCACATTCATTGTTTTTACATTGTTATTCAGGCCGTCAGGAAATGATGAGCAAAAAATTCTGGGAGTTATGCTACTCAAACATTTTTTTTTGAAAACTCAAAAATGACGAAGTTACAGAGTGTCAAAAATTATTAGTATTATTAACATTCGTCTTATTTTATAATTACCCTGGACTATTTCGCAAGCAAAATCACAACAAACTATTATCTGCCAAAACTGACTCCACATGATCTTGTTTACCGAGAATGTTTTCTAAGCAGACTCCACTAATATCGAAAATGTGATTAGGTGATTTCAATTGGGAAGAATCCCCAAGAATGTTACGGGAGCTGCGGCGAATATGGGTGCTGTGCGGGATAGACGCAGTGTTTAAAGGAGTTATGGCTGCAAAATGTGAAAAAGCCGCTATTCCAAGTCCGACTAAGTGGTTTTTAGCATTTTCTGCTCATATTTCCTCCCCGCTCAGCACCCATATTCATTCTTGGTCCCTTAAGTCTCTTCAGGGGACGGTTGTTTGCAACTTTTTTTTTTTTGGTGGCTTCTGCACCCAAGGGGAATCTAAGCATGTTTCTAAAATACAGTCCTAAAAATCCTCCGCGCAGTAAACTGCAAATTTACCGAAATTACATTCCACCTCGTCGCCTATAGTGTATTTTTCAGATAATAGATAAAACAGCACTAAATGCAATGAGCTCACATGCATTTTCACTTGTTTTTTATTTTTATATTACATATATAAGCACAAGATAAGTATAATTAAGGGGGGCTCTTAAATTCGCATTTGGGCAACACAAACTTGAAAAGTAGAGAAGTTATATTTAGGGCGGGGTAACAGACATAAAGATGAATTCATCATCATGTCAGAGTAGTTCTCTGATCATAAAAATTACCCCTAACTGTATGAACGCAAAAATTAGTAAAATATATCAATAAAATCTAATAAAATAACAACAGTTTCGTAATTTGCTAAGAGGTTAAGATGTGATGAAACGTGAAACTCACTGTACCGCCGCATAGTATTATGTTGCGACTGTACTTACCACATGACGTCATACGTATGACAAAAATAGTGCTGCAAATTGAATCATAACTTCCACATAGCTGTGATAATCTACTCTTCTCAGAAATACATTTTCATAAAATGAATTTATAGGGTCCATTACTTGACCACAAATAAAAGATGTATTCGTGTATTCCTGTACCCATAAACTTCTGAGACGTTATATTACTCAAGTTTTAACGAAAAAATGTCAATTTTCACCAAATCACCCCTCATTTATCACCTACCCCCTGAAGCGATCTTATCCTTTGTCGGGTACTAACTGGATAGCAAATTTGAACATCTCAATTCATTCAAAAGTTATCGCACCTACTAACAGACAGACAGCCGGCAGACCGACAGAAAAAAATTTCGTTCCACAGTCAAGTTTTCTGTTTTGAGAAGTTTTACGCCGTTTTAGCAAAAACATAATCTCGAAATTTCTGTCACCAATATTCGACCCCCACACATTCAACCTCTAATTTAATTTCAGCACAGAATACCAGATGTTTGGTGAAATTGAAAATTTTCTATTAAACAGACCCTAAAACGTTATATAACTCTAGTTTTAACTAACAAATGTAAATTTTCACCAAATCACCCTCTATTCATCCCCTACCCCCTAGAGTGATTTTAACCAAAATAAATCCGAACCGTTCGTTTGTCGGGTGCTAATGGTGTACCGAATTTGAAGACGATATCTCAATTCGTAACAAAGTTATTGTGACTACAACAAGACATACAGACCGACATATTAGCACACTGCAAGAGCTTCCTCAAGTTATTTCACAGATACTAATTATAACAGAAATCTTAAAAGAATAATTTGACGGTTAAGTTTCAAGTAACTGGAACATACTGTACAATCTAAAATATATTTTTTAATGGTGTAGCCTAAT